>JAEQBH010002839.1:0-382090 GCA_016808115.1 Tetrastigma voinierianum
GTATATTATTTGAGTAGGGTTTTAAATCCATCAAAAACAAGATATAATCCAATTGAAAATTTATGTTTGGCCTTGAACTTTGCATGTACTAAACTGAGACATTACTTGATCAAGTCTCAAGTTTATGTGGTTTCTCAGACTAACCTGATGAAGTACATGCTTAACCGACCACTGATTACAAAGAGGATTGGTAAATGTTCCCTTGATTTGTCATAATTCATCTTGGTTTATTTTCCACATAAATCAGTAAAGGGAGAAGCATTGGCAGATTTCCTAACTGATCATCCTTCCTAGATTAACAAAGAAAAGGTGGAGCCGGGAAATCTATGAGGTAAGCGAACTCGGATCCTCAAATTTGATGAAGCGAAGCACATAAAATTCAGTTTGTGGAGGGATAGTGATTATTTCACCAAGAGGAATAAAGACTACATTGTCTTTCAATATGGCCTTTGAATGCACCAACAATTAGGCCGAGTATGAAGCTTTGGTGATTAGCTTAGAGATCCCATCGGATTAAAGTACAAGATGTTCGAAAGTCACTGAGATTCTCAATCGTACTTCGACACCAATGTGGGAGTATAAGCGCAAATAACTTGCTATTAGCTCCTTACTTTACTATTGTCATTCAATTGTTAGACTCCTTTGACAATGTGGAATTTGAACATGTGCCAAGGGAATCAAAGTGGGAGGCTATGAGCTTGCTCAAATAGCCTCTAGTGTAAAAATGGGTGAAGAATTGACCCATAAGCTCATCATGATAGAGAAGAAGAATCACCCTTCAATTTTTGAAAGAGGGATCGACCTTGACATCTTCAACAATGACATGAATATTGCTTGAGATTAGAGAACATAATTAAGAGAATATTTAGAGAATCCAAACAAGAGGGTTCCCCATATAACAAAGGCTCAAGCTCATAATTTTGTTCTACTAGAAGGAGAGTTATACAGAAAAGGATTTTATGAGTTATTACTCAAGTGCTTATCTTTCCTAGATAGCATGGAAATTATGAAGCAAGTTCATGAAGGAGTTTATAGAGCCCATCAATCTGGAGTAAAGATGCGGTGGCTAATTAGAAGACAAGGCTATTTTTTGCCAACCATTCTAAAAGACTGTATCACCTACTTCAAAGGTTGTCAACAGTGTTAGAAATTTGGAAGTATACAAAGGATTTGTGCTGTTGAATTGCATTCAATAGTAAAGCTATGGCTGTTTAGAGGGTGGACCATGGATCTAATCGAGAAGATTCATCCAACATCATTTAAATGGCATAGTTTCACCATAGCTGCTACAGACTATTTCACTAAGTGGGTGGAAGAAGTACCATTGAAGAAAGCAAAACAGAAGGATGTGATTCAGTACATCAAGGAGTAGATTATTCATAGGTTTGGAATTCCCCAATTTATCATTACTAATCAAGGAACAATGTTCACTCGGGAATAAATGAATTACTTTGCTGCAGATTATGGGATATAACTCATCAAATCAACTCCTTTTTATGCCTAAGCCAATGGACAAGTAGAAACATCCAACAAAGTGTTAATAGGGATTCTGGAGAAAATAATAGACGAGAATCCCATAGATTGGCATAGGATTTTATCAGATTGTGGGCATACATAACTTCCAAAAGAAGCTCTATAGGGGTAAGTCCTTTTTCTCTGACCTATGGACAAGATGTAGTACTCCCAATGGAAGTAGTGGTGCCTTCTCTAAGAGTTTCTAGGAAATGGCCTTACTCCTCAAGAGTACAAATGAGGCCATGATGATGGAACTCAACCAAGAAAATGACAAATAATACAGTTTCTTCAACCATATGTTGGTTCAGAAAATAAAGTGGCTCAAACTTATAACAAAAGAATCGAGAGGAAAAGCTTTGAAGTAGAAGAGCTAGTATGAAAGATTATACTACCAGTTGGTTCCAAAGACAAAGAATTTGGAAAATGGTCCCCTTAACTGGGAGGGACCTTTTAAGGTGCATCAAGTACTACCTAGAACGCATATCAAGTAGCAACCTACAAGAGAGTCATACAAGAGGTTCATTAATGGGAAATACTTGAAGAAGTAGTACTTCCCTACCATGTGGAAAATTGTAAAAAATTCCCAAAAGAATTAGGTCGATTCCACGGCCTTCAAAGGGGTGATGTTTGGAGAATGTTCTATGTATTGGAGAAAAGTAGGCTTTTTAGCCACGGTTTCTCAAGCATTCAAGTTCTCTAACATAATACCTTGTTTCATTCTATGTTTTGGAGAAAAGTAGGCTTTTTAGCCACTATTTCTCAAACATTAAAGTTTCTCTAGTATGGTGCTTTGTTATATGTTTTGGATAAACAAATATCTAGTAAGCTTTTTAGCCACTATTTCTCAAATATATAAATTTGTCCAACAACATACCTCTTCAATATATCAGTAGGCTTTGTAGCCACTATTTTTCTTTCATCTCTAGTGTCAGACTTGTACTTAATATACGCGATATATTCAAAAGAAAGTAGGTTCAAAGACCACTTTTAATCAAAAATAGAGTGACTCATCTTTCCATAAACATCAAATACATCAAAAGATAGACTGAAGTCATCTGATCCACACAATGTCACAGAAGTACAAGAGCAGCCAAAGATTTTCCACACTAGATTTACAAATATTTACTGATATATTACAAGAAATAAAGCTGTCTTGATCCACTATATAACAGTCATTGTATATATCAAGGCCAGGTCAATGATTTTTCTGCAACTCATTCCATAAACATTCAACACACATCAAAAAGTAGGCCTAATGCTGCCTTGATCCACTAATGCAATGTCATGGTTGTAGCGCGCCTGTGCAATGTAGTGCTTAATGAGTCTCCATTAAAAAATCAAGTATATCTCAGGAAGACATTCAATTCTCCTCCTTCCACTAAGCAAAAATGCTAGGTTGATGGCCACCTAGCAAAGGTAGAAAAGGGAGATAATAGCCTCAGGACAATCACTTGTCATCATAGGTTGTGGAGTACAAAAGCAAAGAGATGATAACACAAGGAGCATAGGCAAGAAATAGGCTTTACAATTGAAAAAAATCCAAATAAATGGATTCAAAGTTCCCAAGTCAAAATCTCATCAATTCATGATTGTTTTGAAACGTCAAAGTCATATCTTGGAGAAAATAAAAGAACGGAGAGAATCCTAATATCCAAGGCAATGCCGGTGGAATGCATCAATTTCTTGTAATTCTGAAGCCAATCTGGTTGTCTCGTCACATCGGGAAGATAAGAAATGGCCCAAGGACTCAACTTTCAATATATGCTCAAGCCGCTGATTTATGGCTTCACCCTCCTCCACCAAAGAGGTCAGCTTCATCTTTTCCTTCTCTAATTCTGCAGTTAATACTTTGCTATGTTCTTTTTTAGCATCATATTCAGTGCATAGCTCACTCAACTGCTGCTTAACTTGTTTCTTGGCAAGTTGAGCTTGCTTAAATTATGTCTTTTGTTTCTTTAAGGCATCTAATTTGGAGGAGATCTCCATCTTGGATTTCAAAGCATGGTCCAATGCAAGGAAACAGAAGAAGTTTGAGCTAAAGCCTCTGAAATGAAAATCTTGGACTAAGGCACTTTGGAAGCTGATGCCAACACCTTCAGAACTATAGAGAAAGCATTATTCTGGCTAGTAGACAAAGAAAGCAGGTCCAAGCAAAGCAAATGGCTCATAGTAGAGCGAGTTGTAGCCACGTCTAAATCACTAGGAAGACGTACAGAGGACTGGGGGGTAGGAGTGGTATGGTCCAAGAAAGACAAGTCCAAAGATAAATCTGTCTCTACCTCTATTTGGAAATTTGATCTCGGTGAAACCTGCAAAATGGAAAATATAAGGAAAAGAAAAAAATACAAAGGAAAATGAAGGTGTAGAACAAACCGAAGAAGGAGTAGGTCTAGAAGTATGTTCATATTGGCCTTCTCCAACAATTGTAGCCCTTTCATCCAAAGAGCCCTTTGTCGTCTTTGTCTCATCAGGTGCACTGCTGATATCCTAGGAATCATCCTCACTTGAAGCCTCTGCTCCATAGGCTGACCCTTGCTCACTATCCTTAGAGGGATCTTCCACTTCTTCAATTTCAATGAGATCATCAACAGTATTGGAGAAATAAAACTAATAGGCTAGTTTGCATGACGATCACCGTAAGTTGGAAGAATTCCTCACATCCTCAAAAAGCTTAGGCTTTATAGGCAGACTATTGGAAGTAATTTTCTTCTCCTCGGCCATCTTGAGTTTCTTGGTAGGCCTACTAGGAGAAGAAGCCAATCCTACAGAAAAATGAGGAAATCAGTATGAGGTAAATTTATGAATAAAAATGCAATAAATGATTCTTTTACCTGTAGTAGACGAGCAAGAATTGAGAAGCTCATCAAATATGATATTCCACCAAGTAGAGAAGGATGGAGTCGTGGATAGAGAGGTAATCCCAATGGAGCATGAAAGAGTTTGATATTCCTTAATTAGTGTATGTGCAAACTCCAAGTCTAGCTGAGCATAAGGCAAATGAGGTAAAGCTGGAATAAAATGCTGAAAACTAAACTGGTGGGCCCAAATACAAGGAAGGTAGGGTTGTAGACTAGCCGGGGATGTAAACATCGAAGATGAAAAGGCGAAGCAACCTCCTGAAATAAGTACTCTACAAGCGACACTAATAAAGGTCAAAGGACTTTCAAAGTCTTGCAAATATGGTTGAGATGAAGCCAAATTTTGATTATAAGCTTAGATATGTACAAAATCAGGCCTTGGGAATAAGTGTAACAATGCCCGATCTACCAATCCCAAGAACAAAGACATAAGATCATTAGAGGGCATTGTACATAGAGAATGTTGACATGATGTCTCAAAGTCTTGTAAGAGGTAGGTTCCTTGTCCGAAAGCTTTGGAAAATATGCAAAGAACCACATCTGTACGAACTACAAGGCACCACCAACTTTATGGTAAGGCTCTTCAAAAACATATTTATTACTCGTGGCCTAATAAACTGAGGCCAAGAGTAAAGTGCCTAAGGCATAAGGTTGACCTAGAGCAAGTGTCTTTGCCAATGGTAAGTATTCCATGGCAGGTTTTCCAAAGTTGGGAAAAAACACATATCAGCATAGGAGAACCCATAAAAACTCAACATGCTCGGACGTTGATGGAACCCCAATGAAGTCTTGCCATTTTCTGATAACGGCAGAGTACGAAGTTTGAGTAGTAAAGGAAACCTCCATAGCCGGGAAAGAAGAATCCTGAATATCAAGGAGACATAGTGCATCAGCACCCTAGATAGGTAGGCCCGTGAGAATGGTAATATCTCTCAATGTAATGGAAATGGGGCCAAAAGGGAGTAGGAAAGAGTTAATACTATTGGACGAGAATTTCAGTGCAATACTCATCAACTCCACGTCAAGTGAAGTGTTTATAATGGTAAGATGAATGAACCGCTCAATCCCCAATGCTATCCAAAGTCCTCTGAAATGCGGGGACAACCTAGTAATCCATGCACCCCATCTTTCTAAAGCCCTTGGTCATGATTTGGCCTGGTTTACCATAGGTTATAACTTCTTTCCAAAAAGTAGTTTAGTCACTGATCTCAATAGGAAAGAGAAAATAGGTGGAGAAGAAGATGCTCCTCTAAGAGAATGCAAACTCGCAACGGTGCACCCGCACTAAATAATACCCGCTTTAAAACGCTTTTGACCAAGTTTGACCAACAATTAGTATGTGGGCCCAAGTTGACTTTTTCAAGGATGGATAATTTTGGGTTGACTAAGGAACCATTTTGTAGGCCTCGTCGATACAAGTTCATAGACGGGTTGAACGTTAAAATCCGACTTACGGATAAAAAGTTATGACCCTGGGGAGTTCAAACAATGTGATTTTAGCAAGAACCAAATCGCCCCAAAGGCTTTACCGAAAGCGACCTCTAGGCTCTATATAAAACCTAGTTTTGCGTGCCAAATGAACCCTAGCCCCAACACACTCATAATTTTGAACCCAAAACCCTGAAAATTCCCCAAACCTCGCGGGACCTCGAACCGAGTCGCTTTTGAGTCGCCAGGCCAAACGGGTTTTGGCCGTGGGAGGCGATTCGCCACCCCTGGACACGCCACGCCAGGAAGAGAGGAGGGCGAGGCGACCACAAAGAAATTTCCCGCCAATCGCGACCGGGATGTGCCTCGGATCGAGCCGGGCGAACGACTTACGCACGACACTGGGTCACCGGATTTTTTCATTTTCCGGCCATTCCAGTCGACCATACCTCCCTCCCATTTTTGGACCGAACTCATTCCCGTGGTCCTTTTCGCATTCCTCTCCGTTTGAAAGATACGATGAAAACAAGTTCGCCGACTATTGATCGAAGTTTTTCCTAGCCACCACAAAGAATCGTTGAACTAAGGTAAGGGTATTTCGTGGTTCCTGGTCTTCTCGGGCTTTCCGCTTATATAAAGTTTGTAATTAATGCCATGGTTAGTTTTCTCCATTTTTTGGTCACTTAGGTACTTACCGGTGGTTTGGACTGAAATTGGACACCAATTGGTCAAATTAGGCAAAATTGAAGTTGGATTAGTGAAATTGGATATTTTGGTGAGTTATTGGAAGGTTCAATTTCGAAAAATTAGACTCTGGGTTAAAAGCCCCAATTTTTGGATACCGGGTCTATAGGGCACATTATATAATTGAACCCGTCGGAGTCCAATTTAGATAGTTTCATAGTTCTGTGGGCTCATCCTAAGACATTCAGCGCCCCAATGTCTGGTTTAGTTAATGGAGCCTAAATGGAATTGTTATTATATTACGTACACTCACGCCTCGAATCCCCGAAGATCGATCCTACAGTGGGAGCAGGATCGAAGATCCGTAGTCAAGTGGAGTGGTTTATATGTTTTTAAAATGCTTTGGGGTATTATTATGATATATATTTGTGGTTAATTATTATATATATAACTTATTTGATCGAATCTGGGCTGACATATGCGTAAATATAATTATCTTTTTATATAAACAAGTTATCATTTCATGTGGATTTTGTCAACATTTTAAATATTTGGAAATTTTATCGAAGTTCATGGATAAATTGGTAGTATTCAAACATTTTGGTACATGGATCGGGTTTAAAAACCATTTTGAAAAGTTATTGATTTAAGAAATGGATTTTGAGACTTTGTGAAATGATTATAATGCGGTATCGTTGGAAATGTTTATTAGTTGTCACGTGATGTCGGGTTTACCCAAAGGTTTATTAGTTGCCACAGTGTCGTGAGGTTGGGTTTACCGGACGGTTTACTATGAGTATATGGTACGGTACATTGTTGGTTTCTGAGTAAGGTATAACCATTTCAATATTTATGGTTATTGCATTTTCATGATTATTTTCACGACATGATGGTTATATATATCTTATGCTCAATTTTTATGTTGTGAATAAATTCAGGTTATAAGGTTCTTGATAAAGATGTTGGTTAAATTTTTAAGCATGAATTTCATATTATTGATTTGGGTATAAGTTTGGGTTTTGTGAAATGATTCTAAACGGGGAACCTTGCAAAAGAGTGGAAGTGAGGTCTTGAAAGAATGAATGTTCAAAAATAAAAAACATTATTTTCCTTATAAATTATGCCACTCATTGAGATTTATTATCTCACGTTTATTGTTTTAAATTTGTTCCTTGTGTCCGTGCAGTCAGAGGGACCTACTCCATTCCAAATTCTACATCACTTTTCTACAACAAATGCTAAAGATTCAACTCATCTATCTCGTTTTTATTTTATCGACTTATGTATTTTCCTTTGTACTCCCTAAATTCGCAAACACTCTTAGAATGCTCCTCGATCTTAGTATTGAACTCATGATGAATCTTATTATGTGTGTTTGTGGTTATGACCTATAGTAAGATAGGTCGGCCAGAATTTGAGTCGTCATGATCTTTTTATATATTCGAGGTATTATATTAATGCATGTGTTTACTTTCTTCTTAAAGCTGGGTTCCACGATGTCTCTGGATTGTATAAAGGGGACTTCACTAGGCGGGACCACCAGGGGAATCCTGGGAGGCTATCCGGGTCGGGTCTTATCAGCTTGGTATCAGAGCTCTAGGTTCCTAAATTCCTCGTCAGTATACATCACGTAACTCATCCAAGATTTCAGATACCTTCCTCACCTTATCCTTGAAATTAATTCTGTTTCATTTATTCTTGAAAACAGTTTTTCTTCTTGATGGCGCCCAGAGGTAGACGTAGGGCCCAGCAGGCTTCGATGGAAAGTTCAGATGCACCTACTTATGAGGAGAATCTTGTCGAGCGCCTGGCTCGATCACTCGAGAGGAGTGGGTTTACTGGTGTTACCGTTGATCGTGCCCATGACTGAGCAAAGGGGGTTTTGATGACCCATCGATCCATGGTGGCTTATCTCGGCTAGATGACACGCAGAAGATTTTGACTCCAGGGTATGCAGTGGTCCCATGAGGATGTAGTCGATAGCTGTTTTCGCTAGGGGCAAGGTAAGAAAGTGGTGGGCGATGAGGACCCAAACGCCACACTTCAGTACGCTTCAAGACCGTGCCACACCGGAAGCTTCGCCCCTCACCTTGCTGAGACTAAGAGGCTAGGAGCTTGAGACGCCACTCAAGGTAGCATGACGCTCTGCATGACGTAGAGGCTTCAGAGCTATCGATTTCGTCCCAATTCAAGCTGCGATGAGGCCGCCAGGAAGAGGGAGGTTTCGATGGATTGAGTGAGCTGATAGCTTCAGCCTCTCAGTTCCAATCATCCCACGATCACTGATGAGATGTCGCTTCTGTAGGTGGAGAGATTGCACTCGGCTACGCCGCACTAAGCCGATCATACGATGGATCACTTTGGGAGCCCCAATCAAGGATCATCTAAGAGGGTAGTCACTCTCCGATCTTCGGCAAAGAAAAGGATCCAAGTGGGGACAAACGCAGCGCCAGCAGCGAGCAAGTTTCAAAGAGGTGGACATACACAGGGTTCTGGATTTCGATCAGTGAGTAGTGGCAAAGAGCCACTTTCGGGAGGTCCATCGAGACTCAAGCTCGTCGACTTGTGGCGTTTATGCAGAGTCATGATGGACCATGCTGATAATGTATGCTTTCAGTCAAGGCGCATGATATTTCTCAAGAGGATCGCCTTTATCGAGAACTACCTTACTCAGAGTCTCTGGATCGTGTACCGCTTCAATCTGCCAGGGCACATGGAGGACCGGATACAATGTGCAGGCGCACTGGGTGGTTCCTTTAGCACGGACGCCAGCTTCCGCACCGCCAAAGGCGGGGGACGAGAGGTCGACCACCGCTGCGAGGCGTAGCTTATGCTATGACCAAGCAGAGGCACAAAGCACCCCCGACGCCAGCGCGACAGTAATATTATCTCGCTTTTGGTGACGTATGCACGTGTACTCATCGACCTGGTGGCCACACCTTTGTTTCACGTGAGTATGTTGCACGAGTCGGGATGACTCCAATAGCCTCGGGGGATGTGGTTTGGAGATCGCTACCGCCTATAGAGATAGTCTCTACGGCCTAGTCATGCTTAAGGGTAGCTTGTTTTCTGTTGAGGGCCAAGTTATGGAAGCAGATTTGATATTAATGATCTCAAGGGGTCTTGGGATGGACTGGTTTGCTTCAAACTATGCTTCAATGGATTGTTTTCACAGGAGGTGAGATGATCGATCGACTACCAAGAGTAGCTTTCTATGGAGAGTTTATATGATCACCTGTGTTTGATTTCGGGCCATTTTGCTATGATTTTTACTTCAAAAAGGTTGTAAGGGTATCTAGCTCATGGCTGACACTTAGTAGCTTAAGTGGGATTAGAGGAGGTACCAAAGAGTAGGACTTTCCGATGTGTTTCCTGACGATCTTCCAGGTTTGCCTCCTTAACGAGAAATAGATTTTCCCATTGATTTGGGGTCCCCGGTATTAAATTCCTATTTCTTATGTTCTTATAGAATGGCACCGGCTGAGTTGAAAGAGTTGAAGACTCAGCTACAAGAGCTGGTGGATAGGGGATTTATTAGGCCTGGTGATTTCACCTGGGGAGCGCTGTTATTTGTGAAGAAGAAGGATGATACTGAGGTTGTGCATATAGACTACAGATGCTGAATAAGGTCACCATTCAGAATAAATATCCTCTTTGCCTCTGATTGATGATCTATTTGATCGCCTCCATGGTGCAAGAGTGTTCTGCAAGATTGACTTTGAGGTCGTGTACCATCACAAGGATTAGGAATCGGACATTCCCAAGACGGCATTCAGGACGAGATATGGGCATTATGAGTTTCTAGTGATGTCTTTCTGACCACCAATGCCCCAAAGAAATTTCATGGATTTGATTTAACCTGCCCGTCCATACTTAGATCGCTTGTCATCATTTCATCGACGATATTCGTACTTTGAAGCTTAAATGGAGGCATGAGAGACATTTTGGTTTGTGTTGCAGACTTTAAGGCGCATCGCTTGTATGCCAAGTTCCAAAGAATGAATTTTGGGTCGAGTCGAGCGGGATTTCTGACATGTGGTTTCGCCGATGGCATTTATGTGGATCCTCGTAGCAAGCAAAGGGCAAATCGGGGAGTAACCAACTACTGACTGCTGAGTTTCCCGATACGGTATTATCGCAGTTCGTAGAAGGGTTCTCAAATATGTATGACCAATTTCATCGCTTGACCAGAAAGGTTAAATTTCAGTGGACTGACAGGTGTGAGGGAAGCTTCCAAACACTGAAGGAAAAGTTAACGCGCTCCGTTCACATCGCTGCAGGGCAACGAGGGGTTCGAGGTTTACAAATGATGCTTCACGCCAAGGTTTAAGGCGTGGTTGATGCAACATAAGAGAGTTGTGGCGTATGCTTCCGTGACACCGAAGAAACACGAGCTGAATTATCCTACTCATGACTCGACTTGCCGCACTTTCGCATTGAAGACTCGAGGCATTACTGTAAATGAGCTTAATTGGCCGATATTTATCGACCATGCAGCCTTTAAGTATTTGTTTACCCGTAGAAGATAAACTTAAGGCGAGGGAGGTGGATGGAATATTTCTAAGGATTATGATCGCACCATCGACTCACCATCCGTGCAAGGCAATGTAGTGGCTGATGCCTGGCAGAAGTCTATAGGCTCTCGGGCTTATATGCGCACAGCATAACCTATCACGCTACCTAGTCATGAGAGTCAGTAGTCGAGTCGAGGATGCATGCTTCAGAGCACTTTTCTAGTTTCCAACCACGACCGACATCAGAGATCGTATTCTCGAGGTACAACTAGAAGATCCCTTTATTCGATGAAAGCATGAGAAAGAAACAGGGAAGGAGAACAATCGGATTTTGCTGCTGACGACTCTGAGCCTTCGTGATCGGGTTCTAGCTTCAGGTTCCAACAATCAAGAGTTAAAAGGCAAATATCGAGGAAGCCCATACCGCTTTTATGTTATGTGCCCCGGTAGTACCAAGATATACCGCATAATCGGGCGCGAATATTATTGTGGTCGATGAAAAGAGAAGCGTTTATATGTATCCAAGTGTTTACCTGCCAACAAGGAAGGCAGAGACAAAAGCCTGGACTTCTGCCTTACCCATCCCATAATGGAAATGGAGCGCATTATAATGATTTTATATTCAAACCCTCCCACAACCCGTAGACATGACTCGTGATTGCGGTAGTTGATCGACCACCAAGTCCGCGCATTTCATATAATGGGCTCAGATAAAGCCGTTGTCGATCATCTCCGATAGAGATCCATGATTCACTTCTCGAGGTTTTGAAGGATTGATGAAGAACTAGGTGTCAAGTTGAATTTGAGTACCGCTTCCACCCTCGCACCGATGGACAACTGAGAGGACTATTCGCACCTTAGAGGACATGTTTAGGTCATGTGTACCGTGAATTCAAAGGACATTGGAACGAGCATCTACTCGCGTAGTTCAATGTATAACAACAACTATCACTCAAGCATCGAGATGTCACCTTACGAGGAACAGATGGGAAGCAATGTCGCACCCAATTGCGTTGGAATGAGACTGGCGAAAGTAAAATTACTAGGTCCTAAGATTGCACAAACGACAAGTGATTACACGTTATACATGCCAGTTGAATGCGCCAAGATAAAAAGAGCTATGCGGACAAGCGTAGAAAGGATCTTGAGGCCTGAGGTCAAGACGTATTCTCAAAGCCTGAAGGCAAGGGCGTGGCACGCTCGGAAGCGAGGGGCTAAGTCCTCGCTACAGACTCCTTTGAGATTGTTGAGAGATAGGGTCCAAAGGGGTTTACAGATTAGACTCGCTTCTGGCATTTCTCGAGTCCATAATGTGTTTCACATCTCCATGTTACGCAAGGTCTCGTATCCCCCACATGTGTCAGACACCGTAGACTGAGCCGAGAGATGATTTATCCTATGAGGAGCAAACCCAAGATGACTGGTAGAGAAGAGAAGGAGCTTCAAGAACAAGACAATATCCCAAGTGAAGGTCCTTTTGGAAACCACCTAGTTGAGAAGGCGACTGGGAGCGGAGGACCAAATGCGAGCCGCATCCTCATCTCTCCATACAGTACGAATTTCAGGGACCAAATTTTCTTTAAGGGGGTAGGTCAGAACGTAATCTCGTACCAAATAATACCAGTTTTTAAAACGTTTGACCAAGTTTGACCAACAATTAGTATATGGGCCCAAGTTGACTTTTTCAAGGATGGATAATTTTGGGTTGACTAAGACACCATTTTGTAGGCCTCGTCGATACGAGTTCATAGACGGGTTGAACGCTAAAATCCGACTAACGGATAAAAAGTTATGACCTTGGGGAGTTCAAACAACAGTGTTTTAGCAGTATCCAAATCAGTCTAGGGTTTTTACCTGAAAGTGACCCTAGGCTCTATATAAACCTAGTTTTGCGTGCCAAATAGAACCCTAGCCCCAACACACTCATTTTGAACTCAAAAACCCTAGAAAATTCCCCCCAAACCCGCGTGGACCTCGAATCGGGTAGTTTGAGTCGCTTGTGCCAAACGGGTTTTATCGTGGAGGCCATCCCGCCACCCCTCGACACGCCGGCCGTGTGGAGGAGGAGGAGGGCGAGGTGACCCGCCAAAATTTCCTAGCCAACCGTCTGACGCGCCTCGACCTGGGCCTGAGAACACCACCTGGGTCACCTGGTCTTTTCACTTCGCCATCTGTGCCGACCCATGCCTCCTCCCCCCGTATTTTTGGACCCTCTGAACTCATTCCCAGGTCCTTTTCGCATATTCCTCACCGTTTGAAAGATACGACGAAACAAGTTTGATCGAGTTTTTCCACCACCACAAAGAACCGGCTGGACCAAGGTAGGGTATTGCCGTGGTTCCTAGTCTCGCCTGCTGGATATAAGTTTGTAAATTTTAGATGCCTTGGTTAGTTTTCCATTTTTGGGTCACTTAGGGTAATTACCGAATAGGTTTGGACCAAAATTGGACACCAATTGGTCAAATTAGGCAAAATTGAAGTTGGATTAAAGGAAATTGATATTTTGGTGGAGTTATCGGAAGGTTCACTTCAAAATTAGCTCTCCGAGTGAGTGCAAGCCCCAATTTCGATACCTAGTCTATAGGGATAATCGTATAACAACCCGCCTGAGTCCAATTTAGATAGTTTCATAGTTCTAAAATTATCCTAAGACATTCGGGCCGTCCTGAATGTACCCGGGTTTAGTTAATGGAGCCTAAATGGAATTGTTATTATATTACGTGCACTCACGCTCGAACTCGAAGACGATCCCCGCAAGGGAGCAGGATCGAGCATCCTCAGTCGCGAGTGGTTTACATGTTTTTAAATGCTTGGGGTATTATTATGATATATAAATGTGGCTAATATATATAACTTATTTGACGAATCCGCTGATTATGCGTAAATATAATTATCTGTTTTTATATAAACAAGTTATCATTTCATGTGGATTTTGTCAACATTTTAAATATTTGGAAACTTTACTGAGTTCATGGATAAATTGGTAGTATTCAAACATTTTGGTATGATCGGGGTTTAAACCATTTTGAAAAGTTATTGATTTAAGAAATTGATTTTTTAGAGACTTTGTGAAATGATTATAATGCAAGATCGTTTGAAAGGTTTATTAGTTGTCACGTGATGTCTAAGCCACCCAAGGTTTATTAGCTGCCACAAGATCGTGAGGTCAGGGTTTACCGGACAAGCCATGAGTATATGCACGGTACACGTTGTTTCGAGTAAGGTATAACCATTTCAATATTTATGGTTGTATTTTCATGATTATTTTCACGTACACAGATGGTTATATATATCTTATGCTCAATTTTTATGTTGTGAATAAATTCAAAGCTATAAGGTTCTTGATAAATATGTCAATTAAATTTTCAAGTGCTGAATTTCATATTGTTGATTTAGTATAAGTTTGCTTTGTGAAATGATTCTAAACTAGGAACCTTGCAAAGAGTGGAAGAGGTCTTGAAAGAATATGAATGTTCAAAAATAAAACTTTATTTTCCCTTATAAATTATGTCACCATCGAGATTTATTATCTCACATTTATTGTTTTAAATCGTTCCTTAGGTCTAGCAGCTCATAGGGACCTCCACTCGCCAGCCTCCTATATCACTCTTCTCGCAAAGAATGGCAAGATTCAACCTTATCTATCCTGCCTTTATTTTTTTATCGACTTAGCGTATTTTCCTTCAGCACTCTAAATTCACAAAACACTCTTAGAATGCTCTCGATTTTAGTATTGAACTCATATGAGTCTTTATTATGTGTTTGTGGTTAAGACCGATAGTAAGATAGGTCGGTTAAATTTGAGTCTAGGATCTTATGTCAAGGACACGCACGCTGCTTACTTCTCTTTCTTAAAGCTGTCTCCATCGGGATGCTCTGGATTGTGGGACTTCACTAGGCGGGACCACCCGAGGAATCCTGGGAGGGTATCCGAGTCAGGTCTTGTCACTCTGGCCCAAGTAAAGGGGGAAGAATAGTACTGCAAAGCAAAAAGTGATGTCAAAGCTAGCACGGATTAAGGAAGAAAGAGCACATATTTGGATTACCTCGATTAAGATGGAACTGAGCATGAAGCCATAGAACCAACACAATAAGCTCCTAAAAAAACAAACACAAGAAAGTTACAGTCATGACAAGGGTTTAAATCTCAAGCTAGAAGGCCGAGAAATATTCAATAAACATAAATTTATCTGGAAGTTGTTTTCACTTAAGTCATTTCCGCCGGTAGACAAATCAAAATTCTTTGGCAATGCGTGGCCTACCAAAGATAAAGCTCATTTTTAGGTCATTCAACCCGAGGTTGTTGAAAATCATTCAATAGGCACTCAAGAAAGGTTCAAAATAGTCAAACGGTTTTAAAGAAATTTTTCGAAGGTGTATTCATGACTCTATTCAGAGTCTGAACCTTAGAAATTTTCGAAACAAGGCGAACAGCTTCAGAGAATTTTTTCTAAGGATGTACTCATGATTATGTTCAAAATATACACCTTGGAAAAGGTTCGAAACAACCAAACGGCTTGAAAGAATTTTGATCGAAAGTGTATTCACGACTCTTTTCGGAGTCTACACCGAAGAAAATTTTCGAAACAAGTCGAAAAGCTTCTAAGAATATTTTTTTTTCGAGGGTGTAATCATGATTGTTTTTCAACATATACACCCCGTAAAAGGTTCAAAACAGCCAAATGACTTCAAATAAAATTTTTTTTTTTTTTTTTGTAGGTGTATTCATGACTATTTTTAGAGTCTACACCTAAGAAATTTTTCAAAACAAGCCGAAAAGCTTCAGAGAATTTTTTCTAATGGTGTAAATCATTATCATTTTCAAATTCTACACCCCGAAAAATATTCGAAATAGCCAAACGACTTCAAAGAAATTTTTCGAAGGAATATTCATGACTAAAATTTTGAAACAGCTGAAAAACATCAGAGGATTTTTTCTAAGGGTGTACTCATGATTATTTTCAAATTCTATACCCTAGAAAAGGTTTGAAACAGCTAAATAACTTCAAAGAAATTTTTCAAAGGTGTATTCAAGACTCTTTTCGAAGTCTTCAGCTAAGAAAATTTTCAAAACAAGCCAAAAAGCTTTAGAGAATTTTTTCTAAGGGTATAATCATGATTATTTTCAAATTCTACACCCCAGGAAACATTCAAAATAGCCAAATAGCTACAAAAAATTTTTCTAAGGAGTACTCATGGATCTTTTCAAGTTTTATACTCAAAAATGTTCAAAACAAGCCGAAAGTTTCAAAATTTTTGCAAGACTGCGTTCAAGATGATTCTTCGAAAAAATCTATACTCGGGAAAAGTTTCAAACGACATCAAGGAAAAGTTTCAATTTTCGGGCATCAAAGAAAGCTTAAAAATTGCATCCAAAACAGTTTCTTCAAGGAAAACGCCAATCAAGAAATTCATCAATCAAAGAAATAAATTTTTTTTTATCTTTTACCACTTACCGTCGATAGCAAATGATGAACAGGTGTCGGCGTCGTCTTCTTCACAAGCGGTAGTGTGTTACCGCGTTTTTTGCGGAGCATCAGCGACGGAAGTGGCATCAACTGTAGTGTCGACGGATGGAGTTAGCTTCGCTTAGTCAACTTCAGTAGCGGTAACCCAACAATCCTGACGATGATGGCTCCTACAACGCCGATTCCGATCAATTGACAAGCGGCAACGTAGGCGGCTACGTCTTCGACAACAGTGGGCTTGACGGTCTTCTCCATCTACAACGCGAACAACAGTGGCTTGACGGTCTTCTTCGCTGATAAGTGCGGAATAACATGACAGCAGCTTCAAAGTCGTCACCTCAAAGCGTTCGACGGTCGACGAATAGCAAGCGGCAAACTTTCAGCGGTAGGCTTCGGCAACATCGGCATTGACGGCGTCTTCAACGACGTGACGACATCTTCTGAAGCGGCGTGGCCGATGGCAATGACGGAGGCGGCAACTCTGATGACACCTGAGGGGAGGGAAAGAAGATAAAAAATGTAAAGTAAAAAAGTCTCTTTTCTCCAAACAAGTGGGGGTTATTTTATAAAGAGAAAATAAATTCTTTTTGGGAAGGAAATAAGGAAATCCTAAGTTGCTTAGAGGATAAGTCGAATGATTATTCTCTGGAATAACAATATCCTTACGAGAAAACAAAAGTCAGAGGTTTAAAACTGATGATGGCTAAATTTTTTCTCAGGTAATCAATAATTGCTTCTTTATTCAATCCGACTTGGGCTTCTAAACTTAGAACTCCACATCGTGGATGAAAGCCTTAATTCCCGTCTCATGACGAAACAAGCCTTAAAAATATGTTTTGGGTTTTAATACACACACATCACCCTCTCTCTTTCTCGGGGCCACAACAATGTTGGCAATTGTTTGCACCCAAATTGAAATTTGGCCTAATCCAATAGTAGATTAAGCCTAAGCCCAAGCCCAAGCCCTTGAATAAAAGTCCATAAGAAAATTGCCTAGATCCATTTGCAATCCCATAGAAAAAGTCGAAGGGTATTTAGATGCCCTTAAAACTGGGCTAGTCTCGTTGACAACCACAACCTCATGGACATACTAGCTGCGGTAACTCGACACCACTTACAAATCGGCGCAGTCTCATTTGTACGGAGCTCCCACCCAAAGTACAAACCCATCCCACACAAAAATGACCACACGTATCCAAATGCTGAAAGGGAACAATTCACACTTCGCCCGCATCAACACTACAAAAGACATCAACTATATACACTCAAGAGTTAATAAATCACTCTTAACTCAACATATATTAAAATTACAACATTCAATGCATGTTATATTAACAACAAGAAAGCCATTAAGCTTCCGCTTTTCTTCTCAAAAACAATCTCTACGAGTGTCACCTTCCACGCCTCAGACTAAATGGTGATCCTTGACGTGACGAAAGCTCCCGCAGATAATTTCTACATGTTACTCCCCACCTGTCAAGACTGTCACAAGCAAAACAATCACATTCAACACTCTACGAACTCCACTCACCTACATGCCTAAACTCATGTCTCGAGTCCTCACCGACTCCCTCACACATGCCTAAGCCAATATGCAAGTAAAAATATCCATTTTTCAAAACAAAAGTTTTTTGTTCTTGAAAACTTACTACCGAAGTTTCTAAAAAATATGGACTACCCTCCGAGGCTAATCGGGCCTGACAACTCTCCTCAAAATATCATGGTCCTCATCCGGTGATATGTCGATGTCCCTCCAAGGCAATTCTTCTAAAATCTTCCGTCGAAATTCATTTCACAAACATTTTCAGCTTTTGTTTCATTTCATATCACGACTCACTCCCATTATTCTGTGATGTGCTCCGCAAAGGTATATGAAATGCATGATGCCAATTTCCAACACATCTACGCCAATATATTTACTTTGCATATATTAACATAATTAAATCACATAAAACATGTTATGCAAATTCACAATCACTACACCAAATGAAGGCTCACACGGCATCATCAAACACTGTGAATTCATTTTCAATCACTCTAACCAAACATTTTCATTACCTAAAAATTCTCGTCACTATTCACGTTGGAATAGTGAAACCCCAAGTCATCATGCTCGCAATCACACAAATAGGAATTTTTTCCACTCTGGCTCAAAGCTTTGAGATCAGTTTACTCGCCAAACAAGCCTCAAAACGCTTTCTAACCATTTCATACGCTTCAAATAAAGATTAACGCAGCAGAAAAGATCCCACTGGAGCTGTCGAACTCCACCAAATCGCGCCCACGCAGCCCCTCGCCGTAGCAACTTACTTCTGCTTCCGGCCGGTAAACCGACGTTTAATTTGCCGGAACTGGTAGGCGCGTTTTCTTCTCTAAAACCTCAAATCCCCAGCCACTGCACCCTCTCCTCTCTTGCATCGTTTTGGGCTTTTTCACTGAGAATATAACTATTCATCGTTTTTCTTGTCTTATCTCATTAACATTTCATTTAATTTTATCACGTCTCTTCTTCTGTGATTGGACACTTCAAGACTATTCAGCCGTCCATTTCCATCATCTCTAATCTCAGAACATGTGTCGCAAGAGATATTTAGCAGCGACTTTGTCACATCACATGTCTCTCGAACCAGCTTTTACGGCACCCGATACCCTGCCTCGAACGGAAATTCGACCGTCTCGAAATTGACAAATTCGACGAAGAGCGATTTCAAGAAGACGACTCAACTAAGTGTCCTGGCTTTCATCCGAGATCTAAAAATTTCGCATTTTACCGAAATTGGCTAATTTTGCCCTTAAAATCAATTTTCTCTGCCTCCACAAGATTATGAAATTTTTAAATTTAGAGTTTCAAATGCCTTTATCAAATATCTAAGTGGGGCAAAGAAGCTGATATGTGCTTATAATATTCTATTAACCAATTCCTCGTGAATGGACGTAAGAATTTCGAGGATCAAACCGTAAAGTGATATGTGGGTGAGCCAAGAACAAGCTTCCCACCATGACAATCAGCTACTTTAGAAAGTGTAGATAGTGGAGAAATTGAGACTCATAAATAAGTCGTCTATGTCTATAAATTGCGTAAAAGATCGTAAGAGACAATCAGACAACCAATCAATCAATTCAATGTCAATCTACTTCAAAGAAATCCTAACTTTCAACAAGTTTAATCAAAGAATTTCAAGAATCTAATTCCTAAGCAGCAAGAAAGTTTCAAAATTCCAAAGAATATTATTTCATTCATTTGTAGAAATTCAATATTTTCTAATAATTCTGCAAAGATTCCTACTGGGCAGTTTCCACTAAGCTTTTATCAATTTTCAACACAATGCTTTCACAAGAAAATTCAATGTTTACTCCAACAATCTGTAAAGAGATTATGGTTGCAAGTCCATTCAGTCTCAAGTAACTTTTAGTCTTGGGTTATTTATCTATTCATAAGAAAATCTAACATTTTTCTTCGCAATTACCCTTAGCAATATTTCCATTCGTATGTTACTTTAATTACGGGAACTCGCTTAACCACAACCTATATACCCCAATTAACTTCGATCTACTGGCCATTTGGGCTTAAACACCTAATTTTTAATATGCTCAAGATACTTTATTTTGTATGTTTCGTGTGAGGTTAAAAATTACCAATAATAAATATAAACACACAATCAAATTCGTTAAAAATCTAAGCATTTACGAACATTCTACCATAGTCTGTATTTTAAATCTCATATTGGGCATTTATTATAAATCACACGCCGCATAAGACAACGGTAAGAACACACCGTACACGATGACGATAAAAACATGAAAAATAAATTAAAAATCTAGATTTTTATGGAAACATAATTTTATTATAGAAAAATTGTAAAATAATATATAAATAATGATTCCGCATCAAGAATAATAAAAATTAAATTTTCTTGCTTTAAAAAATTGGTTAAAAAGAACAAAACGGGAAAAAGTGAGAGACGGCTACTGTTTTTTCTCATTGCACTTTATAAAAATTCGATCACAAAATAGGGAAGTTGAATTAAGAAAATAAAAAATAAAAATAAAAATTGAAATTGAATTAGTCATATCATGGTAACCACCTAACAAAAATCATTTTCTTGAGCTTTCAATTATTTCCATGAGATGAGACAGGTGTTGAAAAGACATTCAGTCCGTTAAATGCGAAGCTCATCTCACCCCATTGTTCCATGTTCACACGGCTACAGCCCGCCCATCCCCATCACTTCTCTCACTCCTCTCTAATTCACGCCCTTAGTCAATCTCAATCACCAGTCCAACCAACAAGATTTCGGTTTTTTTGATCGATATATCGATAAAATATCAGATATCAATTGGAATCGATAAAATTTTATTAATCAAAAGTTGATTAGGTAAAAATCGATAAAATTATCGATATTTCGCTCGATAAAATTATCGATATTTCAGCGAAATATTGATAATATATCTCACGCATGTATGTGCTGTAATTTTTGAAAAAATATCGATAAATATTGGAGATATATCGATAAAATATCATAGATATATCGGTTATTTTTACTTAAATCAAATCCAACGGTTAAAATTAAATTATAATACTGACACCCATCGACTATTTAATAAAAAATTTATAATAATCTCCCTAAAATCATACAATTTCTTTACAAACTCGTCCATACACATCAAACTCCATTCACCTCAAATTATTTTTACGATTTATCTCAATATTCAAGATTCATACTTAATATGGTACACATCTGCCTTCATTTCTCGTAGCTTTAAACGACTATTTTAATGCACTTCGATAAATTATAACGAATATCGTCAACAAAGATATATTCGCTATTTACGTTCTTTTTTATAGTTCAACAAAATGTTTCAATGAATTTTAAAGTAATTTTATTAATTTTCGTTTTATCGATATTTTTATTAAAATATCCACCGATATTTACCGATATTTTCGATATATATCCTCAGAAATTCCAAGCACTCATATATCCGTAATTATCTATATTTTCGTTCCTTAATCACCACTTCCTATTAACTTCTCTTTTTGTAGGAAATAAAATAAAGTTTTTCATTTAATATATCTATTTACATTGTTTTTTTTTAATATATCTATTTACATAGTTTTTTTGTAATTTATGGTTTTTTTATAATTTATTTATTTATATAATTATCTTATTATATTCTCATAAAAATTCGAATTATAGTATTATATTTATGGTATTATATTCTCATAAAGGTGGTAGAAAATAAAGTTATTATTATTGATAAATGTAATGTTTGTTGTAGGGTGATTAAATTTTATATTTAAAAATTATTATTTAAGAACATGAATAATTTAAAATTTATATTAGGAACTCTCGAAGAGAAAACGTGAGATGGAGAAAATACATAAAAAAGGAAAAAAAATAAAAAAATAAATAAAGCTCAAATTGATGATAACTTATTTTCTTTATTATTTCAAACTAATTTTATTTATTTTAAACTATCAATATAAAGATTAAATAATTTATATTTTTTAGTTAGTTTATGTTTTCATTTGTCTAAAAATTCAAATAACAAGTAAAATGAAAAAATTATTTTCTTTAGAATTTTTTTATTACTTTCAAGTTTCAAGATCCAAACACAATCTTGAAGATCACTCAATCAAGGAATCGCTTGAAGAATTTGTTTTTTTTTTTTTTTATATATAATCTTACAAATTAGCTTTTGAAAACTATTTTTGGAAAAAAAGAAATTGTAAAACAAATATCTGTTTGAAAATCTAAAACTTTTTTATTCTTCAATTTTTTTAATTACTTTTTAGTTTTGTAATAGTTTTGAGAATCCAAATACAACCTTAAAGATCACATTTTCAAGAAACATGAACTGATTAAGTGATTGCTAAACTAGCATTTCATAAATATTTTTCAAACATTATTTGTTGTTTTTGAAAACTATATATTTTTTTTAATAAAAAGATTGCATCCAAGTATTAACATCTTATTTCAATAATCATATTTAAAATTAGTTTCAAATGAAAATTCATTTTCAAAAATCGGCTTTTTTTAAGTTTTATTAACAAAATAACATATATAAATAAAGTCTCTCAAACCATTAAAACATGTGATATGCCAACAAAATAATAAAAATATAGTCTAATGTATCAGACCCTTTTGCCTAATATAACAAATTTTTTCCTTAAAATAACATAGTTTTATAAGTATGTTCGTTACATTATATACGAACATTTTTATCTTAATAAGGGGTTACTATTGTTATATTATTTTATTGAAGATGTTTAAGGATTTTTTTTACAACTAATCACTTAATTATAACAAGGATGAAAATATTTCAGCTTTCGGTTTAAAAATATCGTTATTCTCGCTTACTGATATATCTGGTATATATCTACAGATATTTTTATATATAATATTTTAATTAAAAATTATTTAAAAATTAAGAATATATTTAAGTTACTTATAAAATTATTTGAAAGCATAGAGAATGATAATATCAATTAGATTTGATTTTTTTTTTGACATTCTTTACTATATTTATATCTGCTTATAAAAATTAAATTATTTTTATTAAAATATATTAATTAAGAAATAAATTATTTTATATGATTTATACAAATGATTTTAGTCTGGCTGCTTTTTAAATTTTGCAATTGTAATAACAACGTATAATAGAATACAATATTTTTATATATTTGTATATTTATATTTAGTTATTATAAATGATTAAAAATATTCATAAATTTATTAAAAAAAATACATTCATAAATTAGAAAGACAATATATTAAAAATTTTCACTATATATTACAAAGACATGTTTGGCCTATGAAAATTTTTAGTTCACGAAAATTTTTAACTCATCCAAAATTCAAAATAATAAAATTTTCAATGACTTAATATTTAGCTTTCATTTTCGTAATATACGCTTCGTACTTCACCTCGATTAAACAGTTAATAAGAAAACTGCTTGTAAAACTATTTTCTGAAACAGTTAATGAAAATAATGAAAATGCTGCTTAAAATATGCGCTAATACTATTCACAACTCGTTTTCATGGGAAATGGCGATAAGAAAATCGGTTAAGACGAAAAGGTGCCAGTGCTAAAGAAAATACCACAATCCCGCTGCTTTTATTCCAATCACCAAATCCCGCGGTTTTCGATTTAATTAAACAAGCGAAACAAAGACAAAACAAGTCTCATCTATATAAATGTCAAAATAAATAATTCATTTTCGTTTTCAAATTTGCTGGTTTTATTCTCGTCTAAACGTTGCTTCGTTAAAAAAGCCACTGTAGAAAACGAAAATTTTTTACTTACTGGGCGTAACGTGCTGCCTTACACTATTCACGAACACGCGACTACCGACCGATATATCTGGAAATATCCTGAAAAATCGGTAAAATACTGATATATTGACCTAAATATCGCCGATAATCGTTAAAAATTCGAAATTTCACTGATCGAATTATCAGAGGATATATCTCTGGTCGATATTAACCGACACACAAAATATCGGCCGATATTTCCGATATTTTCAACACTGGTTATAACATAGTAAAATGTCCCAATTAGGACTCGAACATAGGACCCCTCACCTCCTTTTAAATTTTGAACGATCTATTAACTATACTTTAATTTAAAAATTATCCATTTTAAACGATACAAAGAAACAACACAATCATATCCGTCTTAAAGGGGTTATTCAATGCATATTTATATTATTTTATTGAAGATGTCATGTGTTTAAATGGCTTATGGGACTTTGCTTCTATTTTATTCTTTTTGAGACTTCATAGCACATTAACATAATTCTCCTAAAATTTAAAACATATTTTATAATTTTTTTTAATTAAAATTCAAAATGACTTTTACAGTGATTAATTTAAATTATCCATAATAGGAAGAAACAACATAATCACATCTTACTTGTAAATAATTACCATCCAAACTTAATTTAAAAAATACTCTGACTACTACCAACATGTTTACTTCTACTATGAGTAAACATCATTCCAAAATTCAATCAGTATTTATGGATAATGATTTTGTGGGCAATTAATTATTAATCCCCAAGAATTATTTTTATTACTTGATTTAGAGAGAACATTATGATTATGATAGCATACCAACCCTCCCTCCCTCCCTCCCTCTTTCACATTTTTATCCCTTTCCTTTTCCCCCTTCCCCCCTCAAATTTTGGCAATTGTAAAGGATTAAAAAAATAATAATAAATAAATTAAAGAGAAAAATTATTTTATTGATTCAAACTAGCAATACATATATAGAAACATAGAATTAAAATCGCTAAAAACTATAAATGATGAAACGGATTCCGTAAGAATTGCGATAACGAGTGGATTCACAATATATATTTTACTATGGCCATATATTTGATATTATCAAGGATTTGCTCAAGATAAATAAACGCCGTACTACTCGATTTAAAATCAAAATAGTTGCACTTCAAGACGACACACAACCACACGTCACACCAAGACGATGACGATAACTACATGTGCACGAATATGACGACTAAATCATAAATAAAACAAATAAAAACCTAAATCTATGTGGAATAATCACTTTATTAAAAAAGAAATTTATGGAAAAAGGTATAGAATGGTGATTTTAAATAAGAATGATAAAAATCACATAAAGAAAGAAAGATCGCCGCCAAAAGTCAGGTAAATGAGACTAAAGTTTTTGTTGTTTTTCAAAAGTTTTTCATTTCTTTCTCTCTTTAAAAATAAATAATAATAATTTTCAATATATCGTAGATTGGAAAATAATTCTTAAAAATTTTACATTGAAGTTATATGTTGAAAACACAACTTTATTATTTTAGAGTCTCTTTTATAATGCTTTGTGTTGAAGTTTTTAGTAGAAATGCTATATGAGAATTTGAAAAAACAAATATAATAGTTTTTTTATTTTATAATATGAGACATAAGTAACAAAAACGATTTTAATATTAATAAATTATCAAAAAGAACATTCAATTTAGTTAAAAAGGAAAATATTATAATAAGTAAAAAAGTTTATCACAAAAATGATTATACATATATAAATTTTAAATTAATAAAATAGCTAAAATGATTATTTTTATGATAATAAAAAATTTAAAAAATTTTAAAAATTATAAAAAAAAAAAATTGGATTAATAAGTGAACATTGGTATTAAAATTGCAAAATATATATTTTGACCAAAATTTCAAGCCAATCAAACATTGAAATGAGAATTAAGGAGGAAGTTGAGAGTGAAAAGAAAAGAGACACATAAAAAAATAATAAGGGGTATTTTAGGAATATTTGAAAATTTTAGGCTCCTTGTCCTCGAAAGCGACTAAGTAAAAGAAAAAATATGTTAAAATGATTTTCTCATATTTAGTTCACAAAATATAAGAGAAAATAAAATATAATCAAATTTTTTTAAAATTTTACATATTTTTAAATTTTTAGTCCTCATATAACATTCTGAAAAATAAACACAACACGAACGGTACGTTTGATTTTTTTTTTTTAAATTAAAAATAACACAAAAAACATTGGCGGAGTTAGGATTGAAATAAGGGAGACAAACATTAAGGGTGATTTGTTTACAGTTTTTGAAAACTGTTTTCTATTCTCAAAAATAAAGAGAATAAGGAAAATATATTTGGTTTCTAGTTTTTTTTTTTTGCTCAAAAAATACAAACACAAAACAATAACAAATAACAAAGAAGCTAAGGCTTAAAAACTGTTCTGAAAAACAGTTTTTAAAAACAAAAACTAAATAGGTCACAAGGCTTCCAATCTGTTACCGTAAATGCTATAAAAATAAAAAGATAAAAACAGTGTTTAAATTTAATAAATTACCTTATATATTTATTTAAACCCCATTTACTGTTTTCTACAGAGGACCTGCAAATAAAAACATTGCAAATGCTGAATAATTTTACTATATTTGATTTTTTTTTCATGATAAAACAAAATATAAGAAAATTATTTTTCTTATTATTTTTTTCTTTCCCTAGAAATTTATGGGTCCCAAATTGCTAAAGAAATAAAATATAGAGGAAAATAGAAAGAAAAAGTTGAAGGAATATTTAGAGAAAATAAAAAATAGGTTTAAATTTTAAAAAATTAATTTATATGTTTATTCAAACTCATTTTAATATATAAAATTTTTAACCAATTTTAATTATATTTTATTTTTATATTTTTCACGTGAAATAAACTATGAAAATCATTGGTCTTATTATTAATTCTCTTTCTTACTTTTTCACAAGTCTCCAAACAAAGCTTAAGGAAAAAAGTGTTTCAAAATCAATAATTGTGAAGTTTTAATCAATTGCAAGTTGAAGGGGTATGGTATAGAACTTGGTTTGATTACTTATAAGAAAAAATTTTCAAAAAAAATTCAAGGAAATATACAGGGCTCCGCCAACGACAAAATTTTATAATTTTCGAAAAATATTTTTTGTTTTAAAAAATTAAGGAAAGCAAGTAAAACACAAATAACACATTTAATATCTAGTGACTACGAATTTATTAATTTTTTTAAGTTATTGACTACGGTTTTAGACTTTTTTAAAAAAAAAGGTCAAAGTCATAGTCAGTGACTATGAAATTAGACTTTTTAAGAAATTTTAAGTTATATCATTTTTGTAGTCAAATAGTGGCTTTGGATTTTAAGTTGAAGTCGTATTCATTGACTACGGCTTCAGACATTTTTTTTAAAAATTCAAAGTCAGAGTCAATAAATCATAGCTTAACTTAAAAAAATTGAAACATAAAATGCATGGATATTATTTTCATTTCAAAGATTTTCATAATTTTAAAAAATTTTATTATTTTGTGACAAAACTCTCACTCTACTTCACATTCATGCCTTTCTCCGCAGAGAAAGACTCCTACATTATGCTTGTTTTTGTTCTCCTAATCGATAGGTTTAAATTTAATAAATTAATTATATAAGCTTATTCACACTTATTTTATTTATTTATTTCTATTATATAAAGACAAAGAAATTTAAAAATATATAAAATTTTGCTGAATTTTGATTATATTTATTTTTTATATTTTTCACGTGAAAACCAAATATGAAAAAATTATTTTTTTTAGTATTTTTTTTCCTTCTCAGTATTTTTGGGGATCCAAATTGAGTTTCAAAGGAAATGAAATAGAAAAATCTAACATTTTATTTATGTTTATTTCTTTAAATATAATTTATTCATTTTTAATCTATTAATATAAAGATTAAATAATTCTGTAAGAATATCTAAGTTTTTAAATAATTTTTTTCTCTATTCATTTTGCATTACATCATTGTTGTACTACTCATTCTTATATGGAAAAATCAATTTCATTAACATTTTCTCTTTCAATAATACTTTCTAGAAATCAAAAATTAATAATTTTTCTCATTTTTATTAAATTTCATTTAAAAATCATGAATTATATACCGGTAAAGTTCTACCACAAAGTATAGTTGCATTCAGAAGACTCGAATTCGAGACCATTCCATTAACATTTTCTCTTTCATTAATACTTTCTAGAAATCAAAAACAACTTTAGCATTTTTTTCTTAATGACACAATTTTTCTCATTTTTATTAAATTTCATTTAAAAATCGTGGATTTATCGATAAAGTTCACCAATAAAATATATAGTTACATTCAAATGACCTCAACTCGAGACCATTCCATTAACATTTTCTCTTTCATTAATATTTTTATAGAAATCAAACAACTTTAGCATTTTTTTTTCTTATGATTAATAATTTTTCATTTTTATTAAATTTCATTTAAAATCATAAATTATATACCTAGTGCTCTACCATGTATCATAACGCATTCATACGAACTCGAGACCATTCCATTAACATTTTCTATTTCATTAATACTTTATAGAAATCAAACAACTTTAGCATATATATATTTCTTTTCATGATTAATAATTTTTCTCATTTTTTATTAAATCTTATTTGGTAATCATGAATTATATACCGGTAAACTTACCACAAAATATAGTAAAAATATCTAACATTGGTTATCAAGAATTATATTTTAAAATAAATAGGATATATTTTTTAGAAAATTATATCGCATGTTAAAACAAATAAACTTTTTCAAACATACACAATTTAAAACAACAATATAGAGACGAAAGAAATAGAATTATTTTGATGATAAAGACAGATTGTCCATTTTATTCTTATCATATATGCTAAAATGTTAAGAAAATAAAGTACAAAAGATATTTTTCTAATAAAATTCTGAATTTGTAATAATAATGACTTTATGTTACTATCAAATTGGAATAATTGAGACAAATAAAATTACAAAAAATATAAACATTATTTTTTGTCAGGTCTTTTTTCAATCTAGTGATCAATGCTGTATAGTGAGACTTATTAGATTTATCTCCAATAATTGCTTTTAGAAATAGTTTTATTATTCAAAAAACAAAAAGAAAAAAAGAAAAATATGACTTATTGGGGTGCAGAAAAAGAAATATTTAGACTTTTTTCAACTGTTGCCTCAGGTACGAAACGCCTTTGGGCGCAAGGCATTTTTTTACTTAATATCAATATATAACTTTTTCAGCCTTAACGTCGAATAAGACTTAATAACATTAAATATTAAATTATTTATTTTTTAACATTTGATAGCTAGTAGGGATGACAACATGACAGATTATTTCGGATTCTCGTCCTACCGCTTTTAACGACGGTTGCTCATTAATTTTAACGCTTATCGGCTTAATATTTTTTCAACCGGTGACGGCTCGACAAGTGCTCATGATTTGCGAATCCCTTACTGTCAAGTGATTATATTTTAAAAATATTTTTTTTATTATTTTATTTTATACTTTAATATAAATAATAATAATAATTAAATTTTTTTTAATAAATAATTTATGTAAATTCATATATTTTTATTTTTATGAAATATATTAATTTTAATATAATAAAAATAAAGAAGCAAATATAAAAAATAAAAAATGAAAACAAAAATCAAATATAAACAGGGTGGGTTTGGCTCCGTTTAATTTTTTAAATAAGACAAGTTTGTGAATTAAAAATAAACGAAATGGCCGGTATTTGCGCCGCCCATTCCAAACCCTCCCGCTGCTATCCCTAAGAATGCCAGATCGCAACTTCTTCTTCATCGGGGACAACGATAGCTTTTTCTTGTTTAATGAAACGACTTTTCCGAATAAAACCAAATATTTTATTTATTTTTTAAATTTCAAAGAATAAACATGAAAATTTTAAAAACAGCCAGATTTAACGCTAAGTTCTAATACCAACACAAGCTTAAAAAAACAAACAACCCCGTATAGTTTCCGTGCACCACAAAGAGCTGACCGGCATCACGTATAAGATATAAAGCATCACAACCATTTTACCTACATGTCTTATGATTTTCTGTTTTTTTTTTTAAACAAAGTATGGAGTTTTTAGACAATATATTTAAATTATTTTTATTTTACACATATTTATATAAATTGAAAATTAAAAAAAAAACTTTTATGTACAAAAATTTAAAATAAATTAAAAACTTAAAGTTTCCAAATAGATATTTGATTTAAAAAAACATTCTATAAATTTTCATAAATATATATATATATTTTTTAAAAAGTTGTTTAACAGCATCATATTTTCCATTCTTTTTATTTTATCAATTTGGTGATGGTAGGGCCTATGGCCAACTGTCTAAGCAAATATGAAATAATATAAATGTGCTTCAATAATATTTTAAAATTTTTTCATAAAATATTTAATCCATATTTTATCATAATTTTTATCATTTATCATTTTTGATAATTAAATGAATTAGAATATATTCTTTCACATATTATAAAAATATACTTAAAATTAATCACGTAGGGAATGTTTTAAACTTTTCTTTGAACCAATTAATATATTTTATATTGTCATCTGAAATGGAAATACCAAATGAAAAAAAAAATAGAAAGGGGAAAAATAGATATCAAATAATCTTAAATAATATTAGTTTAAAATATTTATTTAATAGTTTATTTATATTAAATATTAAAATTTAAAAAACAAGTAATATGTAACTTTTAGTATTTAGTATAAATTTTAAGAAATAAGTAATAAATTTAATAAAGACTAACAAAAATAAATAATTTGAAATTAGAAAGCAAACCACCTTAAACGCAAAAGTAAAAAAAAAAAAAAGCAAACATTATTACATTCAAAATTAAATTATTTTAAAATCATTTAATCTATATTAACTTATTAGTTTTGCTTTAAAAAAAAAGTTATTAGTTTGGTTTATCAAAAATTATTATTTTAAATTTTTCTCTCATCATTTTAATACTATAGTTACCTTACCATCTTGAAACTATAAATATATTAAAACATTTTATTATAATGTAGTGAAACTCACTAATCCATAATCTCATCTATTTAAACATTAAACGTTATATCATAATGAACTGATACACGAACAACACATTTTAAAATAAAACAAAAAATAACTAAATCAAGTTGAAAGCGTAAATACTTTTGGGCTATAATATAGCAAACTGCAATCTACCTGCTACTCGAATCCACGTTTTCCTCTGTCTCAGATTTTATGAAACAATAGTCGATTTTATCACACGTAGCTAAACATGATGACATTCAAATTGTTTTATTAAATATGCTTAAGATCCTTAGTAACTTAAATTAAATAATTAAATTATAATAATCAATACATTAATTTACCAAACATTTTCTAAATGATAAATAGTAATAATCTCAAACAAATTATTTAAATTTTAAAATAATTAAACAAAAGAAGAAATAAGTAATAAATAAGTAAAGTAAAATAATACTTGAATTGAAATTTGAAAAGTTATAAAAAGCAAAATACCATTAAGCTCTTTGAAATTAAATTATTTTAAAATGATGCAAGCTATATTGTTAGTTTGATTTATCAAAATAATGTTTTAAATTTAAATTACACACTAAATTATTTAAAAAATTAAATATGTTTATTATTGTTAATAACTTAAATTAAATCATTAAATTATACAATCCATTAAATTAATTTATAAAAATAAAAGAGGAGAGAGAAAGGGGGAGGAGAGAGAGATAAGGGAGAAAAGGGGTTAACAGAAAGGTGGGGCCTACAAGAACACCGGTCACCACTCAATAATTGATCATTTCACCATCCCTTCTGTATTCAAGTTGGCACCACTGTTCCTTTCTTTCTTCTTCTTCTTCTCTTCTTCCCCACCTCCTCCTGCCAAACACCAATTCTTCTTTCTTCCTCTTCCTCCTCGATCAGTAAACCCTAATACTCCAACCCCATGCAACCACTGCCACCACCTCCACCATGTTCTTCCATCTTGTATGGTTCTCTTCTTTGCTCATCGCATCTTTCTGCTTCCCTCGCTTCCTCGCTCACCTTCTGCTTCTCTCCTCACGAAGTCCTCTCCACCTATACTCCAAGGGCCTGCTCCCCAAGGGCGTCACCGACTTCGTCACGATGACACCACAGATTCGGAGGTCTATTTTTGACTTCAGGCCTGCAGCCAAGTTCAGAGTTGTTGCATTACGATCGGAACGTTTCCGGCAATCTGGTTACGCCAGATCGGGGAGATGTCTTGGGATATCTGCGCAGGAGTTGTTTTTGTGGTTTCCAGCAATGCAGATTCAAGATGCTTCCAGTCCGCTCCGTCACTGACTGGCGTTGTTCAGCCACCGCTTCTTCAGACCTCGCCATCAAAGGGCAATCTGAGATTAGTTTTAATCATTATATAAATGATTATAAAACGATCTGACTTTTGTCTGTTCTTTGACTCACTTCAATATCATTTAACGAACATATTGTGTCATTGCCAACTGAGCTGATTGGTAACAATACAATGTGCATCAATCCAAGGCTCTGTAGCTGTGTTGACCTTCCAGCTCGGTGTTTCTTTTTTTTTTTTTCTGGTTGACTAAACAGCGTGCGTATCAGGATTTCTAGTTTATATAGATTTCAATTTTCATTTCTTTCCCAGTTTTTAAGAAGCTCAGTGGATTTTCTTATGTGAAAAAATTGAGGCTGGGCATTGTGGAATGTTCTGGATACTTCAATAATGAGTTGTTTTTACTAGGCGGCGGCCAAACAGAGTGTTTTGCAGGATTGGTAAATTTGAATTTGTATTGCTGGATTGGTGGAAAATGGGAAATGGGACCAGATTGTGCATTTGGTTTACAAAGTTGGATTTTACTTGAATTTGGAAGTTTTGAATTGTTTTAATAGATGCTATATTCAAACTAGATCATCTGTAGAGTTTGAGTCATTTATTCATTTGTATGCAGAATCTATCCGAGAACTCCGATATCTATTTGATCAGGAAGATCTTGTGAGGGATATTCTAGGAATGTGTGGGGGTGAGATGAGTGATGTTGCACAATTGCTCAATCACATAATGGGTTTTTCCTATTCCATCGAAGAGCAGCCAGAAAGTCCAGCTTTGACAATAAGGGTGTTTCCATCCACTGTGCTGTTTATGGTTTTTATATAGTGCAGAGTCTGTGCAAATTAGTTGAGCTAGCTTCTGTCAATGTAAAGATGGCCAAAGAGGTTAATTGAAGGGAAGGAAGACATAATTTACATATCAAAACCCTCATCAGTGGCTTTACCTACAGATGATAAAAAGATACAGAAGCATCGGGTTGGGGTGAAATCAGTGATGAATCCGCCAAGTCTATTTTTGTATGTTGGAATTACAGTAATATAGACATAAAACAAGGGTGTTGGGTCACTTATTTTTCTAGAGTCAGTGTTAGCTGATCAGAAGTATATTTATAGGAAACAAATAAAGAATAAACGACTTTATTTCCTTTATTTTTTGTTCCTGAAATTATTACATTATTTTTATGGAAATTTCTTCGTTTCTTTTCTTGGCTTCTTCTTTGACATATTTTACTTTCTATATCTCATTCTTGCGTGATTTTTGGTTTTCAAGTTCTGTGGTGAGCCTGATATTCTGAACTGTAATGAGTTGAGTAAGATGAAAACAAATAGTATGCCACTTGTATATAATGAGTTGAAGAGCATTATAGCTTCATTCTTTATTTGCCTTATTTTATGTTAATGAAATAGGGTTTAAATAGTGTAATTTCATAAAGAGATTTCCACTGCTACATTTTGGTCAATAGGTCCCTGTTTCTGATTTTCAACGTTAATTTGTAGTCAAACCAGCACTAGATTTGATTTCTAGCTTGAAATGGAACAACTGAGGGCTCTTAAAAATTGGTTTATTTTATGTTATTTGTGACTTGAAATCTGAACTTGTAGCTGTGGAAATTGCTTTGATAAAGAGAAGGGTACATTATAGTTTATTTCTTACTATCAATAAAAAACAGTGCCAGTTTCTGTATGATGTGGGATTGTCGGGTCTCATTTGGACCTCTAGAAGTAACATTTCATGCTTACTCGTCATGTCCAGAAACATGATGGCCAGAAAACTTATTTGTTCAAAACCAGATCTTTCTCTTAGGCTAATCCATTTACATATGAGGGTCAAGATTCGAAAAGTTTATATTCAGATGTGCTATAATTGATCTAAAGATGGCATTGATGAGGGAATCTAGGGGATGCAAATGTTAAGAACCACAATGGAATCAAACCTTTTGAACTTGTTAATCCTAAAACCAGGACTAAAATAGTTCTTGTTGTCTGCATATTCTGCTTAAGCCAACCCTTGCGCCAGTGAATGGGAAAAATCAAATCAATTTTCGATATGGAAGGCTTTCTTACATAAGCTTCTAAGCGCTTTATATGTATTTTTCCACATTTTCTTCATCTCTTTCAGGTTTTCTGTTTAAAGTGCCTTATTTCACCAAACTGTGGTAATTCAAAATTTTCATTTTCATCCTTGGTTCCATTTTTAAGTAAAAGTAATTAATTTTGTATTGCTGTGTTGGACCACTATCACCTTTTTATCATCTCTTGTTGGTGAAGCCTGATTTAATGTAATAATTTTGCTATTTATCTCACCAAAGAGTGATAGCCCTTTTATCAGTTGCTGCTCTATTAAAACTTAAGTTTCTAAGTAGCAACCCATCATTAAGCCAAGCTTTCAACAACTGAAGAAAAATGGGAGCAAATGATAGAGGATGCCATTGACACTATTCCCTGTTGAAGGATGTTATAATTATAGGTTGAAAACAAGGGAATTTAGAAATATAGCAGGAGATGCACTGCATTCTATGTAATCTCCATAATATAAGATCTCAACATCTCTGTTAGCCTTCTTGGTTATGTACTTTGGCACTAGGATAAAGGAAATACATATTATTAGTCTTTGTATCAATCTTCTAGACAGGAGGTTGAACTCTGATTTCAGCCTTTTTGATTGGCAAATTAATCTTTTAGCCATGTGGTGTCTAAGATAGATTTAGAAAGGGAGATGAAATATGCAACATTCATTCAATGTTTCTAGATAATGGTATAAGGTTAAAGAATAAATCATTAAGAGGTACCTAAATAAAAGGCATTTTTGTTTTGATAAAATAATTTAATAGAAGAGCCCTAGATGTCAGGCAAATTAATCAACAATTAAGAACAATAGGGGGGAAATGACAAAAAAGGGTTTGGGAACACTTTTGGTGGTTTAACCACTTTGACCAACAAAAATTTTCTCTTGTCACATTTAGTTGTCCTGTTTAAGCCAGTTTTTGGACTATTGGTTTATGTTTTGAAAAACTCAGGTCTGCATAACTCAGCAATGCCTTTGTCCCAACTACTATGGATTAGCTATATCACTATTTTACTCTGTTAGGCCAATATTGTTTATTTCGTATGCAACACAAGTCAATTGCTACTAGGATAAGGACAATGGCCACTGAACAGTGGCACTCTTGGACCTTTGTTGGGGCTGATTGCTTGTTCCGATGAACAAATCACAATAATCGTAGAACTTTGTTGGGTGGTTTTGATGAATATGCATCAATTGTGAGTGGTTCTCAGCAAATTCATTGGTTTTATTTCAGCTTATTGCTTGATTCCCGAGAGAATTTATCCATTGAAATTTGCAGATCAACATGGTAGGTGGAATGCTGGTTTTATGGTAGTTAGCCCAGATGGCCTTGTATGTATCCTAGTTGTCCCTAAATGGAATGGTGTTGCCCTGAAGTGGGTTTATGCTTTGGTAGGTCAACACAAGATGAAGTGAAATTGAGAGACCAATTTTCTTGGTCATTCACACAGAAGAGCTATTCTTACAGGCATTCTATTGCATAGCAATTTTTACAACGGTTTACAACTTGTTGATGATGTGGATGAATCATTTTTAATTATGGAATTTCTATTTTAGGTTGTCTTTGATGTAGAAATAAAAAATGACCACCATTCAATGTACTGTACTGATTTTTTCAGTTAATTAAGGACTTCCATTGTCACTTGTGTCTTGGTCATTGCAGTTTTTGTATCAATGTGGGAGCAATATAGGAATTCCCTTAGAGGTTACTGAACCAGTTAATTCATGATGAGTTCCAATAAAGTTTTGCTATTAGAAATTGTCTTTACATGCATGGGAGACCCTTTTGTGCTACTATCTATAGAAGCTGCCTATCTGTCTAAATGAGTGATATTTTATCTGCCACATGGTCTGTCTCTCTCCTTTCCCTTTCATTTTAAATTCATTCCTGTGAAAATTTCATCTCTAAGTGTGTTCAATGACCTTCTAACTATGTTATTTCCAAACAAGACCCATTAGTACATAATGTTTGGATATTATCACAGTGTGGTGAACCCAAAACAACCTTTAGCAATAGAAGAGGTTCGAACTTGAGACCCTAATTAATTAACCACAACAAAATGTTTGATTACCAACTTTCTTAAGCTTAAATTGTTAGATGGGCCATAATGTGGTCTTTATCAGTAGATTCAGTACTGAGAAACAGTCATGGCAATGACTGGAAGTGATAGTCCCTTTCTGAATTATCCTTCTCTTGTATACTCCTGAGTTTCAAGGAAAACTGTAACTTTCTGACTCTGATCATATTTCTTAGAATAGATTCTGGTGGCCTAGTTGAGCTGTACTATGTGATAAACTTTTAATAATGTTGTTAGCATCTCCTAATATCGGAATTGGAGCCAATGGCATATGTGCTCTTGTAGAGATGCAACTACACACCTCAAAGAATATGTTCTTGATACACCAGCACAAAGGTATCCAATCTCTACTATTTGTTTATCACTTTATTTTAATTTAGATATTGTGTGTTTGAAAATGGAGTGCACTTAGATATTGCTTGTCTAGTGATGAGTAATGGCATGAAGTAGACATATAGGGCAATGCTTCGATAATTACCGCAGAATATGGAGCTTTGAAATATGGTATTTTAGGTGCAATATATAATGGTTTTTCGAACCTGGAGATTGAAGGGGATTTCAAAGTAGTTATATAGATTGTTATAATAGAAAAAGTAGTTCGCCTAGTTAAATTATTCTTCTAATAAAGGACATTTGGAGACTTTCTCATAATTTAAATATTTATAATTATTGTCATATTTATAGAGATGCGAATCGAACAGTCAATTGTTTAGCTGAGAAAGGTATTTGTAATACTCATTCAAATATTTGGTGGTCAGAGTTTCCTAGGGATGTTAGAAAATTTTTGCCAAGATTATTTGCGATCATCTTTAATCGAGTTTGTAAGTTATTTCACAAAAAAAAAAAAAAAAAAATCTTGTACCTTTTCATTTTTCCTGAATTGGCATGTCTACCCAAAATGATATTTTTCATATTTTGGCACCGGGATTAGGCACTAAATTATGAATTCTGTATCATTTACATGTTGGATTCATGGATTATGAGGTTGCCAACTTTATTGTACTTTGCATTTCTGAGGATGAACTATATACCCATATGATGAGTAATTAGGCTGTCTTTATTTGTTAAACTGGCATGTAAGAACATTGGTATACCCTACATAAAAGTTAAGATGAGTAATTAGGTTGGTCTGAAAAGGTTTTGGCTTTTTGCTGAAAGCTAAATATCTTTCAATATTTAATCTTTTTGTTTTTTAACCTTTTCATCATTTATTATTGAAATTTCCAAAAAAATTCTGAATAAAGGCTTTTCGGTCCAGAAAAATCAGATTTCAAAACAGAAAACAGTACTTTTACCCAATAAAAAAGGAGAGCTAGCGGTATTTATTACCTAATATTAAAAAACAGTAATATTTAATATTATTAAAAAAACAAACCCCACCTGGAAACACTGAATTATGAGTTCTGTTTGACATGAGCTGTTGGGCTATGTTGTTCACTGATTAACAAACTACCTGTTTTTGAGACTGAACTGTACTCATATGACATGTGATTAGTTGTATTGATTTTTTGGGTTTGCAGCTAAACTGCACTTATACTATGACTCTATGAGTAATTAGGTTTAATAGATCTGTTAAACACGGTATGTAATGACACTAGCATAGTGTGAGATTTTTTTAATTGGCTAGAGAGAGAGAGAAGTTCCTGATAATATACATGTAGTGAATTCCTTTTAATTATTTAAAAACACATTTAAAGTTAAGTAGAACCTTGGTTTAAAACGGATAATATTTACCTAAAGAAAAGAATTCTTATGAATATAATTGATATGATTACCGACACAATAAGGAAATATAAAATAAAATAAAAACATAAGATTTACATGAAAACCTTTATAGGAAAAAAATCATGAATAGAAGAGAAAATTTTACTATCAATTTGAGAGAAATTATAAAGTATAACGGAATAGGGAATAAACCTTAATATGTTGATTTGACGAAAATACCCGAGCAAGCTTAGCCCCTTTGGTATCACAACAAATCCTTAATTTTTTTTTTTTAACTTTCCCTTTTCATAAAAGTCGCATCGAGGGCCTTCGGGTTGGACATAAGCTTAACACCAAATTCGGATTATAAATCAACAATAACAAATGTTATCAAAGTCATTCACTCGTCGAATATGTATCAAGTCCCACAACTTCACAACTTCATGGAATACCATATCAGCTGATCCAATCTCAGGTTAAATCTTAATCAGCTCAATCTACATGTCTTCCGCCTTTAATTGATTCAAAGCTCTAACCCCATTGTTTTTTTCTTTCGGGAATGTTCTCGCAAAACTCGATCAAAATAGTTTGAAGTATCAACCCGAATTCTATCAAAATCAATTGATTAAAATTAATAAATAATTATATCTTAACTTCTGACCCCATCACAAACAAGAAAGTCTCCCATTAGTTTTCACTAGCGAGTCGAAATAGATTAACACTTGTAATTGACTCACAAACTACTCGTTTCAAATTCGCCGATTAACTCCAAATCAATGCACTCATTCTACGAGTCGAACAACAATTAGTTTAATTCGTCTCACAACCCTACCCTTGCTAGTGAGACAAATGTCATCACTAAAATTTTTTTTAAAAGAAAATTTCTCTTTGTAACTAAGATGATTTGAATCAATAATTTGTTATTTAATACCAATGAATATAAACATAAACCACGGATCAAAGTTAATAATTTTGGCCCCCAACAATATTAATCCTAACTAATCTTTAAATTCCTTGACTTTACATGAAAATGATTATGATAACAAAAAATAGTGAATATGGATATGAATATTGAAGTGAATTTGATATGTTCATTTAGGATTAGAATCACTTTTAAAGGACCCCTTTTGTGAAGTGGTTTGAAGCTCACAAGTTTTTTTGTCTTTAGAAAAGAAAAAAGGTGTTTTCCTTTTTGTCCTCAAAGAAGGAAGAAAGAAACAATATCTTAGTATGTGCTGCTGTCACACTTCACAGGATCATCACCCTTTTTAATAAAGGACAGGTGCCTTTTTTTTTTTTTTGAGTTTTTAGACGAAAATACCTTTTTTAAAATATTAAAATTATTTCTAAAGTTAAAATAATGTGTAACATCATTGTTATTTAATAAATTAATAAATATAAAATTCGATGAAATCTGAATAAAGATTATTACAGAAAGACCTAATTTTATCAAACATCATATCCATACTAGCGAGAATTTTTACTTTAAATATCAAATTTATTATATAAAAATGAAAAGCCACACGTTTTTAATAAATTTGATTTAATAAATTTATTAATTTCAATTATCGACGTCCGCTTAATAACTAGATTGAAGATAATTACTGCTTTCTTAAATTGAATAAACTAATTTAATAATTTTTTTCAAAGTTAAAACGAAGGTTATTTTATAGTACCAAGTTATTGGAATTAAAAGTTTCAAAAAAAAAAAAAAGTTATTGGAATTAATAGCCATGGATGGTCTATTCATAGCTTCACATGCTATAAGGCCTTGTTTGGGCAACTTTTTAAACTCTAAAAGCAGGTAGAAAGAACTTCAAGGTCTTGGTTTCATTATGATTTCACATGATTTACTTGAAGTCTGATGGATGGTATTTTTGTTTGAGTTGTTTTAGTAAAACTGTTTTTTCTTAGTTCTAACCCGAAAAGACAAGAAAGAAATAAAAAATAAAAAAAGTTTTAATGAAAGAAATAAGTAAAATTTTAATATAGTGTATTATTAAATTTAATAAATTAATTATATATATTTATTAATACTCAGTTTATATTCAAATTTAAAAATATATAAAATTTTGAGAATTTCTAATTATATTTGATTTGATTTATATTTTCTATGATTTAAATCAAATACGGTAAAATCATTTTTCTACTATTTTTCTTTCCTAATATTTTTTGCTCAAACAAAGCCTGAAGATTTTTGATTAATCATCAACAAATTTTTTTGTTATTTTAAACAAAAGGAAAATATCATAATTCTTTTTTTGAACTAAGTTTTTTTGCATATAAGCATGAAAATAGTATTGTAAGATTTGAATTTTGATTTTAATTATAAATGGAGTCTCAATCCGAATTTCATCCCAATCATCCCCATTTCAGGTAGGAATAAAAATCAAAAGCTCAGCTTTTTTATACGTTATTTTCAAATTCGTGCTTAATACGCAAAAACATCAAAGTCTGCTTCTTTTTTTACGCTATTTTCTCTAAATTAAATAGATGAATGTTAATTTAAAAATTATTACCTAATTCTTATTAAATATTAAAGTTGTTTAATAAAATTAATTTAAAAAATATTTTAAATCATGAAAAAATAAAGATATGAACATAAAAATAAAGGAAGAATTAGAAGGAAAAAAACTTGCTTTTTTTAGACCTAAAATCTGTGTTAAAAAAATTGTAAATAAAACAAATATGTCAGGATGTTGCAAATGAAATTTAAATTAGTAAAGTGAAATGAATCCAAATTATATTTTAAAAACCAATTGAAAAACATTGAAATATGTGTCCTTTTTTTTTTTTTTTTTTAAAATTTTTTTCTGGACCACCCATATGAATCTTTGGTTTAGTGGTTGAAAAAAGAAGATCTATTTTTAACCGTTGATTAAAGACATGAATGTAGATCCATTGATGATGTCTCACTATCTACTTTTTGGCATATTGACTATAGTGTGTTGAGAATGATGGGTTAGAAAATGAATGTTTTTAAAAAATATTATTTTTTATGAATTAAAATTTTTTTTTATTATACAACATGTAACCAAAATAATAGAAGATACTTATTAGTCTCAGGATTCACTAAAAAAAATTCACGATTCCAGAATAGTTATGACTGTAAAATGTACTATACATGCCAAAACTGATCGGCTAATCTCGACCACTTTATCCCACTGCTACCAATTTCTGCGGTCGGGAGCTTAGGTCAAAACGCCCAAACGCTTTCATCATTAAATATTAAAATAACATAAATAATAACATAACATATTTTAAAGAAATATGTTTTTAAAATAATTAGCCATTCTTATGTTTTTTAAAAGATTATACAAAATAAATTATTATAGCTATATTTATATATATTTATTTGTTTTAAATTATTTTTCATACTAATATTATTTTATCATATTAAATAATTCTTTATTTAATAACTTTTTTTTTTCTATAAACAACTATTTTATATTTTGAAAATAAAACTAATATTTTTAATAATTATAAAGTAATATGTAGTCATTAAAAAATATAAAATAAAACTGGCCAGTGGGTCGGTCCGCCGGCTTCCTGTTGACCCCAACCCTATTCCGGGTCTCGCCAACAGCCCATGATATTCATGCTTATTTTCAGCTCGACCTCAAAAATATGGCTATCGCTGATCCATATCCCATCTCTAAGAATACCAATATATTACATCCGAACACAGAAACCAAAGTGCAAAAACACAAAGAATGGTTAATGTAGTTAATAAATGTACTTAAGGCTCACACAATTGGTAAATTCTTAAGATTCAAGATCTTAGCGAATTATACTAACGAACAAGAATTTGATACGACTACTTATTCGATCAAATAATGCATGTTGTCCGAATTGCTCCTGATATGGTCCAATCTAATAAAATCATTCGTTATACCATCTAATAAACTACACGCCGCAACAAGTCGTACGATAAAACACAACAAAACAGCGAAAATTAAACGAAAAACTCATATCGAAAGGGAAGAACCATTTATGATAGAAAGACGATATGAACGAACGAATGATTCAGATAGACGTGCCAAGAAGACAAAAACCACCTTCGCTTCACAGAATGGAAAGAAACAATATACAACTGTTTTCTGTATAATAGAGGCATGTTCATGATCAAATTATTGTTCATAAAATGTTACAAATTGACTGTATAATTTCAAAATATACCATGTCACTCCTTACCTACTATAGGTTATTTGGTGTGTGATTTAAAATAAAATTTCATTTTAAGAATATAATTTTTTTCTAAAAGTATAGCAATTCATTGGACAATAAGTTAACAAAAATCCTTAAATAAAGTGAGAAGAGAGCACTATGTAAATTATTAATTATCTCTAGAAACCCTAATCATTTTCCTCTTTTATTTTCAAGCTCCTTAATTGCTAGAAATGATGGGTGATTTTTTTTTGCCATTTTTGGCTTGAAATCACACATTTCATCGTTTTCTCTCCCATATTTAGGTTTCTTCCACATCGATTTGGTTTTACCTTTATTTTTTCTTTGTTTTTTCGTATTTTTTTGTTATTAACCCGTCAGAATATGTTTTGTCGCGACTTTATGGCAGAAGTCAGATCATCAACTGGCGCTTTTTTAAGGTCGCGACAAGGCTCGATCCAACACACAACTGAAAATCTGTGTATTCTGCGATTTTTGAGATGAGAGTGTTTTTACCACCTGATTTGTCATGAGGAATGTCGTTAATCATTACCTTATTTCATGGCTGCCAGAAAGCTCTCAATCCGATATAGCCATCATATCAAGGAAAAACACACAATGGGTTTTGATTTGAAATAATATGATACACATGCAACCTAGATCTTCAAAATTAAATTATTAAATAAAATGCATCATGGGATTACAGATCCGCCAATCCAGACTTCTGATCGCCCACCAACCAAGAATCTACACCGTCGTACTCCACAAGTTGAATGAATATTCAACCCATCTTTCCACCTATCTCAGGTATATGGATGGGCACAATAATCGGATAGAATCACCAACATCTTGTATAAAAAACCAAACAATAGCATTTTTTCTTTTTCGCTCTGTATCGCGCCATGGAAAAACAAAGAAAACTAAACCCATTACATCGCTTTATCAACTGCTCATATAATAAATTATATTTATTATAATAACCGTTCATATAATAAATTATATTTATTATAAAAACTGTTTCATATACAAATAGATTATTATAAATTTATAATTTATACATATATTTGAGAATACTAAGGACCTAAGAGCACATAATTGTTGGCACTTCACTCATTTTGAGTACAACTTATGATAAGCCCAAACCACAGAACTCCAACTTTTCAAGGTTTCATGTAATGGCTGCATCACATGGGAGCTCCGCCACTTTCCCAGCTAGCCTCAAAGACCAATCCGCTGCTATTGTTCAAGGCTCCTTATAATTGAAAAGCAATTATCTAATCCGGTACACTCCACTAAAGGCCCGTAGTTGAACTCCAAAATTAATAATATTGATATATATATTACTCTCCATTGTAAACATCATAATTAATTTTATTTATATTGTCACTATTGACTTATTAATTTTTGATTTTAACAACACAAGATCAAATGCACCGCCGTTGACTTCATTACATCCAAGTAATCAAACATATCAAGAGGATATCACAATTTCATTTTTGTTTATTCATAAATACCGGTAATTAAACAATCAATGCTCCCAAATCATCTAGGTATTGGTCACAATAGCCTCACATATTGACAATTCAAAGACCGATAATTATTCAATTACCTATTTAAAATAAACTCGTGATTGAGAGAAAATAATAATCAAATATCATACTTGAGATTTAATTCTTCACAGAAATTTTAACTTAATCAAATCTTCTTGATCCTATCAATGCAAACATAATTCGCACCAATATTTTATAATAACTAAGACAAATTATTTCATAAAATATTGCAAATAAATAAAGCGTCCAACTTTATTCAATAATCGTGATCTTATTCATTAATTATGAGAATTCTATGATCATGTCTTCCATGGACGTATCCATATGACCATATACCGTATAATTAACTGACCTAATAATAAAATATTAGTGTGCACAAGGTAAATTAATATCTCTATTGAAATTTTATTAACACGTAAAATACAATAATTTTATTTGTCTGCTACAAAAGCTCAAATAAAAAACTCCCACTAGTCCTAAAATAAGTCTCTGGTAATCTCCTAACACCCATAGAATCTAAGAATAGCTCAAAACTCAACCGTAGAGCTCGCGGAACGGGTCCGCTAGGTTTTCCCCACATTTCTTGCAACCACCGCGGCTCCTCGCCAATGATGTCTCTGATCAAGTGGTGCCTCTCAATGTGCTTTTGTTTCTCAGGATACTGTTCTTTCGATCAGGTTAGCTTACCATCAAGGTCGCGCAGCGGTAATGGGTCGATCTGCACCGGGTATCACCCGAAGATCCATAATGAACTTCTTCACCAATACGCCTCTTAGTCGCCTCAGGCGCGAACATATTCAAATTTTCTGTATGAATCTCGCTACACACGTCTCGTTTAATACCTCCAATGCATGCTCCACCATATAGTGTAAACACATAACTGCAGGTAGATTTTTGAGTCAATATCCCTGGAAGTTCGAACAGAACTAATGGCTTAAACTCACCGAATATACTAGCATATAATCTCTTTGTTCTCTCGATACTTAAGTATATGTTTTACCATCCGCTGGTTTTCACGATCGATGATATCGGCTACAACTCCCATCGTATATCGTATATCTGGCTCGGGTATATAACATGGCATACATGAGACTACCGCAATGGTGCGGCATGTATCCACTCCATACCATTTTTTCTCGTCGGGATGGTGATTTCCTGTAAAGATGAATCGGTGTCTAAAGGGTAAGGATCCCCTTTTGGAATTTTCCATGTTAAACCTGACAAGAATTTTATCAATATAAGAGGCTTGAGATAGTGCCAACAACTTATTCTTCCGGTCTCGTATAAGTTTGATTCCAAGAATATAGTTGGCTTCTCCCAAGTCTTCATCAAACTGTTGCAACCAATCTTTACACCCGACAACACTTGTTTGTCGCTTCGATTAACAATATGTCATCTACGAAAGGACCAGAAAAACTACTTTCAGGCTTGGATTCTTTTGTAAACACAAGGTTCATCGTGGCTTTTCTCAAACCAAAAGAAGTAATGGCCTCATCAAACCCGATGTTCCATGATCTCGATGTTTCGCTTAAGTCCATAAATGGACCTTTGCAACTCGTGATAATTACGTGTTCTTTTTTTGGGCTTTTAGCTTGAACCCTTCGGTTGTCGCATAGATGTCCTCATTTAAATTGCTTAAAAGGTCGTTTTTTGACATCCATCTCAAATTAATCGTGACTCAGTGTACTACAATGAAGAACCTGATAGATTTAAGCATGGCTATCGCTAAAAAGGCTTTCTTCATAATCTATCCTCTGCATAGCCTTTGCCACCAATCTAGCTTTGAAGGTTTCACCTTCCCATCTCGATCCTCTTTTTTCTTTGTAAATCCACTTACACCCTATTGGTTTTACCCTTTGTGCCTTCCTACAAGAGACCGATCAATCGGGAATACATAGATTCCATTTCACTATTCACGGCTTTTTTGCCACTCCCGTACATCCACATCTTCCAAAGGTTTTTTGTAATCGACTGGATCATCTTCAATCGCCACAGCAATAACTTGCAAGACCCGCCTCAGCAAGACATATCTCGCAGCTTCCGCCTTACTCTATCACTACGACGAAGCCCACCGGTCAGGTTCATTGTCTCCGAGCCCGTAAAGGTACCTAGTTCCTCTCAGACCGCTCTTCGGGTTCCTGCCCATTACGATTGATCTGCTCACCTGGAAAACACCGTGTTGTTCACCGGGTACATTTTCCCTCTTGAACATGCATGGGAACTGGCATGGCGCCGACACCGGTGGTTCCGGGCCTTTGTTCTCGAAATGAGTCAAGCTCTCAAGAATTATTTCACTTCGGTTGAATCGCTTATATAGCCTTCTCCAAAAGCCATGAGTACTCACAATAACCTTTTATCCGAAGGACTATAAAATAGTCCACCTCTGCTCCTTTAGGTAGCCAACAAACATGCAAACCTCTCGTACGCGATTCCAACTTATTTGGATCCTTTCTTAAGACATGTGCGTGAGCACCATATTCTGATATGGTTTAAACCTGAAGCCATACTCTTTCCACACCTCTGGGTGTCTTAGGAACCGTTTTAGAAGGAACTAAATTCAGAAGATGATACATTGCGCTTTATGGCATATCCCCAAACGATATAGGTAGAGATGAATAACTAAGATTGACCTCACCATATCCCGAAGAGCTCATTTCTTCTTTCTCGCAACTCCATTTGCCGGGGTGTTCCAGCCTGACATTATGGAAACTATCCCCTCGGTCAAGTAAGACTTAAACTCTCCAGATAGGTATTCACCACTCCTGGCCGTAATCGAAGCTCTTTGATATGGAGTCCCAATAGCTTTTCGCCTGCCCACTCAGCCCTCTAGTGAAAGTTTCACTCGCGCATTAGGTAAATATATCCATATCTTCTATAGTCATCTCGTAGTTGCGACTGCAACACATTTCATAATTGCTTCGACATTTATTTCTACCTATACATCAAGATACCAATTCGCGCTTGTCGCGCGATATCCTTTGGCTTTAAAGGCCTTTGTAATATTTTTTTTACCTTCCAAACAAGACTACATACCGGTATAGGTTCAAAGTCTGGGGTGAAGTTAAGATCCCACTTTTTTACTCAAACCATGAATCCTATTAGATTATGACCTAATTCGCAAATGCCAAAGGCACGCTTTCATTTGAAACTTTCCTTTCTCTTGGCTAGGTGATCATGCTTATCAACAATTTCGCAATTAAAACATCATAGGACATAGGATCGAAATAAATAAAGACCATCTACCAATCACCTGGGCATAAATAACCGAAGTTGAACTTTATTGTAATAAAGGAATTAAATTCCACCGTTAAACCTTGTTCAAATAAACAACTAATGTAAATTAAATTCCTTTTAAACCCTATATTATTATAAACAAATTACTAAACATAAAGTCCCATCATATTAGTAAATAATTTACTTCGTCTAATGCTTTAACTGAGACATGTTCTCTATTTCAGTTTCAAAAAACCTCTGCTCTCGTCCAAACTGCTACTATTCAACCACTCGCAAAGAGTACTGCATATATTAGTGGCTCCCCGAACTTCAATGATCCATTTATCATTATAATTTCACTCAAACAAGCTTCAACCACATTTAAATTTACCCATACCTTGCTTTTTGGCAATCGAGGCAATTCCCGCCTAAAGGACCCTTCCGGTCCGCACTGGGCACTTGCCTTCTATTCTCTTCTCATAGCGGTGGTTTCGTAACTGCAATTCGACCCTTTATGCTTGTTCCTGGCCTTTTCCCACCCTTAGGTTTCCTTTGGGCTTGAAAGAACCTGGCCATATGAACGCTTCCTCGACTTCTTCCGAAAGCCCTTCGCACTTTCAAGTTCATGCATCAACTTCCGGTAGGAGTTAGATCCATCTTGTTCATATTATAATTAACTTTTTAAACTCAGTAAACGATCGTAGGGATTCAAATATGAAATCACTTGGGACCTTTGCTCCATCTTTCATCTCAACACTCAGCTTTTGATCGAGATGACATCATTTTCGTATTAATGATCCTCACTTCAAATATTCTAGTGTTCATTATAAATTTAATCGCAGCTCGCTTTTAAAGAACTTGTTGATTGTGCAAAACATCTTATCGAGAGTCTCGATCATTCGCTTCCACTTCAGATGAGATATCTGCCCTTTCAAATGACTAGCAACACCGGGTAAGAATATAGCAACGAACCGACATATTTGCCTTGTCCCGCTTCATAGTCTTTTTCGACTGGTCGATGCATTTGTCATGGGCTCATTGGCTTCGTGTGGTTGTGACAAACTTCGCTTTTCAAAATCCGTAACAATGTGTAATGTGTTGGTTTTCCCATTCACTATAATTATTTCCATCCATAGGCTTTTGACTCAAAATCATTGCAAGTGGGTTAAATGATGCCATTTTCTCAAAAAATACACACTAGTATTAAAACTAATATCTACAATAAACATAATCTAAATTTAGTTAATCCCAAAACTATTTCGTTTATCAGAAACAATATTTATTTCCATTATAAACACTTACGTTGGGCAAGATATTTATAACAAACTAGTTTCTGATCATGAAAATGATTAGCATCCTACTAAGTCGTTCCCGTGAGCATGTGAGCTCACGCTTTAATTACTTAAATCCCACCTTCTGTATTTAACTTTCCTAGATAATACATAATCATTTCACTCTAATTGTTTCAAACTAAGTACTTAATAAAAATATCATAGCCTCAATGAGGGTAATAATTAAACAAGCTTGAATGTTTTTAACCATTGTTTTAATTTCAAAATTATCTTTAATATCCAAGCATTGCCGACGTTGGGTCGATCAATCTTATTAAAATTTTGAAACTTAATTGAGGGCTCAATCCAATAAAATCTCAACCATGTTTATCCGTCAGCATCACATGATCATTTTATTATTAGACCCAATAATGGAGCCCTTAGGTTTAAAATTAATTAAATTAATTAAAACCTTCACCATTCAATATTTCAATGCATTAGGATTTTCTAAAATTATTTCAAAAAAAAATAATTTTTCCATAATAATTATTAAACTAGATAATAGAATCATAATAATTATTATGCACATGTAATTATCATCGATGCAAATTTATATGGCACCACCTATTCTATATGGCATGTTATCACATAAAACATGTTATAAGCATATAATTTAAACCATTCACAAAAGCATTAATTAAATAACCCTAATCCATGGTTTTCCTAAAAATTAAAATCGGGCTCATTACAAATATCCTAAGGTTCTTGAGCCCAATTATTTTAGTTTACAAAGGCATAAAGGCCCAAAACTAAAATAAATTAAAACCCTAAAACCCTAACATGTTCTAATTTGAAGGGTAGTAGGTCCCGCCGTCCACCAAATCAAAACCGGCCTGGAAGAACCACCACGACGAGCCACCACGGTAGCCGGCTAAACGACCCAAGACGCGCCCTCACGCGCCCAAAGACTATCACCGAGCTGAGCACCACGCGCAGAACTTCCACCGGCGTAGGCGCGTGACTCATCCGGCACCGTCGATCCCGTCCGACGCATCTCTCCTCCTCCTCTAACGCTTTCAATGATGGTCACGCTCGAGATGGTGTCCGATCTTCTCCCGCTTCCAAATAATGAAGGGCGTTGTATTTACGTGATTTGAAATTTAAAATTACAACTATTTTTAATTAAAAATGTAAATAATAAATAAAATCCGTGAAGGAAACCTCGATTCTATGACCGCCTCCCTGCTACAAACCCAAAAAATTAATACAACTGTAATCTACCATATCTAGGCAAAACCATTAAAATAATACATCCATTCATGAACAAAATCATAAAATTACCGTATCTAATCATGCGATCTAACAACAAATAGAACCTAGTGCCATATACTAAATCAATACCAAAATTACATGCATTATTGAATACCTAGATACACATATCTAATCATAGCTTGCTCTGATACCAATTGAAGGAAAAACACACAATTTAAGCATGATCAGCACACGATTAAACATGCAACCGTATCTAAAATTCAATATTAAATAAAATTACCCATGAGATTGCGGTGATTCACAACTGGGGACTTCTAGATCGCCCACCACCAAGAATCTACAATCGCCATCTACAAAGAACAAAGACCAAGACCGTCCGATCTTCCGCATCTATCCTCAGGGGTGGTGGCCGATGCGTGCGGCACAAATTTAACCTGTGATTAATCGAATTCAACACTTAGAGAAAAAAACCAAAGAATAAAATTCTTTTCTTTCTCTTGTTCAGATTCTCAAAAAATATGAAAAAAACTGCAGAAACTGCAAACCATTACACTGTTGAATAATCGTTTCATATAATAAATTATATTTATTATAAATAACCGCTCATATAATAAATGATTTATTATAAAACTGCTCATATAATAAATTATATTTATTATAAATTTATAATTTATATTATTATATTTTATGTCACTAAGTGGGGACCCAAGAGCACATAATTGCTAACACATATCAAATCATGTTTGTTAGTATGCTATAGATATGGATTCTTAGGTATTTTAGGCATTTTTTGATTATCAAATGTATAGCCCATGAGCATATCATTTTTGCTATTAACCTAGATGTTGTGTCATCTTATAAAGTTTTTAAAACTTTTGATTATGTGTTTCTATTAATTAATCTGAATCAATAAATATATATATATTTTTTTAAGTAATAACTAGAAATTCTTTTCCAACTATTTTAAAAGGATAAAATAATAACATGTGGAAAGATTTTCTAAAAGAAACCATTTATGATTTAAAAAAAATATATCATTAAATCAAATATGATATTTCTTAGTTACACGTATTTAATTTTTGTGAAGTTCTTTTTAATTTCCCTATTTTTTTCACTATAGATCTTAAATTAAAAAACAGTTTTTTTACAATGAAACTAAACAACAATTAATACATACAATTTCTAATTTAATAAATAATTTAAAATTTAAAACTGTTAGTTAATATGAAAAACATTACAAAACACAATGACACATCCACGTGATGTTTTCCTTCCAAAAAGAATATTTGGTTTCTTTCAAAATCTTAATCAAATATTAAAATTGGCAGATTAAGTTTTAAATTAAAATCACAGAGAAGTTTTAAAATTTTCTGTAAATGTCAACTTAATGAAGAGAAGGAAAAATAAAAAATATAAATTGAAATAATAGAGATTAGGGAATATGGTATGATAATTAGAATGAAATTTAGATGGTGTTTATTAATAATTTCTCTATAAGATTCACTTTTGAAAATCCTAGGATAAACACTCGCTCAATCAGCGGTGGTCTCATATAAACACTTTCATGAGATTTAGCTTGTCACGCCACAATACGCTCTATTAGCCGACCGGTTTCTTTCACTTGGGATCACGCGAGAGCTCCAGCTCCGACCACCTCATAGGATAAAGCAACACCCTCTTCATAATCAAGTCCTACCACGATAAACTCCCAAACTTAACCTGATCGACATAAAAGCCAATTCGGGAAGAGCTTCACCCACAATATATTTGCACACACCTCAGGAGCACTCTCACATCATTCCGCTTAAACCCTTTAGCATGCTTGATCTTCATTAAACTCTTCTGCTGCGATCACAGACACACACACAATAAGTCCGTAACAATATGTATGATAATTAGAATAAAATTTAGATGGTGTTTATTAATAATTTCTCTATAAGATTCGCTTATGAAAATCCTAGGATAAATCATAAATATTAATTAAAGAAGTGTACAAGAAGAAATTCATGTAACTTTGCCACATCAATATTTTCATCAAAGCCTTCTTTTATAATGAGTACAAACTCAAAGAGATAAATAGGTTTTTTATCACCTTGATTTCTAAATAAAATAATCCAAAATCCTCAATTACTATAACTCTATTAGTTTATTCAATGTCATACAATAATGATTGTGTTTTAGTAACTCTATTAGTTTATTCAATGTCATACAATAATGATTGTGTTTTTTTCTTTTTACAGCTAAACACTTTAATCACAGTGTAATAAATTGTCCTCACTGATACTCGAACTTGGAACCCCTCCCCTCATTTCCAAGTGTGAATCATACACTGCCGTGAATCTGCACGCTAAACATAATGTATATGATATATTTTCACTGTTCATTACCAACCAGTATTAGTGCAAAATTCCTTCTGTAATCCACACCTTCCGCTATTCTCACGTGACAAATCTAATGCGGGCAATTCGATCAAAAGAAAACTAGAAGAATCTAAAAACGCTTTGAAACCTACGCTTTATGTTTCTCTGGGTGTGTTTTTTTCTACTCGAGATTCTCAATCTCTAAAATAATACGTAAAGATAAACCTCTGAGTGCTGGCAGTTAGCAGGTTTACACCATAAACTTAATCCCCTCCTGTGGTTTTATAATCTGGGCCCAATAAATGGCTCCTTCTTGTATTTTAATACAAGCTAAACGCCTCGTCATCTAATGAGCTAGCCGGATCCTATGACCCATTACCAAGCTCGATCAACGATCTGGGAGTCATTTCTGCAGCATAAATCCAACACTATTATGTTCACTTTTAAAATATTGAGCGATCTACCATATGAGCTAGGCATGATGGGCATGACTACGAGACCCTAGCTCCTATCCTTATGCCCTGCGTTTTTGAAATATTGAGCGATCTACCACATGAGTTAGGCACGATGGACATGACTGCATTTACTCTCTAATTAGACTTGCTAATGATAATGCTCTTCTACATACATTTTAGAAGGAAGGTTTTAACTATCATCAGGCATTAGATAATTAAGGAGACCCGTCGTCTCCTTCCAGTTCATTCTTTGTATTTAATATTTAGATAGAGAATTAGTAAAACAATAAAAGAATCCTAAAAATCATTTAGAAATTCCAACTCTTTGAAATGGGTCTAAAATTCTTTTTCCTAGTTGAGTGTCTCATATTCACTAGCTAAAGCCACTTAATTAAAATGCTTATTCTAATATTAATTGCATTTTATATAAAGTTTGTGTTATATTAATTTGTTCAACTTGTAAATTTTCATTAAGTTTTGGTTCAAATTTCTAACAATATTCAAGAAAGCTACGAATAGGAGCTTAGAAGACTCATAACATTCCTCTTTTTAATGGCATAAGCAAATATCTTGATTATTCAATTATTAAAGATAAAATAACAAAAAGCATTTTTTTAAGTGATTCTTAATTTTCTTCTTATTATTTTTTTGACAGTGTTAGGGAAAATGTATTGGCATAATCTTAAGCAAAATTGTGCTGCATATTTCAATCGTTTAACTAAGGTTATAAGGAGGTGTAACAAGGGATGCCACAACTGTTGTCTCACGAGTTGGTGCATCAAGCTATGTGATAAAATTTATTATATTCACTCGAAATCGATTTTGGAGCAAATATTTTACAAATCATGAGTCAATAGTCTTTGGGATGAATAAGGAAGACTATAAGGTAATATTGGGTACAAATTTAGAAGATTGGATCATGTTTGGTGAGTTTTCTATGGGAGGCAAAAATTTCATTATGATGAGATATTTTTGGAGATAAAACCTGGATAATAAAGGGATAATTGCAAAAATCATAATATTTGGTGAGATATTTATGGAGATAAAATTTGGATAATAAAGGGATACTTGCAACAGTTTAGGGAGTTTGGAGATATTGAAGCACAAGAATAAAAAGGGGACTATAAGAAATTTCATAGTGTCCCTCAGGACCAGACTGAGCTAAAGTTCAAGATTCAAGGGTCGAAGAGTTTCCATGGGGATTGAGTGTTATGAAGAGATCATTCTTATGTGTATTATATACATGAGTGTATGGGGAGAATTTCGGCATGTGGGTGTCTAGATGACGTGTTTGGGGAATACGGGGATCTCATTCTAGGTTTTACTATGAGAGAATTAGGTAAAAGAAGGCGTTCAAGAAAGAGGGGCATTGTCTTATGTAAGCTAAAGTAACCTTATTAAAAATAGTGGAATCCTTTGCATCTTAGCATAGCCTCACGGATATAGACTTGGTCGTATTGCGTAATTAATCTCTGCGTGTATGCTGGTTTATCTTTTTACAACCCATATAGTTTTATTTTCGTGATTAATCATTGATATATCTTGGTCGATCTCAGTCCAGACAATATTGCATTAGTTGATGCAACAATTGGTAGAAAATTTTAAAAAACTGGGCTTTGAATTTCTCCGATTAATGGCAGTTTCAAATTAAATTTTGATAGTTTAGGAATAAATAATTTCATTAAATTGTGTCATTACAAATTCTAATCTAACTATCAAAATGGCTATAAGGAGAAATATAGGCAAATGCATTAATAATTATTTTAGAATATATGATTTGAGATTAAAGGCAACTCAAAAACAATAATTAATTAACTACTGATCATGTAAGTGAAATGATTGAGATCTCTATTACCTTAACTCATTACAAATATAAAGTTTTATCGTCCTTATAGTCCATCCCGACTGTGATGAGTAATGGCTGTGATATTACTACGAAAAGACACTTGCCTATATACACGAACTCGCTTTCAAGATACCTCATAATTCACATAAAAAAAAAAACTAATAAATTATTATAATAAAAGAACAATATTTCTATCTTTGAAAGTTATCTCAAGAACTAGTTTTTTACAATTGTCACCGTATTTACGAGGAAACAAATATATTAATAGATTGTTTAACTAAAAAATATATTTGTTTTATAGAGTTGATTATTTGGTGGTTAATTTTTCCAAAGATATTAAGAATTTTGGTTTCAAACATTATTGTGGCTCATCTTAATTTCAATCGATTTTTAGGAAAAAATTGTATATTTTTTTCATTAAAACCCAAATCCAATCGATGTTTAGAAGTTATGGCTTCTTAATGACTTTATTAATTTTATTTACATATAATTATACATGCTCCTTGGAATTTTCCACTTTACTATTTTATTTGCAAAATCCATATTTTTCATTTTTTAAAAAAAAAGTATATTTTCTTTCACCTATCATTATATCATCATACACATTTGGTGGAAGTAAATTCTTCTTGCAACACTCGGTGAAGCAGGCAACCGGGGCCCCCCCCGAGGTTACACACATGACCTCGCAGGTTATAAATAATGCAACTATAAAATATAGTCATAAATAAAAGAAACCGTGGCTAGGCGTGACTATAGGTGGCATGGACAAATGCTATAACCACGAGGAAGTTTAAATGCATGGCCAAAATGTTTGAAGTATATAGTCGTGGTCATATTTTGGCTGCAACTAAATATAGATTATAGAATATATGATTTGAGATTGAAGGCAATTAAATAATAATAATAATAATAATAATAAATGTGAATGATAAATGCTTTCAGTTTATAGTGAATATTTTTTCTGTTATTTTTAATTTTTTATCATGGTTTCATGATATATATAATATTAATTTTTATATTTTTTTAATTTTTTAAAAATTATGACAAGTGTTTTTTATCCAAACACTTATATTTTATAAGTGTTTTTCAATTGTTAAGTGCTTGTATAGTAATGCTGCTAATGCATTTAAACACCTTAAAATAATATATTAGGGGCTTTTTAAAATATGCATCTAAATACAAATAACTTATTAAATAAAGTACTTATGACATAAACTCTTATCTAATAAGCACTTAAAAAATAAGTGCTTAATTAAACTGTTTACCAAACTTATTTTAATTTTAATTTTAAAAATAAAAATGACTATATATACTTCAGTATGACTATCACCAATTCACCATCCACTAGCCATATATAAGCCCTAAATTTGTTGTTGTTGTTTGGGCACACATATAGAGGGTTTGAAGAGAATCTGAGAATTAAAGTGGAGTGACTTTTTATGTACATGCAACAAACACTTGTCTTCCTCATGCAGTGTGTTTGTAACCCTCTTCACTGCTTTACTCAGAGACCAAGAGAGAGAAACTAAGAGAGAGAGAAACCAAGAGAGAGAGAGAGAGAGACACTTGGCTTCTTCATGCACTGCTGTTACATATATAGCATCTTCACTGTTCATTAATTACTCGGAGAGAGATTAGAGAGAGAGACAGACGCAACAAACACTTGCCTTCCTCATGCATTGCAGTTTCCCTCTTCACTCCTTCACTCAGAGAGAGAGAGGGAGAGACATAGCAGACATTTGGCTTCCTCATGCACTGCAGTTACCCTCTCCACAGCTTTACTCAGAGAGAGGGAGAGAAAGAGAAAGAGAGAGAGAGAGAGAGAGAGAGAGAGACATATGCAACAAATACTTGTCTTCCTCATGCATTGCAGTTTCCCTCTTCACTCCTTCACTCAGAGAGAGAGAGAGAGAGAGGGAGAGACATAACAGACACTTGGCTTCTCATACCGTGCAGTTACCCTCCACAGCTTTACTCAGAGAGAGAGGGAGAGAAAGAGAGAGAGACATATGCAACAAACACTTGCCTTCCTTATGCATTGCAGTTTCCCTCTTCACTCTTCACTCACAGAGAGAGAGGGAGAGACATGCAGACACTTGGCTTCCTCATGACTTGCAGTTACCCTCTCCACAGCTTTACTCAGAGAGAGGGAGAGAGAGAGAGTAGAGATAGAGACATATGCAACAAACACTTGCCTTCCTCATGCATTGCATGCAGTTACCCTCCTCTTCACTGCTTCACTCACAGAGAGAGAGAAACATAACAAACACTTGGATTCCTCATGCACTGCAGTTACCTCCTCCACAGCTTTTACTCAGAGATAGAGAGAGAGAGAGAGAGGAGAAGAGAGAGAGAGAGAGAAACAAGTAAAATAACCACCACCCACTTTCTCTCTTTGGACACTCTCTTTTCTCACAACTTTCAACCCCTATTTTAAACTTTCTCCTGAAACATTCTTTCTCCTGCCTCCTACTGTCCTACATAACTCCATTCTCTTCTTCTCCTCACCCCCATATTTTGTTTAATTTGCTTTCTTACACTTGTTTACTCTTCATGCCCTGCCCCCCCAATTATCCCATAACTCCACTTTTGCCTACACCATGGGCATCAAACCAAAAGTCCTTGGAATATTCCTTTGATCTGATTTTGATGTTTTGGGTATAATTTAAATATTTAAGCATTATTTGAATCGTTACCCTCCTTAAATCCCAACACCCAAAAATAGTTTGCCAAAATTTATTTGCTACTTGGAGCATTACCAAAATGATCCTTGGGGTAGCACTTATAGGTTTTTTTTTTTTTGAAATTATTTTTTGGTAAAAAAAGTTTATTTTTTATTTATATCCATATTTTCTGATTAATGCTGAAAAGGTTAATACATGTGAGAAAGAATTACTAAAACTCTAAGAATCTAATTACTTATGGTACCAAATATATACAAGAAAATTAGATTAAAATCCATATAGTATTATAAGAATAAAGTATTACCATATTTAATATTTAAAAGTGAATAAAAGTAAACAAAAGTAAAACACTAAAAGTCTATTCACTAACTTAATCATTATGATGTCACTTGACTCATGATTTTAAGAGCTTTGGAGGTATTTAGGTTTTTTTTTTATTAAGTTATTAAAAAAGTTTCACAATAAAAATAATATTTAAACTATTATGTGAATAGTAATATCATAGTCATTGGTTAGGGTATTGAAATTTTTTTAAGTTAATATGGTCACTAACTACGAAATTACTGTTTAAGGAATGATTTGAGCCTTATTTTAATTTTTAAACTATTTTAATAATTAAAAAAAAACTAAATATGTCAAAAACTCCACTTTTAAGCTACATAATGGGAGGTTTCTATTCATTGATTTTGAATTCCAATCATCTTTTATCTTTTCCCCATTCAAATAACTTCATGTTTTTTTTATAATTACTTTTAAGATAATAGAAAATTAATTTTTTTTTAAAAGTGATATTTTTATTAATGCTTGTATTTGGTCTCGAAATGATACCAAAGGGCTTTTCTCTAGAATACCAATATATCACTTTTGGTGATATGTTCAAAAGTGGGATAAATGCCTTCGAGTTTTACGCATATGTCATATTTTGTTATTGAACTTTTTTTGGTTTCAAGATATCCCTCGTGTTTACTTTCGTAATCACTCATACTCATCCCCGTAACAAAGGCATAATCAGGTTAGAAACTCTAACACGTATAGGTGTTTAACATGGTTTTAACGAGTGTTTATACATTTGTAACATTCACAATAAGCGAGAGGTATGGTGAGTTCTGAAAATAAGCGTGCAAGAGGTGTCTTCAGGACCGAAAAAAGTTGAGACAATGGAGACATCTGGCAGTAAAACTTCAAAGTAAACATCTTATCCTTTCAAATTTTAAAATGTTAACGGCAGTTTAGTTATTATTTTTGAAAATATTGAAAATATAATTTTGATGTTTTTGAAAATTATTCTTATTATTTAAATTTTGTGTTTTTTTTACGTTTTTTGTAACAAAAAGAAATTGAAACCCAAACAAAAAGCCCATAAATTTCTTACATTTTCTTTCTTAATTTTTTGTTTTCAAATATAGAACTTAGGGGAGAGGTGGGGGAGTGTAGTGAAAATAAGCAAAAAGAGGAAGAGGAAAGTGAAAAAGAAAACATATATAGAGAGAGTGAGAGGGAGAGAGAGAGAGAGAGAGAGAGAGGGAGGGTGAAAGGTGGAGAAGAAAGAACCACCAAAACAAGAAAAAGCTCTGACCGGTGAGAAACATATCATCTTATGTATCTTCTCACCATACCCTCAATTCAATTCCCATCCCTCTCCCTATAAATCTTTCTCCACTTCTTCCATCTCTTCCGATGAGTGAAATTCTTCTTCATTTCACTCTAAACTCCCGTCTCTCTCCTCCACAGACACACAGCTTCAATGGCGGTCACATCTCAATTCCTCTCTCTCCCACCTCCCACCACCAAGCCCACCATTTTTTCCATCTCCCCGACCTCCATATCCATCCCCACGAGAAGAAAAGGAAGGTTACCAGCTCCCGCCATGGTGCTTGCCTGTTCCACCACTCATTTTATTGGCAGAGTGGGGTTTCATAGACGAGAGGGCAATGTTTCAATTCTCTCTTTTGGGGTAAACCCAGGCCCCGTTTCTGAAATCCCCACCACTGACTCTTCCCAGCTGTTGTCTGCTCTGCTTCCCTTCGTTGTTGCCGCCACTGCTGTTGCTGCACTCTATCAACCTTCCACCTTCACTTGGTCTCTCACGCAATCCCTCTTTCTGAATTCAATTGAATCGAGCTTCATGGAAAATTTCCAAGTTTCTCCCGCATAGTTCTTGTTTTCCCAAATTTTCTAGACTCAAAATCACCATTTCCTTTTTTGTTTTCTTCTTTTTTTCTATGACATCATTAGTTCTTTATTAATAATTTTTGTTTGTGGGTCAAAATCTAGTTTGTTTTTTAATCTTTTCATTCCCATTCTCTTCTGTTTTGCATGTTCACCTTACTTCTCCCCTTTTAATTTTGATGTTCCTAAAATTCAAAATTCAGTAGGTTTTTTTTATGGAAAACCCAACAATTCTGTTGGGTTTTTCTTTTGAGGGATTTTTGTTTTGTTTTTCAGTCGCATAACCGCTCTGCATAATTCCATTTTTGTGAATAACAGAGGAGCTTGAATTTGAACTTGTGAACAGGGTATCAAAGGAATTGTATGCACCTGCACTTGGTGGGATAATGCTGTCAGTGGGATTAAGCTGTCCCATTGATGACTTTGCTCTTGCATTTCAAAGGTAAATTTGTTTTGCACATTCATGTCTTCTTTGGATTTATCTGTGAAATTGTTGAATATGCTGCCAAATTTGTGTGCCTTCTTTTGTATCCATTGCAGACCTTTACCGCTATCTATTGGGTTTATTACACAGTATGCATTGAAACCAGTCCTTGCAGTGTTGCTAGCAAGGGCATTGGGGATGTCCCAGCTCTACTATGCCGGTTTCGTTCTCACTGCCTGTGTTGGAGGAGCTCAGCTCTCCAGCTACGCCAGCTTCTTGAGCAAAGGGGATGTGGCATTGAGCATTCTCCTGACCAGCTCCACCACCATTGCTTCAGTTCTTGTTACCCCTCTTTTAACCGGCCTGCTGATCGGGTCTGTTGTTCCGGTTGATGCAGTTGCCATGTCTAAGTCCATATTGCAGGTAGTGAATTGTTGTGGATCAATTTGGTGTTTGTCTCTTGAAGCCATGATATTCATATTAAATCCCAATCCTATAAGCTTGAGCTTTTAGGAGAGTTGATCATTTAAGATTTCTCAAATGGGTTTGTGATGATTCATTGTTTTTTTGGGCAGGTTGTTCTTGTTCCGGTAGCTCTTGGTCTTGCTCTCAACATGTATGCAAAACCGGTTGTGCCAATTTGCCCGACCCGGTGATGCCTCTTGTTGCCTTGTTTCATACCCCTCATTGTGTATTGGGAGCCCTCTTGCAATAAATAGGAGCCAAATTCTGTCTGCAGAGGGTCTCCGGTTGGTTTTCCCAGTATTGGCGTTTCACACCGTGTCATTCATTGCGGGGTACTGGGTCTCCAAAATTCCAATCTTCAGGTAGTTGCAAATTTCTTATCATGCCTTGTGTTTGAATTGAAGATCAACTCTTACCATTGTTTTCAGAATACCATCATAATTATTATAGTTTGCTGATTGGTTAATGTCCATGTTTGGATGAATGTGATGACCTTCAAGTCTGAACTAATATCATTTGTCTGGCATCATACCACATTGGGAAATTGGATTTGGTCTTTGAAATCACATTCTATGTTGTGCCTTAGCAGTTTGAGATTGATTAGGGGAGAGATGGAGTCGTTAGGCTAAATCTGAAACTGTCTGACCTTGAGGGGAAGCTCAGTTGGTTCTCCTTGGGTTTGCTCCCACTGGTCACCATTTTCAGTCTCGGAGCCATTAAAGGATTTACTTGGATGTTAGCTTCAAGCCCCATGGGATCGGTCAAGGTGCTCCTAAAATGGGCTCAGACACCCATAGTTACTAAAAAAAGAAGTCTGTGAAGCCATACCATTTTTGGAAAGATGAAGAATGATGAATGAATGTTGCAAATTTTCTCCTCCATTTTGACATTTTTCTTAAACCTTTTTTTGGTATTTCTCTCATACATTTCCACTTGCATTTATTGACTGCCTTATATCACTTTCCTGAACCTGTTGCTTTTGGAATTTGTCTCTGTATCTAAACTCTTTCTGCTTTGGGCAAGGCAGTTCCCCAATTAATCCTGCTCAAAACCTTGGACCAGGCATCTCCAATCCCGGGTTTTGTGGTTTTGATCAAGATTGCCTTGAAATCTCAAACCTCCTCAATGTCTTTCATTTTCCTTTTCCTTTTCCTTTTCAATACTAGAATTGATACCAGAATAGAAGTTTTGAGTGATCATATTTCATGATTTGATCTTTGTGTGAGCAAGAAGAAAGAAGTTTTGCAGGACAGTATCTCTATGCATGGGAATGCAAAGCTCAACACCAGCAGGGCTCTGCCAACCTGGATTTCTTGGAGCGATCAGGCTGAGCAGCATGTGCTCTGTGGTAACCATGGCTATCATGGGGCTTAGTCTTGCCTCTTTCTGGGGGTAGCGGCATGAATAGAGATCTGCAGTCCCTGCTTCTCTGGATCGGTTCCACTGTGGAGGCTCAGTGAGAAGGGTGAAGCAACTCTTGGGAGCATTTTGAGGGAGTAGAAGACCATTGGGACAGATATGATATCATTTACAGAGAGTAGGAGGAGGATACAGAAGGCAGAAAGTAGAGGAGAGCTGAACAGAGAAATGGCTGTTAGTTCTAGTTTGTATAAAGTTGGGGAACTTAGAAGAGCTCTTCCCCATCAGCCACACCTAAATGTTGCTACCTATGTATGTGTATAGATCATCTACATACATCTGTAGATTCAGAAAGAGAGATAATAAAATCATCTTCTTTCTTTTTAATAAGAGTGGGTGTCTCGGCAAACTTTTGCTGGCCTCGGCTAGGCTAATCCCATAGTGTCTAAAGTTAACGGTCGGATAAATCCTCCCATTATACCGTTATTTTAAGAGGGTTTGAATTAATGACCATTAGAGTGTAAATCCAAGTGACCTGTGAGGAACAGTAAATCCAAGGTCGGACCAATTAAGACTCCTCAGGCTTGACTCAACTCCACTGTATTCTTACCCTTGATTATTAACACATTCATATCCTTCAAACACTGCCAAGAATTAAAAATAAAAATAAAAATCCTAAGGTATGCTTTGAGATTTGGAAGGAGTTTGATTTCGGGTCTAAGAGAAACAACTTGGTTTAGACGGCCAGCCGTTGGGAGTTTTAGACCGAAATAGTGTTTTTGGGGAAAAAAAATTACGAATTTAGTTTTTCAGTAAAATTAATACCCAAAGTAGTGTGTTTGGGTCATGTAGAATTAGAACATGACAAATGTCATTGTCATAGATAGCGGTAATTAGAATTTTTATTAAATAATGTCATTGTCATTGTCATGGACAGTGGCAATTATAATTTTTATTAAATGTCGCTGTTATGGATAACAGTAATTAGAATTTTTATCAAATACCATTGTCATGTCTCAAACGCATTACTTTAGGAATTAATTTGAGTTTCAAACTAATTTTGTAATTTTTTTTTTCAAATGAAATTTTTCATTCTAAAACTCCTGCTATTGATTATAAGAATCTCATGAAATTAGTGAAGGTGCGAGCAAATGAATTTCAAGGATCAGTAAAAGTGCATACCTAAGAATCTCATAGAATTAGTCAAAAGGGCAATGGGTTTTTTTGGGTTTTATTCCCCATCATGTCTCTAATGGAGTGGATGTGAGATTAATGTATTCTAAGTATTATTTAGTCTTGTCTTGCCCCCATCCCAATTATATAAACAAGTTATTTTGTTTTTATTTTTATTTTTATTTTATATTTTAATGTATAATAATAATGATAAATTTTTTAAAATAAAATTACATTATAAAAAATAATATTTTATTTATTTATCACATATATTATTTTTAATTTAATAAAAATAAATGAAACATAAAACATAAAAGTTAAACGAGTGGATATTTTGGTTTTGTGCGAAATCGACTAATTAAAAAAATAAAATAAAATTACAGTGGCTTTCAAAATAATTCCCGAAATAAAAACATTGCGAAACTAGCGGTAACTCACAAACATTTGAATCCTTGAGAGTGGCAGCAGCAATATTTTGGCGTTGGATTTACGTTAATTCTGCTAGATAAATAGAGCGGCGTTTGAGTTAGTTCAATTAGCGAAAATTAGTTCCGCAGCGCCGACATTTGAACTAATTCAAATCTGTAGTGGATTATCTTGTAGAGCAATTGAACTAATTCAAATGCGCAGTCGTTACGAAAACAGCCGTGATTGTGGTTTTGCCTTTTAATCGGGCTAGACTTTTTTTCGATTCTCAAAAGCCGTGCTTTGCGTTTACTCCCACTCTCTGTAGCTCAGACGATCCTGTGGGCAACAGTCCACAGGCACTTATTCTCTTCTCCCCTGCGCTCCTCCAGGTGCTTAGATCCTCTCTCCCCAAGCGGTGGTCGCCACACTCCTCCTTCGTCCCCAGGCTCGGGATGCTTGGTTTCCCACCTTTCGTGTAGTGGGTATTTGGCCTCGGGAAAATAACTCTATTATCTGGGTGGGGAAATGTTGGGAACATATGATACGGAAAATAGGGTGGCGGGAGAAGGCGGCTTTTGAATGATCACTTTGAGCCATGTTGAAAACTAAAATGGAATGGAAACTTAGAATGATTACAAAATGTGGAGATGGGTATTTGAGTGTTTATGGTAGTCTGGCGTGGAAGGCTTATCTTTAAGCGTAATTGGAATTCTATTCCAAAAGGGAAAATAGAATATGGTACGTCCTTGTAGTGTCGATGCGATAGTAATTACAAGCGTATGATAAATATAACCCTGGTATGATTCATGAATTTATTGGTTCTTGGGTCTCCCTTTAATCACTAATTCATCGAATTTTGATGAACGATGGAGGTGGAGTTTGATTCTGGTTTGGTCTCTGGGAGATTTGCAAGTTGCAAGGTTAAGATAATGATATGTTGGCCCTGAGGTGTGGCTAGCTGTTGAGGGATTGTGGTTGGTTGAGATCCAGTCATTCCATGCTAGATTTCATGTAAGAGTAGGTTATTGTTAGAAAAAAAATAAAGTTGTAGCAGGAGGAAGCTCATTTTGTAGGAAACTCTTTGTGGCCCTTTGAAGGAGACACTTTTCTGATACATTTGCTGGAGAAGCTTTGGATAAATAGTGTGTTGTTTGCCAAATCAATGAAGCTGAATATAGGATCCCAGGTGACTGATTTTTGAGCTCCTTTGGTTAAAGTGGTATGGGAGGTTGGGTTTTGAGTTTGAATAATGTAACTAATAATGTAACTACTGTTATCTCTACTACATAGACTTCAAATAAAAAATGATGAAATAAAGGTCATTGTTGGACCCCTAAGCTTGACTTTGGATCAGTCTCATCAAATACATGGTCTAGATTGAAGAAAGGTCCAACACAAATTCGAAAAGTCAGGGAAGGAAATATGTATACAGTGGGGGAATCCTAGCAAAATGTCTTCCAAAACAGCTACACCCCTTCCTTTGAATGAATGGCTTTTATGATAAAGCAGAAGAAATGATTAGGAAAAATCAATTACAAAAAAAAGTGAAAATGAAAAGTCAAATCACACGAATAGAACTTTCATGCCCGTGGCACCCCTTTCCTTTGAATTGTACACCTGGAGGACCATGGGGATATCTGAGACATGGTAAAATCGCTTCATCCTCATCGAATGGAAAAGCAGAGGAGTTCCTATGATTCTCTGAGCATGTGTGGAGGGTTGTCTTTAACTTTATACCTAATTAGTTAGCGGTGGTAACAGAAGAGGTTAAACAGTTGAACCATCCTCTCCATTGTAGGGATGGTTTAGCCGGTTGTAAAACGGCTAGCTGCTTTAGATTCAAGAGGATCACACCTCTCTCTTCAAACAGAAAAAATAGGAAGCAAAATTAAAAAGTTTTAAACTTAATAAATTAATTTTATATGTGTATTCAAACTTATTTTATATATTTTCTTTTTATTAAAAATAAGAATTAAAAGTTTTAAAAAATATAAAATATGGAGAATTTTAATTATATATATTTATATTTTCATGATGAAATCAAATACAAGAAAATTATTTTTATATATATTTTAAATTCGCAGTATTTTTGGGTTTTGAGCAGTAGGGCTAAGATACTCTTTCCACAATGTGTTTTTACTAATGTGAATAGTGTATTTCGAGACATCGGGATATGTATGGCGTTCGGAGGCTACGTCTGGCGATCAATTGGATCGTCTGTCTTCAACATTGCCGAAACGGACCGCAGTCCACTTTGTTGAGGCGTCGGGTTGCATTTAACCCCATTCATGAATTAACATTTCATTTAATCTCTAAATTTATAATATATAGTGAATTATAAACGGTTATTTGGTTAGTATAGTTGCGGAAGTTCTCAGGCCTCGTCGGCGAGATGAGAGCCTTCCTCGACCTATGGAGGATGGATCCCGTGTTCGATCATCGTGATCACGCGCGAGGATACGGTATATCACAGGTCGCGCATCGGCGCCGATTGGCGCTTATTATATCTGTGACGATGGGGCAAGAGACCCACCGATTCCATTATCGATTGGTGAGATGACGATTACGCTACGAGATGGGTATTTGTTGCTATCATCTGAGCCTCGATATCAGCGGACCCGCCGTAAGCGGGACATGTATCTATGTAGCGGCGTTATCGCGCGGTGAGGCGCGCCCAGATCCACCGTGATGCTCTCGGAGGATTGACCCGTCCATCGGTGGTTATGTCGGCGATTATCGACACCGGGACGTCTTTGATGGGTGCATTTGGAGCGAGAGGTCTTGGCGGTGGGGTTCTTATTAGCGTGGGATCCTTCTTGTTCCGGGACAAGAAGGGGTCCATCATTCACTGTGCTTTCTCCGTACTTTCAGTGATTTGGCGAACCTTGACTATGGCGGGGTAGTGCGTGCTTGCACATACATGCTCCGAGTTATCGTGTCGGCTTGGACCATGCGAATCGCGGTATTAGTGGTTGTATTCGTTACATTCGGTATGTATATATTTCTTATTGTAAGTTCATATAAACTCATCTATGAAAGTTAGATCGCTTAATTTATGTTTATTGTATACTTTCGGTATGGTCTTGGAGGCCGCGTGGTAGGCCGTTTTGGTAGATCTGCCGTATCCGGCCTGTGATGGCGCGTGCCTTACATGATGGCGATGTAGATGGTGTGTGGCTGAGGGTATGGACGATGGATTCTGTTGAGCTGGCGTTCGGCCGGAGCAGAGGCGAGGTCTGACGAGCCGACTCTTGGATTGAAGTGTGGGTGGAGTACCTTTGACACGGTGCCAACCACGTCCCAGGTGTCCTCCTCTATCTGAGATCAGCTAGAGCCTTACGGACTTAACCCGGACCCGGTGGTGTATGTAGCGTATATGGTTGTAATTATGTAGTGCAAAGTATATACTTCATATAGTAATTTCAATCTTGTTGTATAAGTGCGACGTGATGGTTAATGTGTAGGTCTTATGGCAGCCGTGCGTCGGAGAGGTGGTTGACCCGGCTCCAGATGTATGGCGATCGGGAGATCACATTTGTGCGATGTCACCACTCGCATGTTTCGATCTTGTTGGTGGCATTGTCGGGCGTGCGCGTCGGTTTAGGCTGCGTCGGAATGCCTCCGGCTTGCTCCCTCGACCATCACTATTAGTCGTCTGTGAGGCGACACAGCGCGATTGGGCGACATATCATGCTAAATGCATGCTTATATGGGAGACACGATCGGCGAGGGTCATACATTCACCCCCTTTGGTGGGTATGATGGACTTCCAGGATCCATACATGCAGTGGTATCGTCGTATTACACGGCGTTTTATGACACCACGGTTGCATAGAGATGATATGAGGTTTCATACTCTGGTGATTAGTATGAATGTTATATTAAGTCGATTTGTGTTTTATATAATAATTTACCTAATTTTAATCAATAGAGTATGTAATTATAATTATTTATTTAGGATCGCGTGAATCAGCCATGGTTGACATCGTCGATCGGTCGTTTTGCTCGCGTGGTGCTATGTGCGACATATACCATATTGCCGGATTCGGCGTTGGTCGGAGGAAGAACATCGTCGTGGGTGCGCTCGAGCGTCCGCATCACATACCATCGGTAGGCCTCCCGATTGTCATCGACTCCACGGATGCCATTAGGGTAGAGGAGCGAGAGGGAGGCGGCGAGGTCGTCTTTGGAGGCGGTGCGGCGGAGTCATGAAGGCGTTGGCAGCGATCGTCTGTAACGATGCAGTTTGACTACTTTGTTACCCTCTCATACTTACCCCTCACCATCCACATCACAGTTCGTACCCCCACACATTGACGCGTCACCTTCCACACCACATTCAGTACCCCCACACATTGACCTGTCACCTTCCATTACATTCGTATCGCACACATTGACGTCGCCTTCGGACCACATTACGTATCCACACACATTGACGTCACACGCCATCTACGCCGTTGATATCGCGTCCATCCACGCGATGACACCATACTAGGCGATCTACAGTGGGGTGAACTTCCGGTGGCGACCTCGGACTCGGCGTGTGCATTAGCCGCCGTCCACCGCGCACCGGCTCCGGCGCCGGCTTCCCTCGGTTCCCGCCGGCTCCGCGCTCGCCTCACACGCTTCGAGGATCTTGTTGCCTCTGATGCAGCTATGTTCTAGGCGTCGTTCTAAAGGGAACTATTAGGGCGCCTTCTTGACCAGGACTCATTGATATATGATTTTTTTATACATGTGCATCTTACTGGAATTTTTCCCGGTGTCATCGATTAGGTTTATGGTATTTCCTGACATCATAGGGTTTTAGGGTTTATTGTTTTGATTGTTATGGGTTTTTTAAAGAAAAATGAGTTAGATTTCTTTGCATTATATCACATTTTATTTTAAAATTTTAACTTGATGCTCTTAATGATAAAGAAGACTTATAAATCCTGAAAATTTCCACAGCCATCCAATCTAGAGCCTCAAATCCAAATTCATTGACAAATGATATTAGAATAAATTCAAGTGAAGACAAAGATATTTCCGATACACGATAAAAATGGAGCTGTATAATGCAATAACTCATTCTTAGTGGGTATATGAGATCTTTGAGTAGCAAGAATAGACAAGTATAATGTGAGGTTATTAATAATACCAATTTTCCATTTTTTTGAAAATCAGATCTATGAAAACATTCTAACCTTTTATTTGGCCTTCCCTTTTACTTGTTTATAACAATAGATCTGCTGTTTCTAATAGGAGGAAAAGATTCTCCCAAGAACTTGGTATTATATTCCACTGAAAATTCAAATTAATGGTAGCAAAACATAAAGTGCTTGACAGAAAATTCAAACAAGTTGCCTATGGGCTTTCAATCAATACATATACATACATTTGTAAAAGCATATCCCCCTCTAGTTACAGAATAAGTGAGCCCAAAGGGAAAAAAAAAACTACAGTACTACAAGAGAATTAAACCAGAAAGTGCATGCTATATGTACATATTGGAAACTGAAGTCAATAACCCTCCTACTTGAAATTGATACCCTCCAGGGTGCATTGCCTCTTCGAAATACATTAGCGACCACAAAAAGCCTTCTTTGATTTTCTTGAGACCTCAATAACAATATTTACATCTTCTGTCTGCACAACAACCACATAATGTAAGATATTCATCTCGCATCACCCCATTAAGGAAGATAGCTTTAAGGAACAGAAAATGCACTTCAAGCCTGCAAATTGTAATGGTAGAATAAAATAATAAAGGTATTTAATTGATAAAATAAATTTCCATTTGAAATGGCTCAAGTAACTCAGCTAGGAAGCCAAACATATAAATTGGCAATAAGTTCTCAAATTCAAAGCACAAAATTCATGTGATAATAAAGTAATGCGTACTAAGAAAGGGTGTTGAACCATAGTTCTTCTTAAATGCTAAAGATGTTTTTTAGCACACGAGATAGTTAAGTATTTTCAGTGATGTATAACGAAGGTCTTATATAGAAAAAGGCAACGTAGATAGAACCATGCAAACTAATATTCAATATCGATGACCAATGAGAGCCGGGTCCATGGGGCTAACGGAAAAACATACCTCTCCTTCATCTTATAGCTAACATGCGGGTGGTGAACGCAGCAAGGAGGACCAAATGATAAATAATGGGAGCAGCTGCATTCATATATTCGTACACATTCAATTACTGAACTTGATTTATATTCTGCAAACCTTAGATTGTGACCAGTTGTTTACCTGACACTTTTGTCCAGGGTTTTCCTCTCCCTGCATCCATTTCATTATGCAGGGTTGATTTAGGGCGACAGCTAGCGTCGCGTGACTGAGTGGTATAATCACGATTGCCATCATAAAAGGGCCACTCATCCTTCATTGAATATTGGATGAAAATGGGTTGCGTATTATTAAATAGTCACGGCCGAGTAGTGTAGTAAAACCTGCGAACAAGCGAAATCAACCACGGCGATCTTTGACGTGCGATATGATATGGCTACATAGGAAGCCATATATCAATGTCTTCCATGTGCAAGTTTTCATATAAGGTGGCCAGCGATGAGTTAGGCGGGTCATACGACTTTACATGTGGAATAGGCCCTTCTCGTGATCGTAAGGACAATTTCTCCGAACCTGACCCTTGGCAATACGACCTGGATCTGGCATCGATGCGGAGTGAATTGCTCTCGGAGTGGATGCGATCTATTAGCACCTACTTCTCTTCTTATGACAAAATGCTTGGGTTGAGACGAGAAAAAGATTATTTGTACTAATGCAGTTCTTGCCCAGGAGGCTTGAGCTCCTTTAAGGACACTATTAAATACCTTTGAAATGTTTGTTGTCATTAAACCATATCTTCGACCTCTCAGGTCGTGTGAAACCCATAAGCGGAAAGGGGCGCCTCGCCATTGTAATGCTTGAAATTAATTCTCGATTGTATTCATATGCTTTTGAATTTCGGATTACTGTTCTGCATTAAAAATTTGCTCGGCCGAGCAAATTCTTGAAATTTTATCTTTGAGGCAAGATTTATAAAATTGCTAGCGAAATGACGCATGCAAATCCTGTGATATGCAAATGGTGTATGACCAAGATGAGGATCGACCATTCTTGTCATGATTCTGGATGTGCATGCGATATACTTGCAAATTCAGGCCTTTGGTAATGTGATTTCTATTACATGCGAGAACCATCCCCGACTATCGATATTCATATACGTAATAGCAAATGCGATGGAAACAAGCGATTATTTAGTCACACCCGCAGCAATCAATAACTTGCCTTTATACTTCCCATATAAATGTGTACCATCTATACTCATAACGGGGCGGCTTGATGTTGAAACCCTTGATGGATGGCTTGAATGGCCGAGCAGCGCGTTGGAATATCTGATGTTTGGCATGTTAGTTTCACGTGTTTTCAAACAACGGCGCCCTCCGGAGATTTGATTGCTCACATGCCCGAGAACAAACGTGACTACGTATATGACTAAGAGAAATTCGCTGATAAGCGTAATTGCTTTATGCTTTCCATCCAGCGCCTTTTTTGTATGATATTTGATATCCCCATTTTCCATCACACTTTCGCTGAATAGCGGCCACATTGACAATGTGGTGTGCACGAATTAATGCCTTTATATGAGTGAAACCCGATTGGGAGTCTAGTTGATGATGGTCGGTTGAAAGGATTGACCTGAAGTAATATGCCGCGATTATATTTGTTGATAACAAATAAAATTATCTTTGACAACCATTGCGAAGCTTCATGGGCGACATTCTTGACCTTCTTACATTTTAAAAGCGAGCAATTTTTTTTGAGGATGCAACAACGACATAATCTTGATGTGCTTTAATGGAGTAAATCTTGGTACTCTTGCAAATCGATTTCGAATTAAAAACTTGCGTCTGAATTCTCCTCCAGTGCAGGTGTGCAAGTACGCACCATGGAGTCGACAACACCGCCAGCCAATATCCGGGTTTTCAACATGTTGAAATTGAGGTGTTGGTGGTAAGTGATGAGTAACGAGAGGGATGGCACGTGATGTCTGTAGCTCTAGGTGATTTGATACATCCGCAGAAGATGGTGCTTGTCTGAACATATATCCCTTGTTCATTCTCGAAAGCAGTTTGGCTTCGAAGAATGATGCGTGATCAACTTCAACATCGCGTCGAACCATCGCATTTCATCATCAACATCTTCACCATATTCATCATTACGCTCTTCATGTGCCTTTGTCTTCGCCGTCTCCATTTAGTCGGTATCGATGCTGGACCACTACTAAACCTGGCCGTGGTCAAGGCGTACCCAGCGTTGTAATGGTCGCGAACAAATAAATCTTCATGGCCACCAACAGATTGGTTCAATTGTGCCTTGACACGAACAACTTTAATGTACAGTTCAATTTCCTCAATGGTTGTTGTGTTTACTAGATCGACATTTCGCGCACCTCATCATCCGCCTTTGAAAAGGTTGGAACTATTTCCATTTCTAAGGGATACTTACAAATGAGTACTAATTTGAACCTTTGTTTTGTATCGTGGTTTGTCTTTAGGTATATCATATCAATCAATTCTTGAAAACGTGCATTCAATCGGTATCTTCAAAGCGCTGATACAAGTTTAAGCTCCCTCATGTCGACATACATTTTAGTCCTCACTATTTGTCCATTATAGTAACATATCACGCGGGGAATTTTTGAAACAGACATATTTGACTAGTACATAATGGTGTCACATGAATTAAATAATATGAGAGGTCAGTGGCGCGATATCGAATCAACTTTATCATAAAAAACAATTAGAGTAGCCTTCCATTTCAATCATTTATAAGCGATTAAAATGATTTATAATTTAATATAATATTTGATTTTATTTCATAGCTAGAGGCCTTGAATTCGAGTCATTAATTTGCAAACCATCTTAATTGTGTAGGCTTGGCATATGGAGCAAATATAAATACCAATGAGAAGCCATAGAAAGCCATTCTACTATGCATGGAACAAACTATCATTCAGTTTAATGCATCACATTGAAATAGAGCATTTCAAGTCTCATGAGTTGTAGAATGCGCATATTAGATAAAGAACCTTTCTTTGAAAGGAGGATAGTAGAGATACCCAAAGACACATCTTTCCATATTATTCAAAAAATTGTAAAAGCAACAACCAACCCGGCAAGCACATCTAAAAATTATCTAAGACACTAACAAGCGCAGGAATTAATAATATTAATTTCATACTACACCAAAATTTGGATCTAAACACCAAACACCCTGACTAAATACCCTTTATTTCAAAGCATATGCCACCCGATATGTCCCATTTCTTGTTGGCCGACCAATGTGCATTTGTCTTGTGACAAACGCATGACATCATATATTTGTCTTGCCACAAGAAAATTGCAACTCTACCAGCCAAAGATGTCTTCGGGGAAGGAACTTGTTAAACATACATTGGGGTTTTTTTTTTTTTACCTGAAAACGAAATTCAAAATTCTCTCTGCATAATAGTAAAGGTAAAACCAACGTGCAACATCTATAGAAATGAAATGGCGTGCATTGTCAGCCTGACCATAACAGAAATGGCAAAGCAAAATAGAAAATGTTTATGCTTATAAAAAAAAATGAAAATGTTTGTAAAAATTACTTAGGTTGAAAAAAACAAGCAAGTTCATATTAAAGTTCATGCTTATAAACTAAATTCAAAAATAAAATAAATAATAAATAAAAGCAAACCCCCGATACTCCCGTCGGTGATGCATACACAATGAATCAAATTCCTTAACTTGAGTTAAAGGAAGAAAGAGTAGACAATAAAATTATAAGTTTGATCCATTACCATCTTTTTCCCATATTTTTCTCCTAGAACTTCTTCAATTTATTTGCAGCACTTTGACCCATAATGCAGAATAAATTACCCACCAATTTTTTATCTCATTTTCTTTTCTTTCCTATTTTCCTAGGTAACTAAGCAAAACACTTTATATTCATCCAGTTCAAATAGCAAGGTAAAACAAAACCAACAGAACAAACTTATCAACTAAAACGAATTATTTTGAAAGTCCTGATCAACCTGCTCTAATTGAAGGCTCAATACTCTGAAGGTCAACAGCTTGAAGTTGCCTAAACCTGAAAACACAAATAACCACCCATTATCATCAAAAAATAAAATCATGAAATATAGAGATTACATTTTAGAGAAAAAGATAGAATGTGTCATAAAGAAGTGCTGTCAAATAACCACTTACCGAATTTTTCGGAGGATCGAGCACCTGAGTGTGCCAGGTAAAAGGCAAGTCGGCAGATCGTCGAAATGCGGCGAGGAGAAGGTAAAAGATTTAAGGGGGAGAATGAAAAAGCCTCTAGCCGACAAAGTTAAAACCTGGCAATTGCCGTCGTAACTAATCGGCATTTGAATTAGTTCAATTGCCTGGCGGAGAACGACCTACACTGAATTAGTTCAAATGTGCCTGCCAGAACGACTCAAGAATCAATCCACTCAAACGCCGCTCTCGACGACCGACAATTAACAGAATCCAAATGCCGCCGTTGTCGCTGTTTCGCCTCGCGTGATTCAAATGCCTGAGTTACGCCGCCAGAATAAGCCTTCTATTTTGGGGAATTATTTTGAGTCACTATAATTTTATTTTATTTTTTTAATGAGCGTATTTCCAGATAAAATCTGATATTTTCTCCTTCCTACGATATCGGATCTGACTCGTTTAATATTTTAAGTGTAACAGATGAAAAATAATTTAAATTAATAGGACAAATAATTTAATTTAAGTGTAACAGATGGATATGTCACTTCCCAAACCCGCCCCGTTGCCATCTAATAAAAAATAAAAGTGCAATCTTTCTAATCCATACAACCATAAAACAAATTGGGTCTGGTAGTAATTTGTGGAGATGGGTGAGTCTTATTAAAAATGGTGGCAGAGGGATGTGATTTTGATAGTTGATCTTATTATGATGGTTGTTTTCAATCAAGAAGGAAATTGGTGTTTGTTTTTTTGATTTTTTGTTGAAATCAAAATAACTTTCAGCATTTACATAGTTTGTTTTTTAATTTTTTTTATGACTTATTGCTAAAATTTCTATAAAAAAATGCTGAATAGAAAAAACCAAAATAAAAAAAGTCATCTTCCAAAACAATAAATACCTATTTTGCTTAATAAAGAAGAAAGCTAACAACACTCACTATCCAATATTAAAAAACAAATAACTTAATATTTAATACTATTAAGTACTATTTAACATTAAACTCAAAAAAAGTACTATTTAGTATTAAGTAAAAAAAAAAAAAACGCCACCTGAAACTAAAACTAAAATTTGTTTATGAATTCTTCAATATTTGTTGATCTTATTATGATGGTTGTTTTCAATCAAGAAGGAAATTGGTGTTTGTTTTTTGATTTTTTGCTGAAAGCAAAATAACTTTCAGCATTTACGCCGTTTGTTTTTTTAACTTTTTTATGATTCTATTGCTGAAATTTTTATAAAAAATTCTGAATAGAAAAAACCAAAATAAAAAAAGTCATCTTCCAAAACAATAAATACCACTCTTGCTTAATAAGGAATAGAGCTAACAACACTCCATATCCAATGTTAAAAAACAAATAACTTAATACTTAATACTATTAAATACTATTTAACATTAAGCTCAAAAAAAGTTCTATTTAGTTTTAAGTAAAAAAAACAAACGTCACCTAAAACTAAAACTAAAATTTGTTTTTGAAGTCTACAATATTTTATATCTAATCCTCCACCACTTCTCTTTCATGTTTTCTTCACTAGTTGGGTAAATATGACAATCAAATCACACAAATTCAGTTGTTGCAGCAAATGGTAACATCTAATGATAATGCAAAGATAATCCACTTGAACATATATAATTTACCATTTAAAGAGAAGTTTTATCATGTATTGCATCGAATAATAATGGAAATGATCAAAACTTCATGTAGTATTGAAGAGGTTAAGAGCCTGTTTGGTTCATGTTTTTGAAAACTATTTTCTGTTCTAAAAAACAAAGTAAATAGGGAGAACACGTTTGGTTCCTAGTTTTTTCCTTTCTGGAAAACACAAATTTCCATAAAGAGCACAAAAACAAAAAACAATTTATAGAGAATACCAAAATGGTGTTCTCTGTGTTATAAAAAATAGTTCTCAAAAACCGGAACCAAACACGCCCTAAGTTTCACAAATTGTTAAAATACAATGAGAGCTAACCTACTTCAAAATTATAGTAAGGATCAATCTTACACTTTTTGCACATGAGAAGAACCTATAGAGAACCACAATTGAGATTTGAGAAGAACTCACAAGGGAGAAGAAAATGGCAAGGCTACCAAAGTTCACAAATAATCGATCACTCCGGGTCTCTTGGGTTAGGTTATTGTAATCAAAGATGAAATGAGGAAAAAATTGTGTGTTTCATTAATCACAGGCTACATATTTATATACAAGAGAATCCTAAATCTAATCGAAAAGAATAAGAAGTTTTCTAAATGGTTACCTATCTACATATTTCCTAGTCCTAACTATTAGGTTTCTCTATTCATACATTTCACATTATTATTAACAGATTGAAACCATAGTCTTTATAACTGTTGTAGGACAATAGCATTTTCTGTCTTATATATATTTGAATCTTGATGGGCATCACCACCAACCATTGATGCATGTGTTAGTCAATTGTAGGAAACCCCATATCCTGAGATTCATATCTTACAACAAATTAAGAAAGTGCATCAGGTAAGTTGAAAAATCGACATGCAATTTAGATTGTATTGAAACTTTATCTTGTCAAGAGCAATAATTGTCTGAAGTAAAGCCACCAAATAATATGAATCCTTTGTTCTTACCTCATTGAAGATGGGAATTTCACATATGTGCCAAGAATGCAAGGCCTTCTAAGGCTCCCATGAAGGTTTCCTGGCACCAAAAGGTACTTTAGATTTTAGAAGATGAAACCCCATTTTAATTGGTCCAAGAAAAACAAGTGTCGATGAAAACAACAAAATCTATAATAATAGTGCTCACAAAAAATATCAAACTTAAAATCACTCATTTAAAGAAAAACCCATGTAAAGAATATCCTGGTTTCTGGCACCAAAAGGTACTTTAGAAGATGAATCCCCATTTCAATTGGCCCCCCAAAAAAAAAAACAGCAATACAACAAGTGTCCATAAAAAGCAACAAAATCTATAATAGTAGTGCTCACAAAAGATATCAAAGTTATAATTGTTCGTCTAAACCCATGTAAAAGAGTATCTTGGTTTCTCAAAAACAAAGTCAAAATTAGTAAGTACCTAGAAAACGAGAAGAACGGAGTAACAATTGTCTATCTTTCCTATTAAAGCAAAAGCTTAAACAAGTTAACCCTTATTGCAAAGTGATAGTGAGGATCTTTTTCTAAGCATGGCCACATTCTTGACCCTTTGCAAAGATTAAAAGGCTGCTGAGGGTTTGAGCAGTGTGAGAGAACATGCATGGTGCCTAAGCCATTCTCTAGCATGCTTGAAGAATGTTTGACAGCCTATAAAGATTTTTTTTGTTTGGATATTAATATTAAAATTAAAACAAGAACACTATAAGATAAATAGATAAAGTTTAATTACAATACTAAGCTTTTATGAGGTCCCCTTTCATCCTTTTTTCACAATGACCATGTGAGAAAAGGAAGCCCTAACACTCGATTTCCATTTGAAACATTGAGTTTATAATATGAAACTCAAATTTCTTTCCTGTCAACATAATAATGACAAAAAAAAAAAATTATCATGGTATAAATGATTTTTTTTTTTGATTAATAATCAAGTGTATCATGGTATAAATGATTAAGGGATGAATTACAAGTATAATTTTAGTTATATAGAATGATGTATGTGGGCAAAAGACAAAATGAGACCTTAAGGAGGAAATAATGATGAGTAAGTGGAACGAAAACAAAATTGCATTAGCATGCAGATTTGGGGAAAAATGTAATTATGTGAAAAAATCAAGTCCAAAATTACAATTATATACATAGAAAGTGATATTAGATAATAGAAATTGGAATCACACATACACAATTAAAAAGAATGGTCATTTGGTACAACTCTTTTTATAAAATAGAAATATTCATTATTATGACACAAATAAGCTACACCAAAACAGTAAATATTTATTTTAGTTTCAACAAAAGAAAAAGAAAAAAAAAAGGTATTAGACTTTACAAAGTTTTAGATTAAGATTGAACTATTGACTAATGAATTAAAAAGTAAAATTTTAAAAATATAGAACGATGCTAGTGAGTGGTAGAAAGACTTGAATTAGATCACAACAATTGGTAACTATAGCAAAAACAAAAAATGACATTCATATGCCAATTTAATTAAAAGAACAAAAAACCAAAAAGCCACATACACACACGATTACATAAAAAAGAATGGTGGTGGAATTTCAATTACAAGAGACATATGAGCTGAAATTGACTAGATAAACAAGGAAAAAGAGTGAGATTGTGAATTGGAGACTAACAAAGACCTAGCTACCACCTGTCATTAGAGGATTTTACCTTCAACTTGTATTATGTTAATAGAATTGGAGAGACCACTTATGAAATCAACCAGGAAACTAATGGATGCTATGAACTTTCAAGTTGTGTAAATCAGTTGTGTGAAACAAGCTCAGGGAAGTAGGAAGAAGCTGAGATCCATCATCTGTTAAAGAAATCACATCTGGAATGGGCCTGCAATTGTGATTTTTTTTCTTTTAAGAGGCGTGAGTGTGTGGAGGCACAGGCAGATAGAGGCCTCCCCACATTGTTGCCATTGGAATTTGCAAGTGTTTTAAGGTTGATGACCCAATGCTTATAGTTTTATCAATGTAATCTCCACCTTTGAGACGATTACTGAATAGTTATCCACCAACTCAACGGCTTTCAATGATGAAGCCTATTTCAGAAAAATGAGCACGACCCATTTAGTTAGGCAATGCTAACTGTGCAAGGAACCTAATTTCAAGCAATGAGCGTTTTTTTTTTTTTTGACCAGATCTAAGAGATAGAAACCTGGTGTCAAATTACACCTGAAGATAAATGAATGATTTCAATGCCATTGGGTATCAAAATGCTCCATCCAAAAATTATATGTTCTATCTATGCAACACATTACCATCCACTACCATGGTCTTTGTTAAGAAGGGCATCTCAGGCGCCTCCAGCCAATCAGCTAATTCAAATCCCCATAACCATATGACCCATCCAGTGTCATGGAAAATAAGATATTTACTAAACATCAAAATAAAAAAAATATAGATTAATTATGACTAATCAGAAATTATAAACTTACTAGGAAGGTATTCAACATGTCACTGTGGATCGTGAATTTTCTCCCAAGACTCAGTTAAGGTGCTCTGCAGATTTTGATATTGAGTGCTTCTAAGTATCTCTATGACATCTCCAAATTTGAGTTTTAGACGAAATAATATGTTTGAAAATGATTAAATTAGCTCGACAAAATACCACTTCAAACTACTTCAGAATGCAATTATGGACAGCGCAATTGGATTTCATATATATGCCAAAAGCTGCTAACCATAGCAACGGCAATATGAGTTAAACGTTTGAACGCCGTTAACCATAACAAATGCTATCGTATTTCATAACCGCCAGCCACTAACCATAACAATGAATTGCTTCTTTAAAGCATAAATGCTGTCATGGATAGCGGCAATTGCCCTATATAAAACTTAGGGTTTTATTCTTTTTCCTATTTTTCTTCTTCCATCGCGCTTACACTGCCGCTTCCACTATCAAGACGCCAGGCTTGGATTCTTCATCAACATATTCGTTTTCGTTGTTGATCAGCTTCAATCAGGTTTATTCGATCGAATGCTATGATTCTTGTTTTTTGTAGTTCTTTGTTTGTGGTGCTCGATGGTTTGGTGTTTTTTGTTTTTTATTTTTTTTGTAGTGGAATTTGGAGTTTCATGTTGTGATTTGTAATTGATGTTGTAATTTATGGTTGTGATTACAACATCAATTACAAATCACAACATGAAACTCCAAATTCCACCACAAAAAAAATCAAAAAACACCAAACCATCGAGCACCACAAACAAAGAACTACAAAAAACAAGAACCATAGCCAGCTACGATCGGAATAAACCTGATTGAAGAAACTGATCTAACAACAAAAACCAAATATGTTGATGAAGAATCCAAGCACGCGTCTTCAACAGCGGAGCAACGACGCGGAGCGGAGCGAAGAGAAGAAAAATAGGAAAAAGAATAAAACCCTAAGTCTTATATAAGGCAATTGCACTGTCATGGACAGCGGCATTTGAACATTTTAAAGGCAATTCCCGCTGTTATGGTTAGCGGCTTTTGGCAGATTTATGAAATGCAATAGCCGCTGTTATGGTTAACGGCATTTGAACATTTTAAACTCATATTGCCGCTGCTATGGTTAGCGGCTTTTGGCAGATTTATGAAATCCAATTGCCGCTGTCCATGACAGCAGCATTCCGAAGTAGTTTGGTAATTATTTTGGCATCCAAACTAATTTAATCATTTTTTTTTCAAACATATTATTTCCGTCTAAAACTTTGTCTCAGTTGATCTCTGTTTTCTCCTGAAACCTACTGACTGCAGATAAATCAAAAGCTTGTCTGGTGAAAACATCAAGATCACAGAAATACAACCCTGTTGTGATACTCATAATCATGATTTAAAACAGAAAAATAATCCAAATTCCTTATTTAATTATAAATGTTGTACCTACAACAGCACATATCTATGCCAATAGAACTTCAATATTACCTTGTTCCCAAGGCAGCCCATTATCCCATGACTAATGCAGGAGAGACTCAGGTGCGGCTTGCATGCTGATCAAGCTCCTTTTTCATCCAGATACTTAAAAATTCCTACCATCTATTTGCATGCAATGGGGCTGTACTTCATGTGCTTGGTACTAGAGGCAGTAGACAAGCTTTTTGGTTCATCATCCTGTTCTGAAGAAGATTCATTGTAATGCATGGATGGTGTAATTGCAACAATCTTTACCATATTTCCTTTCCAATTCAATGGTATAATTTGCAAGCTTTTCAGCTCTTCAAATTCTCCTGTCCTGAAGGTTTGGCTGAAAGTCTGCAGAGAGTACTTTGGGAAGAAACCAGTTGTGGTTGTGGGTTTTAGATCCTTCAGACCAACATCTATACTGGCAGAAGGGTGTCTCAGGCTGTTGAGCACATAAACAGAGGGTGATTAGTTCAATGACTGATTGATTAACGGTAGCCACTAAGCAGCAGGTTCATTATCTTCTACAAGAAGCAAATTTCCAGTATTTAATGAAACTATTGTCCTGAAAACCCATAGAAGCTAAAAGAAGAAAAATTCTCAGTATAAAGCAAGTCAGTATCCAAAATGGAAACGTCTAGGAGAAATAAAGAGGTTTCTAGATAGCACAAATATGGCCAAAAATACAACAGATAGCACAAATTCTCATTTCCATTTTTGTTCTTTTTTGCAATCTTAAAGTTTAAATGCTCAAGAGAGAGAGAGAGAGAGAGAGAGAGAGAGAGTACCCTGAAACACATATATAAGCTTGGTCATGGACATGAAGAAAATCATTCAAATTGAGGAGATTTTGTCATGTGCCCTGATTAGGGGATTTCACCATCTACCAGTTGCTTACAAAGACGTAGCTACCACCTGTCATTAGGAGATTTTACCAGTTATCTTCTAAAACCAGCACATTTCTAGCATTTGACGAAACTGTTTTCCTGAAACCTGATAGTTTTAAAAGAAGAAAAAATTTCAGCATAAAGCAAGTCAGTATCCAAAATGGAAACATCTAGAAGCATAAATAAAAAGGTATTCCAAATGCATGAATTCATTCTTGCTCCAAGGTCAATACAGCCAGACAAATCATACATGAAGCATATATTCTTCCTTACAGAAATTAGACATATATAAAACAGGAATTTCAATCATCAACAGACTAGATTATAGGAATAAGAAAAAAAAACTGAACAGAGGGAAAAAACAACAGATACCAAAAATTATTATTTCCATTTTTTTTCTTTTTTGCAATCTTCAAGTTTAAAAGCTCAAGGGAGAGAGAGAGAGAGAGAGAGAGAGAGTCAATACCCAAAACACATATATAAGCTTGATCATGGACATGAAGAAAACCATTCAGATTAAGGAGATTTTGTCATGTGCCCTGATTAGGGGATTCCGCCATCAACCAGTTACTTACAAAGATGTAGCTACCACCTGTGATTAGGGATTTTACCTTCAGCTCATATTATGTTAATATAAATATGAGAGTATACATATGAAATTAATTAAGGTAAGAGGAGAGAGGGTGAGAAAAAGAACAACCTGGGATATATTGTTTTTCTGTGCATCCTGAATTGCCTGCTTGACATACAATTTATTGCACTAATCAGCACCTCTGTTTGGGAAGAGGAAAGTGCAAAATATCCAGTTATTAACTGTTGTAGGAAGGTCTTCCTAGAGAAAATACAGAGAAGGCTAAGAGCCATTTGGGAGAGGTGAGCATTTTGAGACAAAACTTGTAAATTTTAATGTTATATATAACTCTTGATTACATTTATACAAGAAAAAGACTGGAATATGTTAGGAGGAAGTAATAATTAGTAAGTGAATGTTTGAAGGAAGATTATAGAAAATTGGGGGTACCTGGTTGAAGTTAAGTATCGTTGTACAAGTTTATCTATTTCACGTAGGATGGCTAATCTTGGCCACCTTTCTTGTTCTGAGGCACCTGTTTTTTAGAATAGGACATCGCCAAATTACAAGAAAACTAGTGTTGGCGGCATCCCTTTCTTTGGCACAAAGGACTGAAGCTCAGGGCAGCGAAAGAGTTCAAGGACTTTAAGAGAAGTGAAGGATTGGAGCCCAATGGAGGCTATGGACTTCAAGTTGGGGAAATCGATTATGGAAAGAAGGATGAGAGATTTTGGGAGAAAGCTGAGACTAATCATCAGAAAAGTAAAATCATGTCTGGAAATGGGCCTTTGATAGTGATTTTTTCAAGTGATGTAAATATGTGGATGCCCCGGGAAAACAGAGGCCTCCTCACATTGTTTATTTCATTTGAAATGGCCAATGTTTTAAGGTTGGAGATAAAAAACTCTTCCAAAGAGGGCATCATGTCTGGACAGTTACATAGACCCAGCTCACGAAGAGAAATGAGATTTCGTAACATCTTCCCTGGAATGGACTCCAACTGATTGCAATTCCACAATGAAAGTGTCTCAAGTGTGGAGGGAAAGTCACCCCTTGGAATAGACTTGAGAGAGGAACATGACCATACACGTAGCAACTCAAGGTGACAAGCGTTGTTGCCACAGATTGAAGAAGTGTCGTGCATAATTCCCTCGGGTAGAGACTCTAGTTTCTTGCAATCTTCAATGACCAACATCTTAAGGGTGGTGGGCAGCTCACCTTTTGGAAAGCCAATAAGAGATGGACAATGTTTCACTGAGAGTCTTCTTAGCATGGGTGGCAAACCTATCTCTGGGGATGACACCAGTTTGGGGCATCCGAGAATTATCAAATCTTTAAGAGATGTGAGGATGTTCAATGATTGGCAAATCCTTTAAGTTGGAAATATCCTCTCACTTCCAGGTACTCAAGATTGCAGCCTTGCTCTTCCAAAGATAAACCCATCACACTATGATCCATAATCGTTGCAGTCCACCAAGGTTTTCTAATCCAGATCCTTGCTTCTTGAAAAATGCCAGCTCATCACATTGATTTATTCCCAAATCTTCAAGAGCTCTTAAAGGCTGAACAAACCCTTCCCATAAACAACCTGGCTCTAGAATTTTCAATGAATAATCGGGTGAGTGAGGGCACACCAACAACTTACTTTTCAACATAGTTTCATTACTCTTACCTTCAAGTGCAAGAGATGGTAGCCGGGAATCGAAATTGTCACTCTAGTATCTTTAACATCAGATTCACAAGGGTAAACTGATCAGGCAAGCTATTGAGTTTTGGACATTTTATTATTTTCACACTGGAGGCGAGGAAACAATGCTTCAGTTCCCACACCTGGCCCCAGGATGAGCTTAGGTCTCTTTCCATTTGGGCATATCCTGAAATTTCAGGTGCTCCAAAGATGGAAAAGGCTTTGCAATCTCCTGATACAATCCTGCTGCCTCACACTTAATTTCAGTCATGCTTTTAATCACCAAGATTTTGGAGAAGACAGTCTTCCAAGTGCTGGCAACAATGTGTTTATAGTAATCATGTCAAACGTACCACTCTTGGAGAACGAGGGACTCAGTCCAGCTGGGGAATATTGATCCACTGTAAAAATAAAATAGCAAGGGATTGCACCTTGATGAGGTTGCAACCACTTAAGAATTCCTTCCGCTACTTTCATTCCTTGAATTATGAAATGACTGCTCCAAACCATAGCTAAGTCGTCAATATTGGCCTCTCCTTCAAATTGATGTGCATAGTTGTCTCTGATCCATAGCCATATTATCCAACCCATATATAGAAAGCTCTCCTTTGGGAAGATTCAAATAAATTTCAATTCTTTATTCGTGATCCATTACCTTACTTAGAAAAAATTTAGACAATGTCTGCAAATTTATCATATTGCCAATTTGAGGAGGGATCTCTTCAAGCATGGTTGAACCACTGATATCAAGATGTCGAAGATTGATTAAACTTGCAATGCCCATAGGCAACTTTTTTAGTTCTCTACAATTGCATAATATTAGTGATTGTAAATTGTAGAGACCACAAATTGCTTCAGGCAACCATTTTAGTGTTGTGCGAGACAAATTAAGATATCGTAAATGTTTCAAATCACCAATTGAATCTGGCAGCTCATTGATCTCATAACAACTCAAAGTGAGAACCCTTAAGCATCTCAATTTTGGCAGCAAGTCATGAAACACTTTAGTACTCAAGTAGCATTTATTCTCATTATTTATGTAAATCGGTAGAGCCAAAAATGTTCGTAATTTCTTCATTTGATCACAAACTTCAAATCTTTTAAACACATCAAATGGACTACGACAGAAATCCAGATAAATGATGAATGCTTTGAGGGATCTCATCTAAATTCTCTAACTTGAAACATATTTCTACAGCAACATCTTGAGCTAGATCATTGATCAAGTCATGCATCATAAATTCACTATCATTAATGAGGGTTGGAAAAAGATCCGATAACAATCATCAAAATAATCAGCACCCAATCTTTTCCTTACTGACGATTTATCTTTTCGCTGGTAAATTTGGAACCCTCAGCCATCCAAAGTAAAACACTATTAATTGTTTTTGCTCAAATTCATAATCCCTGAAAGTTTCAACAATGTACAATATGAAAAAGACTTTTAGATGAGGAGACAGATATTGATAACTTAATCTCAATATGGGCATAATACCATATTCACTGTTATTCCAAATGTTGCTACTCATCACGCATTTCGTTTCACATGTAATTTGGCTGCAAGTCCTCCAACCACCTTTGCTGCTAAGGGTAAGCCATTGCACTTTTGTACTATCTCTTCACCAATAGACTTCAAAATCGGATACTCATCAACATTTTTACCTTCAAACACATGCTCCACAAACACCGACCAACAATCATTATGAGATAAAGGCCTGAGAAGATGGTGATAATTGTCTGCTCTCATCAATGATGCAACATTTTTATCTCGCGTTGTTAACACAATCTTACTTCCCTTTGCCCTGACTGAATGGGGCATGCAGCTGACTCCACTGTTTATATAGCTTTGGCTGTTCCTGGTGACATCATCTAAACCAGGCAAAAACCTTTTGCCAATTAGATTCGTGCTTACTTTGTCAATCTGATTAAAGTCAATATCCCCATCACGCAGTCTCCACCCGGGAGAGATAAGCATTGAGGACTGTGTTGGTCAACTTCAAACATCCTTCCTCGACTGGTGGATACACACACCCACGCACCCTTGGCTCAAAATGCCTACTATCTCCTCATCCTTGTATATGAACTGGGGGCCAGTGGTTCCTCTATCCCACCTATTCCAACAATGGGAATGACCCCAAAGTTGCTTTCATCTACTTCATCCTTCAAAAGCATCTCAATAATAGCCTTTTTATCTTCATCCCTCCCGTGAACAGGTTCATTCATCAAACACGTACTGGGCGGCCGTTGCCAAGTAGAAGCCGCTGTCCCAGATGCGAAATTTTCCGAACCTTTCAAGCCTAGCTTAGCCTTCCGCCGTGAAATGTCGTCTAACCGCCTAGAGATTTCCTTGATCTTGTAGCCCATCTCCATATTAAACCACTCTCACTAACAGGGGATTAGGAACCAGCGAAGGAAGGGAAGAGGATGAGGCTGTGTACCTTACTTGTGGTGGCCACCTGATGAGGACGATCTGAGATCAACCTGCGTCGCAGCAGCTCGGTGGAGAACTCATCCAGCACATCCTCCATGTCGTAAGCCAATTCTCGGAGATCGTCCACCCGCTCTTTGACGAACAATTTCTTGATCTGCTTCTCCTCAGCTTCGTCCAGGACTTCATTAATCATCCGCAGTTCCTTTTTCCACCCTTCAAGTTCAGCGATGACTTTCTCCTGGCGTGCAAACTTGAGCAAGTCAGGGGAAGCCAGCTTACCGAACAGAACGGCAACGGCAGCAGAAAGAATAGACTCCCCGACAACCTCCATTGCTGTTTGATTACTTCCAGAAATCGAAGGACAGGCCAATAGAGAGAGAGAGAGATTGAAAATTTGCTATGAGTCTTTGAGCAACAGCTTGAGGAGGGAGGATTTAAACATTTCAACAGATTGCCGCCCAGAGTCTTCAGCAACAGCATCGGCTGTGTCTCTGTCTCTTGTCTTGTTGGGTGTTGTGTCGGAGGACCCGATGGGAAAACACAAATAATTTATCACATTTATTTACCAAATACTCTTCTTTATTTTTTTTCCTCGTATCATGAGGTGTTTTTAGCAAATTCATGAAAGCGTCTTTAAATCATATCACACTCATACTAATCCTCATACAAACCAAGAAAGATCACACAAACACAACTATATTCTATGATATAGCTTTACCACATTTAATTAATGGGAAAATATGCAAAAACCTTTTAATATTGTACCTAATATCTTATTATACTTAGAACATTTTTTCGGTCTAAAGATACGTCCATAGCCCAAACTAATCCCTATCATGACTCAAACTATTAAAATGATCAAACGATATTAAATGCTAACGGTCCACATTATAAGTGGGACCCACACTCCTTTCTCTCTAATCTATTGGAACCTCGTCCATTAGTACACATCCTACACTCGCCCCAGCCCCCAACCCACACCCTTCACCCACCCACCATTTATTTTATTTTTTTAATTCTTAATTTTTTTATTAGAATTTTATTTTTAGTTTTCAAAATCTACTAAATAAAAATTCAAATTTTATTTATTTTTAAAATAAAATAAAATAATTAATTATTTTAAATTTTGTTTTACAAAAATTATTTTAATTTTATTTATAGTTATTTCATTAAAATAAATTAAATTTTAATTAAAATATTTTTTTTGACATCTATTCACTTTATAATACATAATGGTAATATGTTCATTTCACATATTTGTTTTTACTAGACTCGAACTCGACTCCTCCTAATGTCTAATTTCGCACTCAAGCCATTTGAGTGTCTTATTATTAGGATATTAAAATACTTAATATCTTTAATATGAATTTATTTATTTGTAATAATTAATAATAAATAAATATTAACATTTTAAAATAAATTTGATTTTTAAAAAAAAACTCATCCACACAAATACATTATTACTTAAATAAAAAATATTAGATATTTAATATTAAAATATTTTTCAATCTATTTAATTTTTTATTAAGTAGATTTAAAAATGAAATGAATTTTAAAAATATTTTATTTAAAAATTAAAATAATTGAATAGTTTATTTATATTTTCAAAATTTTGAATTTTTATTTATTTAGTAAATTTAAAATTAAATTTTTTTTGAATTTTGATTAGTAGTTTTTTTTTTGAAATCACTAGTAGATTTAAAATAGTAATAATTCATTTATATTTTTAATAATGAATTTTTATTATTAGATTTTAAAAACTAAAAATAAAATTCTAATGGGTACCAAGATTTAAAAATAAAATAAAATAAATGGTGGGCAAAAGTGTGTCTAAGCCAGTTAGAGTAATCAGAGGGTGGGATGCTGGTTCCAACCGATATAGAGAATATATATAAGACAGAGAGTAAAAAGAAAATGTAAGAGAGAAAGAAGAGAGTGTCCGCATTTATCACGCCACGCTACATCAACACTTAACAACTATTTTAATACTCCGTTAACTACTTGAACTAGCTTAAGTCACGGCAACCATACTAGGGCTGTATAAACCATGACCTTTTATACCGAAAAAAAGTTTAAGATGTAAGTACAATATCGATTATAACACTCTAGGGTTTTTTTTTTCACCTTTTCCCTTTAATTAATTAATTGGTTTTTCTTGTCTAGAGCAATAGGCCTAGATTCCTAGGGTGGTCGATCAGTCTTATAAAATTTATAAATCAAAATAATTCAAAATTTATAAATCTAAGGGGGATTATGTTAAGATGCATTGTGGTATGACTTAAAAGACGGACTTCGTGTGTGCATGAGGTTGTTCAATGCGTAAGGTCTGACCAAAAAAATTATGTGAAGGTGCATGTATTATTGGACCAATAAAAAGGAAAAAAAAAAAAAAAAACTTACCCTTATTATTGTGAAATGTATTATCTATAATGGGTGAGCATGTTTCGGTTAACCTAATCGTATTACTAAAAATAAACCGATAGTTGGTTTTTATTTATATAAACAATATATCAAAATATTAATTAACATATCAACCAAAAAAATATTATTATAATATCCACAAAATTTAAGAAATTATAAATATTAAATTATATGATATGTATATGGAATGTAAATTATACATATCCACAATGTTGACTCCATATAAATTTATTTCATAATATATATATATATATATATATATATATATATATATATATATATATATATATATTATACATTGTATTTTTATAAATTTTTAGTATAATATTATTTTTCGATTGGTTAACCAAACCATGGTTTTTATTTATTTATTTTGTAAACATAAACCTAAACTGAAACCAAGAATTATATAAAATAATAGCTAAAATCGAATCGATTTGTTTGATTAACCTATTTTTCGGTTTGATTTTTTGGTCAGTTCGATTTTTTAGGTTTTTATGTTCACTCCTACTTTCTGTACCAAATTAATAAAAGAATGCACGGGAACGATAACTCTCCTATTAAGACAAAATTGCATGTGTTGACTAGTGAGTCTCATGTATTTACACTTAGGATAGAGAAATAGATGACATAGTGACTTAATATAACATTGCAAGAAAGATCTCCAACAGTACTTCTATATTTTAATATATATATAGCATAGAGAGTATATATATATATATATATATATATATATATATATATATATATATATATATATATATATATATATATATATTTTTTTTTTTTTTTTTTTTTTTTTTTTTTTTTGAGGCAAAAATCACACACCAATAAATCTCTATATTCATTCTAAAATAGATATGCTGACCATGATCTACATATTTAGATCATTATTCGTGACTTAAATATATAAATGGGGTGCATATTTTAGTAAATACTATTTTCATATTATTTTATTATAATATTACCATTCTTTCATTATTTTATCATTATAATAATAAAATAATTATTTTAATAATATTTTTATAACATATTTTTATTTTTCAAGATATATTGATTTTTATTATTTATTATTTTATTAATTTTGAAATAATTTTTATATACAATATAGTAAAATGATTTTAATATATCTATTTATAGTATTAATTATTTATATTAATTTCTAATTTTTCTTAAAATAAATTAATTTTTTATTAAAATTATTTTTGACAATGATATATTATATTTTTATTATTTCTTCATTTATAATAGAAATAAGATTGCAAGAGAAGCTGAACAATAAGACATTAAAATTTTAATTAATTAATGGCCAATTTCTTAGAAATAAAATACAATTTCAATTTAAAAAACATTAAGTACAATATAATTTATTAGTTTAAAAACATTTTTAGCTTTTAATATATTTTTATTTATTTTAACTTTTTATTCATTTAATATAAATTTATATTTTATATTTAAATGAAATAAAAGTATTTCATATATCATATTAAATATTCTAATTTAAAATAACGTTGAAGAATCGAACAGCACTAAGTTATAAATAGAGATTGCTTCGTCGCTGAGTTTAAACATGGTCCCATCATCTCTAAATATAGAAAAATGTCAATTCCAACGAGTAGAAAAGGATTGCTTTCTATTTTCACATAAATCCAACAAGCAAACTCTATTTTCACATCTAAATCGACATCTTCTCTATATTATAGAGATAATGAGACTCATATTTTAGAGACATAAATCCAACAAGCAAACTCTATTTTAAACTCAAAATCACTATTCATCCTTTAAACATTCATTTAAAAAAAATTAGAATATTATATTACCTAATTAGTAATCTTAATGTTTTGTCATCCAACTCAAACCAAGAATCTTCTATTTTTTCAATATAAATAATTTTAATAAAAAAAAATTATTTTAAATTTATTTATTTTAAGAGAAAATTATATAATGTTAAAAATAAATTAATACTAAAAATGAATATATTAAAAACATTTTACTATATTGTATATGAATAGTATAATAATAAAATAATAAGGGAATAATGTTTAAAATAGATTCTAAGTCGTCCCACATTAGGAAAATAGAAAAGTAAACACATCTTTAAAATAAGTATTTAATAAATTAATTTTATATGTTTATTCAAATCCATTTTATTTGTTTTTATCTATTAAATAAGAACTAAAAAATGTTAAAATATGTAAATTATGATTAAATTTTGCTAGACTAGTAGACATTAGGAGCATTGTACTTGTCCCCATTTGCATTCATAGGCCTGGAATATAAAAATTGATACTATTTTCAAAATGAATTTATGAGAATGAATAATCAAGCTTAATATAACCTAAAATTAGTCGAGAATCCAATAATCCTGACTCCATTTGGGATGCAAAGCAAAAATAAGCGGATCAATTCAATCAATTTTTATTCAGACACACTTTTGGCAAGCCCAACCCGGTCCTATGGGTCTCGGGGTCAAAAATGAGTATGACATTAAAATATTATAAATAATAATAAATAATAATTTTATATTTTGTAAATTAAAGTTTCTTGAAATACTTATAGTGTATTTTATGCTCTTAAAAGATTATATAAAATAAATTATTATAGTTATATTTATATATATATATATATATATATATATATATAATTTTATTTAAAATTATTTTTCATATTAATATTATTTATTTTATTGAAACAATTATTTAATAACTATTTTTTCTATAAACAACTATTTTTTATTTTATAATAGAAAACTAATATTCTTAATAATTAGAAAATAATATGCAGTCATTAAAAATAAAATAAAAGGCCAAACAGGACAGCCAGCGGGCCACCCAAGCCTTACGGCTCGTGTCTATTCTGGCCACTAACAGGGCCCTGGGCGGAGCCCGAAGGCAAAAAAAAGGGGCCAATTTCAAAAAATACGCCAGCGACCGCCCACCGGTCGGGGCACCTTTCATTGAGAGGACGTAGAGGGATATAGTGATTGTAGATTGGCGATCCCTGCATGTGGCTAGGATCGAGGTATGTGTTGCCAATTCTAAGTCGTCCCACATGGAAAAAAAGAAAAAAAAAACATACTTTTAAAATTGATGAAATTCAATTAAAATTTTTAAGAATAAGTTAGGGGAAAATGAAATTCAATTAAAAATTTTAAGAATAGATTAGGGAGAAATGAAATTCAAGTAAAATATTTTAAGGATAGATTAAGGGGAAATGAAATGAAATTCAATTTCTTAAGGATAGATTAAGGGGAAATGAAATTCAATTAAATTTTTTAAGGATAGATTAAGGAGAAATGGAATTCAATTAAGTTTTTTAAGGGGAAATGGAAGTCAATTAAAATTTTAAGGATAGGTTAAGGGAATTTTTTTTTTTTTTAAAGGAAAAATAATATTATTGATTCAAACTTGCAATAGATTAATAGATTCAAGATACAAATAGTTAAAAACCATACAAGATGAAATAATATCAAAGTTAATAGCATAATAAATTGGTATAAAGCCTACAAATTTGATAAAATAGTGATTAGGATATTTACAACTTCAATTCTTCAACATACTGACGACGATAATTTGATAGTTTTGACTAATCAAATCTACCTTACTTGTCTTAATCACCTCCACACAGATAAAACGTTGCAACAAGACGACGAACAATACCACGTCGATAAAACGACAACAAACCAAACATCGATAAAGACGACAACACAAAAAACAAAATAAAACCTAAATCTTTGTGGAAGAACAACTTTATTAAGCAAAAAAATGAAAGAAAAAGATTCCGATGGATGATTTCAAGGTAAGAATTGCCAAAAAATTACCTATTTTTACTTGAGGAAAATAGACTATAAGAGAAAAAGATAGGCGAGGGGAAAACTAAAGATAGGAACAAAAAGACATTTTTAGGGGGAAACTAACAATAGGAACAAAAAACATTTTTGTCTTTGTACCATCTATCACACGCTATAGGAGTTGATCATGTCCAAAGTCATTACCTTAACAAAAAGGCCTTGATGCACAATAATAATTTCTATACCCTTATTATTAGCAAAGGAGATGTGATTTTATGTAAAAGTTTGTTCAACAACAATTAAGAAGTCCTTATAAATTTTAATGCATTCTTGTTAGGGAGAATTAAGTTGCATATGACTTGTATTTATAAAACTATTGCGACAAATCTTGCTTGTATTTTCTAATTTTTGTTAAAATTGTTTATCCTCTTCTTCACCAAACTCGGCCGAAATGTCAAGTAAATCAAGGTAATTTTTTTCAGCAACTTTATTGGTCTCTGCTTGCATATCATGTATCTTTAGTTTCATGTTATAGAAACAAAAAACTCATTGTTTGAGCCTAGGGTAAGCAAACTGATTTCTTTGTTTTGTATGTATTAAAGCAAATGTGATGCCCCATTCCCGGGGTCCCAAGTGACAACCCACAACCCACGGAATATCTGCGGATGCCTGCAACCCGACACCACCATGAAAATCTGGGCAGTCTCCTCAGACGGGAGCCCACCCAAAGTACAACCCGTCCCAATCACATGGCAACCCGTCCTCAATATTTTACAAACGACCACACCGGTCCACGTGTGAGTAAAATGGCCACTTGGGCCCATGTCGTGATCTAATTCCCGAGCCCGCCCGACCCGACCGGCCACATCCGAACCGAAACCCGGGGACGCCCGACCAAAGTCATTAATCAAATCCATTTAACAAATACATTTTACTTCTATAAGTGTTTTCGTTTTCAACTTCAAGGGAAGCTTATTTCATTCGGGCGAGCCCATAAACAAGCTACAAATAATTTCCAAAGTTAAACCCTGAGCGTATATAAAACATTGTCATGCAAAAAAATATAGTAGTGAGGATTTATGTGACTGAGCATACCCGTGAACTCTTTGAACGACTTCGTTCTCCTCGACTCGGGGTCCGCTTCACCACTCTCACCCACCGCGCATTGGATAAAAACAATACGCTAAGCATTTTCATGCTAAGTGGTTTTATACAGTTCTCTATTCCATTTCAGTTCAATACATGTAAGACCCGAGAAATTCCAATTTCTGGAAAAAGGGCAAAATCGTAATTTTGCCATAAAATCGTACTCGGGTTAACAATCTAGAATTTATTTCAGATCTCGATGACTAAACGGATTTCAATTGAATTGTCTCGCAACGATGGGCACAGCCACTTCGTGAGAATCTCGGTAGATAGCTCCGAGTTGGCATGTTTTTCGAGCATCGCTAAGCCAAAAGCCGTGAAACGACATTTTCGATGAGACAAAAGTCACATATAACACGTAATTTGCGTGCCATATGTACGAGAAACGATGAAAAATGAACGGCCAGATAGCGCCGAAAGGCCAAATCGGGAGTTAAGGACATAAATGTCATTTTTAATGAAAGAGAGTTTGAAAAGACAAAATATCGCATATATTGTCTCTTCCAATATATAAATAAGATCAAAGAATTGAGGATGCAAGAAAAAGCAGAATATGATTTTTAGAGAGAGAGAGACTTATCTCTAAATTTCCAAAGAATCGACCGTCAATTCGTTTGACAAGTTACAAATTATTTTACGCTGAGAGGCCTCATTATGGACTCCTCATTTTAGGAGCTACAACTTCCGAGGGAGGTAGGGGTTTCCCCTCACGGGGTTCAGAGCACTTTATTTAAGTGTTTTACAATGTTTCAGATGGTTTGAGGCCTTGAACGGTTGTTTGATCGGTCCTAAAGCTTGGGACCGAATTGATTTAATTTCTTGGACCCAATGTGCACCCGTATCGAGGAGTCGCTTGGTTGTTGATGGCATACATTCTCGCTTTAAATCATGTATTGGTTTGTATGAGGTCGTGAGGGGTTGTTGGACGGGTCCCAAAATACGGACCACGGGGAATTTATCGAGCTTGGCCGACAGTCACCACCGCCAGCTGCTTGTGTTGAAATTATGATTAAAATGTATGTTTTGCGTATGAAAAGGCCGAAGGGTCATGGAAATTCGGGTTCGGCAAAGTGAACCGAAGGATTGCGATTTGCTCGAATAGTAACCGAGGGTTTCACTATTTCCGAGAATATGTTCACAAATATATTTTCGTGTGAAACGCGGTTCGGGTCGAAAGTGATTCAAGTTGAATTGCTCGTGGTTCGATAATTAGCCAAAGCGAGCTAATTTTGGTGTATGAAATATGAAATTACATGACATGATTGTGTGATTAATTTTATGTGAATATATGCAATGCTTATATATTTGTACGCTAAGAGGATCAGAATTCGAATTTACATCATATGCTCCATATGCACTGTAAGACCCAGACGATGGGTGAGTGGGAGCTTACGAGGTGAGTCTATAGAGAAAATGGTTCGAGGGTTGTCTAAAATGATAACATCCGAGGGTACCCATACTAAAAATATCAATCGTCTGGAGATCACCAATTGATATATATCGAGGGTAGTCCATAAATAATATCAATCATCTGAGACGACTCCAATTGATATAAATACATCGTAGGGTTGTCCACAACAAACATAACAATTCCTATACGAGGCCAGGCGTATGTGAGGGAGTCGGTGAGGACTCTAGGTATGAGATGATCGCTAGACATTCACAGGACTACGCATTTGCTTCGAACGCAGTTTACTTCTGGGCATCGATATGCACTTGCGTGGAGAGTAGCCCACTTGTGTGGTGATTCCACTAATGGCATTAGCTCACCCCGTCGAGGGATACAGCTATTTTACAAGTATAGGAGCTAAGTAGGAGTCGGCTCGCCCTAGAGACTGAAGTTTGTGTGTTTTAATGTGGCTTTGATGTCTTGGCATGTATTAGAATTTGTTTTAATTTTAATATATGTCAGAGTAAGAGTAAAACAATCAACTCGAACTTATTGATTATAGCTTGATATATATATATATATATATATATATTGATGAGTAATGTTGTATTGGGGCCCAAGCGCGTTGTACTCAAGGATATTGATGTTTGGGGATGTTATATAAAAATTTTGTATTCGGGGTAGAGATCCTATACAAAGGAGATCACTTTATCTTTGAAAATGTCAAGTTACCCGACATTCACGAGAATTCCGCTGGTCGACGGCAGTCAACGGACCCCCTGTTTTAGGGCTGCACACAACCATGCATTTGTCAAAAGACGCCTTATACAATGTCCGTAATAAAAAGATTACTTTGTTCAAATACTCTTTCTCGAATCGCTTTTTTTCACAAGCCAGCCACAGGATTTCACATATAAACATAGAGTCAACATTCACTACGCGCATTCAAATTGGTGAATCCTGTCCTGATTGTCGTTCAGTAGTAATGTGGTTTCACATTCAATATTACCATCTCACATATGGCTATAGAGTCAACATTCACGCATTATTCTACTGATGAATCTCGCCCCGTTTGTCATTCAAGAGTAATGTGATTTCAGATGGAACAAATATAGCGCATCTCTCATGACGGTTCAATGGGTGAATCCCAGCCATATGTTGGTCATTCAATAAATGCTTCAAATCAATTTACTTTACAAGAAGTTCACTATGGTTCACATACATTTAATACTGTATATTTGACAAAACATTTCAATTACTAATAATTCAAATCGATATAGGAGATATATATATATATATATATATATATATATATATATATATATTTCACAAATAGAACTTGAAATGGAAATTGAGTCACAAAGAAACAACTGATTATGAGAACGCAGACATAGAACAAACCACCATCGATTCCTTCTCTTTGATACCAATCTAGGTCAAGAACGCTTCACCGCACCTAGTCAAATACAAATTCTTCAATTTTGCAGTAAACAAATAATCATACTAAACGACCCGCGCCGCGGCAGGTACAGATGTTTTCACACTTAGTCTCATTCTTATTTGAACCCCCATTAACTGCTTTCTTAGGGTCTCTAAACACCCAGATACGAATACAAAGCTTAACTGCAAAATATGCAAAACAGGTTGTTTGTGCAATGGTACCGGCATTCACTTTGATTGCACCTACACCTCATCACAAATGGAACGGGTATTGTTTGAGTGGTACCCAAGACCACTTCTGCCCACCGCATCATGGGTACCGGGGCATTCAACACGCGATTTTTGACCGTAAATGCTCTGATTCGCATTTTCACCCATTTTTCTTCAATAAACCTCCTCCAATTCATCCCATATCAAAATCCACCATGGAATCCACCTAAACAACCCAAAGGTGGTTTAGAATCAATGAAAACCATTTTCTTAAGTTGTGTGGCTTTTCCCAAAATCAAGATCATAAAGAGGAAGTTAGGTTTGATTTTTCTTACCTTATCTCTTCAAAGCCTCTCAGAGGTCAGCTTCGATCCCCAGGAGGAAGAAAGGAAACAATCCCAACAAATCTCATCTTTCAGAAACCCTAGCTTTTTTCTTCCTCCCTTTTTCCCTCTCTCTCTCCCTAAAACGTGATTTGCTTACAATGAGCATCTAAGACCAAGCTGTCTTTAAATCTCTTAAGTGTAGGCGCCAAGGTTCGCCTACACACCCATTTCCTCATTTCTCATTTTCTCCTTTTGGTCTTAAGTCACTTATTCTTCATAAGGTCTTGTTCATACCTAATTAATCCCATTTTCCATTTTTGGCATTCTAACTCTTTATTTCATTTTCCTTATCATTTATCATTTATTTCACATTAGCATTTAAGCTATAATTTGACCCTTAGGTCCTCATTTTACAAATTTCCACATTTGCCCTTTTTCACTTGGGTTTATTTCAGGTTTAATCAATTTCTCATTTAGCATATAATATTCAATCATATGCCTACACTTTCAATTTACATTTCACAATTCTATCGCTTTATCTACTTTCCTGAACCAAGTTTGGCTCAATTCATACCCAAATATATAATAAAATTATTATAAAATTTTAGTAGTATTTTTAGGGCGTTACACATGCATCAATACTCACAAAAAATATCCAACCAACTATATTACATGGTTCAAGAGTTAAGAAATCACTCTTAATTCAAAACATATATTAAAATTTAAAATTATAATACATGTTATACAAGTTCATGCCAAAGCCACAAATTGGCTTAAACGCTGCCTCAGCGAGCTGCTTGTCCTCCTCAGACACTCCCTCGTACCGAAATAAGATCCCTGACAGGTGAGCAAAGCCTGTAGTGATAATTTCCTACGTGGGTTACTCTCCACCTAAGTTCACATGTCATGGAAAACAATCACACTCAAGTAAATACATGATCTGCATGCCCAATCCCATGTCTCTAGTCTTCACCGACTCCCTCACACATGCCTGCTCTAAATGCGAGTAATGCACTTTCAAAACAAAAGCTGTCTTTTTGAAAACTTACTAATGAAGCTGGTAAAATTTATCGGATTAACCCTCCGAGGCGAATATGCGTCGGATAACCCTCCGAAACAATCTTACGGGCTCCTCCGACGTGAATTGTCGACACCTCCCCAACACAATTCTCCTGAAATCTTATGTCAAATTTCTTTCACAAACATTTTTCGCTTTGTTTTCTTTTCATTTTCGTGTCACACTCACTCTTAATATCATGGTGCCTCAAAGGCATATGGAATGTATTATGCTAATCCTAACAACTCATGCTAATATATAAAATATGTATATATACTAACATAATTAACTCACATAAATCATGTTATTCAATTTGCAACCATTAACATCAAAATTAGCTCACATGGGCCAATTACAAATCAAGTAATTCACTAATCACCCAAAACACACAAAATCACATTAATACATCACGTGAACAAAGAAACCTCGTTAAGATCGCTCACACACTAATAGTCAATTAGTGGATTTCTTCACTCAGCTCAAAGATTTTGAGATATCGATAATACGCCTTCCAGCCTCAAATAAATCCCCATCCATCAAAGAATAAACCAAGCAGGAAAAGATCCCTACCTCTTGGAGTTTGCCTGAACCCACAGTGGACCGGTGCCTACGCCTTAGCCCCGCCGCGTAGATCGACTTTGGTTTCTTGGTTCAGAATCGACGGCCCCAATCTATGGAAATCTGAAGAGAAGCTCACTCTTTCTCTAAAATCTCAAATCCCACCCACGCACGTTTTGTGTTTCCATTTATAAGAAGACTATTCATTTTTGTCTTATACTCATTTAAATTTTAAAAAATTCCCATTGTGTCCTTAAGTTTTGGATTTTTGACACATGGCTTAATCTAAGCCATTCATTCCCATCATCTCTCTAATCATGCAATATGTGTCACATGAGTACATGTAGTATGTGATTTTTTTCACATCATAATGCCTTCACAAATCGCTTTACTAAGACCCGACACCCTGCTTCAAAACGTAGCACTCCGACCGTCTCGAAATTAATACAAAAATTCGACGTGGTAGCTAGATTTCGCGAAACGATTCCAACGGTGAAATCCGTTTAGTCAATCGAGATCTAGAAAAATTTCGGGTTTTGACCGAAATTACCGTTTTACCCTTTTTCAGAAAATTCGAATTTTCTCGGGTTTTATAGCAAATGTGCTCAAATTTCTCTCACACGCTGAAGAAGATACAATTTGGGAAAGAACCTTAAGAGCCAAATTACTCAATGTGGGAGCGTGGTTTCCAAACATAAACCACCATTCAACTGCAATAAAAATAACTAACTTTCAAAATTTAATGATAACATGGAAATAAACTTTACTTTTAAAGTTTTAATGAGAAATAACACTGACCAGTAACCATTAAATATCTTGAGGCTACTGTTGCTCGATCACCGAATCATCTTTTCGTATCTCAAAACATTATAAGTTGTGAATTCAAAATGTACTTGTCAAATCAATATGTGTGCTGCATCCAAATAAATCAATCAATTGGGGCTGTAATTGTAACATATTGATGTACCCCATTTCCAAAATTACCAAGGCTTGCAATAGTAAAAGATAATCTTTCAAATACTTTGTGAATAGCTTGGAGTATGTGACGCCCCAAAACCCGGGTCTCGCACAACCCATTAACCCACGTAATATTCGTGGATGCTGTAACTCGACACCACTCATGAAAATCTGCAGTAGCCCCTTTCAGACAGGAGCTCTACCTAAGATATTACAACCTGGGTCCTAACATTTTACACCGACCACCGGTCCACATAATGGATAAAATGAGTAAATGGCCACTGGGCCCATACATCAATAATACTCACAAAATATATCCCAACCAACTATATTACATGGTTCAGAGTTAATAACCAATTTTAATTCAAACAAATATTAAAATTTAAAGTTCTAATACATGCTATACAAAGTATCTACCAAATCCACATGTCTGGGCTTCTTTCTAAAACGCGGCTCTAGTGAGCCATCATCTCTCCCGTACACCCCGCACCGAAATAATGATCCTCGACAGCAGGAAAGCAATGCCCAGAGTATAATTTCTACATGGGTTACTCCCCACCTAAGTGCACATGTCATGGCAAAACAATCACACCAAGTAAATATATGATCCTACTTGAATGTCTATGACGGCTCAATCCTGGCATGTCTCGAGTCTCACCGACTCTCACACATGCCTAAGCCAAATGCGAAAGAGGTAAAAATATAGCTTTCTCAAAATTCAAAAAGCTTTTGTTCTCAAACTTACTAATGAAGGCTCTCGTGAAATATATCGACTACCTCGTGAGGCACCGCCGACGGCCTTTCCGACGCCGCGGGTTCGCCTCCGAGATGAACTGGCTGATCACTCTCCAAGGCAATTCTTCGAAAATCTTCCTTTGAAATTCCTTTCACAACCGTTTCATTTTTCTTTCAATTTCTTTCATGTCATGACTCACACCTACCATCTAGGCGCCTGCATACACGCATTATGCCATTTCAAAATATTCATGCTAATATATTTACATGTATATATTAACAAAATTAATTCACACAATTCATGTTATTCAATTCACAATCAATAACACCAAAATTAGTTCACATGGGCTAATTAACCAATCAAACAATTCATTTTGAATCATCCAACAACACAAAATCACATTACACCAATCACGGAACAAAGGAAACCTCGTGCCTAAGACCGTTTCACGACTGATACGTTGTGGATTTCTTACTCCTGGCTCAAAGATTTTGAGATCAAACACTCCGCCATTCACAAAGCCTCAACAAACAACAAATCCCCATCCATAAATGACTCAATAAAGAATAAAACCAAGAAAAGATCCCTACCTCGGAGCTTGCCTGAACTCCACAAAATTCCAAGTACCTACACGAGTCTCTTGCCGCCAGAAATAAATTTTTGCTTTTTGTTCGACGAGAACCGATAAATTCGACCGGAATCTGTAGAAGTTACACTTTCTCTCTCTAAAACTTGAATCTCCCACTCACTACACGTTTTTTTCACTAAGAAGAAGAAGACTATTTCTTCTTGTCCTATTCACTTAAAACTTTCAATTAACTTTGATTTTGTCCTTTAGCTTGATTTTTTATTAAGGGCTTAATTCTGCCATACATCTCATCATCTCACTAATCATGCAACATGTATCACATGGGTACATGTAGTAGGTAATTTTTGTCACATCATACATGTTCCTCACAAGCTGTTTTAGGCATCCGACACCCGCAAGGCTCGAAAACGCGGAAATTGACACTTTAATCTAATTAAAATTCAATGGTGGCTAGATTCTGTCGAATATGCCAATGTAGAAGTCCGCTTATCATCCAAGATCTAGAAAAATTTCGGATTTAGACCAAAATTACCATTTTACCATTTTTCAAAAAATTAGAATTTTCCCGGGTTTTACAGAATAACTTAGGGTCTCTACTAACTCCAGGTCTATATTGAATCTTGGATTCAAATAATATGCTACAAAAGTGATTTAAAATTAGTATGTGATAAAAGGAAGATAATATCCATTAAATATGATTATGATATTGTTTAGTTACCTACCATACAGAAGAGATGTTTGAGGCTTCTGATTCGAACGACCACATGTAGATTGTTTTGACTCCAAGATTGCATCGAGTTTGATAAATTCGCTTCATTATCCAATCAACTATAGCTGGCCAGATATAACATTGTTGGGACTAATTCGAAATCAACAATGCAAATAACTGTATATAGTGCCTCATGGATTGACACTAACTTAGAGACCTTCTCCCAATATGTATGATCAAACATGAGTATGACTAAACTTATGAGAAGCTCATTCATCACTAATAAAGATATTCTTCAAATCAGCCCTCTTTTTTAGAAGACTTTCTAAGGCGATGTAATTTGTCGCAAATCTTATAGCCCATGGACGTATAATATCTCCACCACAAACCTTTCTCATTTTCGCAAGAAACCAACCATGATTGTAGATGAAGTTGGTGATATTTCGTGCATTGGTAATCAATTCCAAAACAATAGCTCTTTTACCAACTTCTTCAAACATCAAGTCAATGCAATGTGCTGAGCATGAAGTCCAATATAATTGTACTTCTTCATTAGAAACTTTCACGCCTTCACAAATGCTGATCCATTGTCTGTAATAATTTGCACAACATTTGTTTCACTAATTTCCTTAATCACTTCCTTCAACAAACCATAAATGTATTTGTTATCTTTGATCTTGTCGGATGCATCAATAGACTTGAGGAATATTGTGCTTCCTTAACATACCACTCATGAAATTAATATGCCCACTGCGGGGCTAGTCCAGCATTCATCACACATAACTCGTGTACCCATAGTCTTTCATTTCTCTCATGCTCACATAATCTTTCATGCTTTATACTCTATATCCAAGTATTTGTCTTTGATTTCATATGGAGATGGTGACTCTATTCTCATGCCTACAATTAGAATTAAAGGAATTAATTATATGGTTTTCAATTATAATAGAAGATAATAATTTTATTAGAATCTAAAAACTGATTTTCACATACCAGCTTGTTGTGCACCAATAATCATGTTCTTGAAGGTGAGAGTCCTCAGGAGGTGCAACCTCTCATATACTGGCACTTTACCGACAATCGACTACTGCTTTCTTTGATTGCAATTCACATTTGGAAAGATTTTAATGCTCTCGTCTTGTCAAGATTTGTATAATGATGGAGCAAGAGGTGGTGATGGATCTAATTGTCTCACACTTTGAGATCTTTGCATGTGCCTTGTTGGATCAGTTAGTTGTGATTTTGAAAGCTCACCTATTGCAATATCTCAATTAGAAATTGAAGTGAATCTTTTTTTTTTTATAAAAATTAATTTAAGTTAAAGATTTACCCATTTTTCTTTTGCCTCTCGTAAATCCTTCTTCTTGTTATCGATTCCATTCACTAGCTTTAATGCAAGACATGCCGTCAAATTTAGCTCTATGCGGGTCATACTGTAATGACACACACACACACACACACACACACACACACACACACACACACACACACACACATATATATATATATATCTTCCTTCTCCTTCTCCTCCTCCCTGTCCCATCCCTCACGAAATGTCACCATACCCCCATCGCTACTCGTAGCTCGTCACTTCTTCTACATCTGTTGCTTTCTTCGCTTTTGCTTTATTTTCTTGGTCTAAAAGTTGTCTCATTTCTTGTTTCACTTTCGAAGGCACATTTGGGCACTTTTTTGTATTTGAGTGAGGATCTGTATGTGATAAGTGAAATTTAAAGCGAGTGATTCCACCACTTTTTATCACCAAACCACAAAGAATGGGATACTATCATTTTATTCCTCAACATGCAAGGTGACATTTCAGCGATTTCGCCGCCTAATATTACTTTCTTACTATCCATCCTACTAATTAAACTTATATAAACTATATTATTATACTATTCAAAATGAATCTATTTCATATAAAACTTTAAATTTATATATGTATATATACAATATTAACTAATATATAAATTTAATTTCAAATATCAACTAATGATGAAAAGTTAATTTATTAATATATTATTACTAAATTAACTAATTTAAAATATGAAAGCTTCATAAAAAAAAACTATAAATTTATAATATGCATACACATTAATTCTATATAACTTATTTTAAAAATATTAACTAACATGAAAGGTTAATTTATTAATATATTATTACTAAATTAACTAATTTAAAATATGAAAGTATCATATAAACTACCAAATTAAAAAAAATATTTAGTTATTTTAAAGAAGACATCACTATTATTAAATATATAATCTAATATAAAACTATATTAGTAAATTTATAATACTATATAAAACTATATTATTATTTAAGATTATAATTATATATATATATATATATATATATATATATATATAAAACTATATAAAATAAAACTATATTAAACTAATATAAAATCCTATATTATTAAATATATAATCTAATATATTTCATTTTATTAAATTAAAATTCATTATGAAATTATCAAATTAAACTAATACATAGTTATTTTAAAGAAGACGTACCATTAAATTCATAATACTATATAAAACTATATTATACTATGTAAAACAATATTATACTATATAAAACTATATTATACTATATAAAACTATAGTATTATTTAATAATATACAACATATGACATTACCTTAAACTAATATAAAACTATATTATTAAATTTATAATCTAATATAAAACTATATTTTAAATAAGACATTACTATTAAATACACAAAACATAAATACAATAATGATAATTTAAAAGTAAATTAACATAAATACATACCTTAATTAACCTTGTTGAAACTTGAAACTTGAAACCTTCAACACCAAAATTCCCACATTTTTTTGAGAGATATCATAAAGAAAAAAAAAAGGAATGAAATGAAATTTGAATATGGGTAGAGAAAATTTGTGATCAAATGGAATGATTTTAGAGGTATTTATAGATTTTTGAGATCAAACTAGTCGTTGGATGGTAAAAAAATCTTTGTAATTTAATTATATCTATTGGATTTAATTTTGATGCAAATTTGACCATTAGATCTTGCTTAAACTATTAAGATCAATATATAACTGTTGGATCAAGTTAGGATTTCAAATCTGACCGTTGGATCACAAATCTAATCGTTGGAGAGCATTTAAAATTCGAGTGAAAGCTAGGCTGTAGGATAAAAGCAAATTCAAATATGGCCTTTGGATTAGTCAAATAGCCATTGGAATAATTTGAAAACACAGGTGCAATCTGGTGGGTTGTTAGATCATCTACAAGATCTTAGTCGTTGGATTCATAAGTCAAACAATCAAATGCTTTTGAAAATATCTTCGATATATCGCTGATATTTTACTGAAAAAAATCAACTGAATCGTCCTTCACGTGCGCGTGTTCCACAAACTCGACATTTCCACGATGTTTTGGTTATCGACTGATATATCAGCGATATTATCGACATTTTGCCGAAACTTCGACTAACCGATTATCGATGACCAATATCGTTTCAAACCTCACCGATACCCGATATATCGACCGATATATCCGACATTTCAAACCTTACCAATAGGTGCTCTTCATACATGCTTTTATTCTATTTATCACCTATCATTTACATGCTTTTATGGCGTTTTCAAGGACTCTAACACATAATTGTATCATCTTATGGCTCTAGGTACAATTGGAAGCAAAAAGAGCATAAAGAGGGCTAAAGAAGATGATTTTTTGGGTTGTACCATGACCTCCCAAGGCTTCATGATTAATATGGATGGATTCTAGACATCCTTAGCCATGCCTAGAATCCAAGATCACTCAATTTGAAGCTCAAGGAAAAAGTTATAGTCTCGGGAAGTGAAAATGGGAGAATTTCAAGACATCTCGTGTAGCAAGCAGAAGTTATTCCCCATTTTCAGCCTAAGTAATGACTTTCAATGGCTTTAAGCTTGTTATGGATGGATTTTACATTCTCTTAGCTTTCCAACAAGACTAGGAATGTCAAATTTGGAGTTCGAATTGAAGAGTTATGGCCTCAAGAAGTTAGGATGTCAAAACTATGAGCAACATACAGAAGCAGCCAACACCTAAGAGCGCTTAACAATGCCTAGTGCTGGAGATGCAATGGCTGTAGTGCCTAAGAGCATTCAACGGTGGATGTTGGGCTAATTTGTTGTCAAGCCCATTTTTGGGTCCAAATTGTGAGCTATAAAAGCCATAAAACCCTAGAATTAAGAAAGAACGAATTTTGGGGGGTTTGGGGGCCTTGAAACAAGTCTCAAACACCTTGAAGAGACAAGCTTAAAGATCAAAATCCAAGCTTTTGGAGGAAGATTCGAGCACATTTGTTGTCAAAAATCATTTTGTTTGCTTATTCTCTCACTTGAACCATGGATTTGTTGAATATTCTTATGTTTTGATTTGTATTTTCTATGGGTAGCTAAAAACTCCTTCTATGGGAGATTGTTTGGGATCTAATGTGTTAGTTTCTATGTTTTATATGATTTATTTTTCAAATTTACATATCTTCATATTCTTGGGTTTTTATTATTGTCTAAATCAATTTGAATGGATTGTTTTAAATGTTTGGGGCTAATGTATTGAGAGTGGAAACTAAAATAAACTAGGTAGACCATCAAGACACATTGGGAAGAGACCATATGGACTTTGCCAAGTGATTGGTTCTCCTCTTAGCCTAGAATTCATATCGTATGAACTGCACCAAATGATCGATGTACTATGACAGAGGAAATTTGCTCATTATCAGAAAACCCGAGGAAATTCAAATTCTCCAAGAAAGGGTAAAACAAGAATTTGGCCTAAACTAATTTTTCTAGATCTCAGATGACTAAAAGGACTTCACTATTGGAATCATCTCACAAAATCTAGCTACCACGCCGACCTCTCGTCAATTTCAAGATAGCTGGAATTTCCTGCTAGAGGCCCTGAGAGTAGTACAGACACTGGGCATGGATGAGGTTCACAGTAGCTACGTGTCAAGTGTAGGATGAGTCAAACAATGAGCTCAAGTGGGACCGATAGGAGACATGTGGCAACACATGGTTTGGAAACTAAGAACGATAAGGTGATGTTTTTCACTTAGAGCTTGACACTGCGTAGTTTATGACATCTCACTGGATTCCCATTCTCACTTTAACCATTGGGGAGGATGAAAAGAGAGTAGAGCAGAGAGAAGATGAGTTAGAGATAAAGGCTTTACCTTCTTGTGATTTTCCTAGCGATCGATCCGTCGAAATCTCGATTTAGGCAAGTGGGCAAAGTTGATCCCCACTTCAAAAGGGCTACGCAATCTGGGTTATGGAGTTTCGACAACTTCGGGAGGTAGGAGTGTTCTCCTACTCGGTTATATCTTGTTTAAAATGCCATGAAAATGGTTTTGGGAGTTGTGAGGTCGAGAATGGCCGTGTATTTCGATCCCAAAGAAATGGGACTGAATGCTTGATGAGGGATTGGCCCCCTTGGACAAATCTACTCGCTTGATTTGGGATCATAAAATAATAACCGATTTTGGATTGAAATCATTCATGTGAATGCTTCATGTTATTGCTTGAGGTGAATAACATGTTTGATGTGGAGAATGAGATTGTTTGATGCATGCTAAATTCATGTGTTAACATGATTGTTTGAATTATATGAAATATAATTGTGTAAAGAATCATTAGAATCAATATATGAATCGCATCATTGCACCATAAAGTACGCTACATCACTTAGCCCGTGTGGCATATGGTCGTTTCACCATTCTGTGAATGCGTGATGAGCTCGATGGCCAACCCACAAATGACTCATGGTTCAAAACATAAAGTGAAATAATAATTAATGTGTGTTGGGCGGAGCAAGAAGGGGGTCTTTAATCTCTTTAGATGAAAAGCCTGGAACATGGGTGTAAGAGACCAAAGAAATATGGAGCAAAACTTCATGCAGGGTCGTAAGAGACTTCTACTAGCAAAGTTTAAAAGTTCGGGCTACCCAAAATTATGACACACACGATTAACACACAGACTTGAGTTGTGTGATAGAGTCGGTTGACTGATGGGTTGCCTATCAGCACTTTGGTAAAGGTAATGAAGTAGCTGGTAAGGCCTCTGTGATATGTGTATCATTGGTATCATCGGACGGTCGCCACATCATAGGCATGTGTGGAGTAGGGGTGAGTGACTCTGATATGTGGGCATGATGACATTTCATGCATGACATATGACATTCAGAGAGACATTTTTACTGGATGTGTGGACATTTGATGACTGCCACGATGTGCACGGAGATGTCGAGCAGCCCATGAGGGAAAATACAATCCACGGTATCAAGCCAATTTATCGGGATCCTTCGTAATGTGGGAGTATTTAGGAAGACGACGCCCACTAGAGGCCGCTTTTGAGAAGAAAGCCGACATGTGACTTTGATTATATATTTTTGTAAACCATGTATGAAACATTCTGATTGATACATGTTTGTATATGAGTGTAATTAACTATTGAAACTATTGTAATATAGTTGGTTATATTTTCGTAAGTATGGATGTATGGGCCCTACGTGGCCATTTTTACTCACGTTTGAGTCTCGGGTAGAGAGACTCATTTTGTGGCATTGAGACACTCAATGGCTACATGATTCTACGAATTGACGGATCGTCAACAGACCCCCCTGGTTTGGGGCGTCACAATTATCACTCTTGTTTCTTACATGTACTGATGCCGAAGACTAAGTGACAAGTGTGAGAAAGTGTGACCGACATGTGCAAGTAGAGGTCACATATTTTAATATATCCGTCGAAGATATGCATTGATGAGACATAAAATTTGGCTTAAAAAGGAAACTAATGCATTAGAGACCGACAATCGACCCTAGACTCACATCAAATTTGGTTCAATTTTGTTCAACATGGTGTTTTGACCTTGCTTTGCCATTTTCCTCGAAAATGGAGCTCTTAATTAGAAATTGTTTTTTTTTTCTTTCATCCTATTCTTTTAATTTGAAGCTCAGATGGCAAAGCAATAGATTAGTTGAGGTACTTGGTTTGTCAAAGAAGAAATCATGTAGGAATGATATCCGGACTCTTAGAGTCCACTTTATTACTTGTATGATCCGTACACTTGTGGTTAAATTTAGTTCATTGCAAAAAGACTAACAAGTTTTTTGGCACCGTTGTCGGGAATGCAATGGTTTGATTTGATCAATATCATGACAAACGAAAGCTTTGTTACTTTAAGCACTTTTTCATTTTATTTGTAGTCAACTAACTTCTATTAATGTTTCATTTGTAAGTAGACAGAAAAGAAATAAAAAAAAAAGTGGAATTTCAATCAATCAGCGGCCATTTAAGCTCAACAAGTCGCTCTCATATACCAACTCACCCACGAACTTCAAAGGGAGCCAACACTAGGAGAAATAGCCTTTATGTAGCACAAGCCTCTACTAGTGCTCAAATCTACCAAGTTGGTGAGCTTGAAAGTGAGAAAGAACCGGAAAAGAGGAACAATGGAATTAAGAAGATAATTCCGGAAAATACTCTTTGGGGAGATGTGCATGAGGAGTTGTTGTGCATAGAAGGAAATAGCGTTCCCCCGCAAATTGATGAGCCTATTTGTGGTTTCACTTTTAGAAGGGACCCAACCCGGATTTCCTCTTTCTAACCCGAGGGACCCTCCCGGCACTCCTATGGATTTGAGAAAACATTTCTTTTAAACCCTTTTAAAAAGTGAATCCGTGGAGCGAACCCATTTATACAGTTATTCTTTCCATTAAAACCTTTTTAAACATGGTGGGAAATTTTTTCTTTTTTTTAAACATGAAACCCTTTTTATACGATTAAACATTTTGTAGAAAATCGGGTAGAGTTTCCTCGATTTTTCGGACATTTCCCAATTTACAACACTGCATAAAATATTTGCGACTCTTAATAATGTCATTACTTCCACATCCAACTAATGGACATCAAGTCCACCACAAGCAATTTCAAATCAAAATTTAAAATCATTTTTTGAACACCATAGAAATATAAACAATATTTTTATAACCGTTAAGCTCGAGTCGGGGATTACACCTAACTCCATTTACGTAATTCTTACCACACAGAGATCAGAGTTCTTAGTTCTATTTCCTTTAAAACATATATACATTACAAAATAAAGGTGCACAAGTAGTTATTTAAAAAAGGTCTATACATTTTCAAAAAAAAGTAGTCAAGTGAGTGTATGTCACCGGGTCACGCCTCGAATCCGTCGTCGCCCCGCCTTAAAAACATTTGGAAAAAGGGTGAGCTAAAGGAGCTCAGTGAGAGCACATTTTATAGGAAAATTATGTTTCCAGATATAGTTCAAATACAATGTGTAAAACAATTGTATAAATATCTCATTTTAATAAACATTTACTTTACTTTCTTTTCCTTTTTGAATCCGTCATATCCAATGAAACCCGCCTACCGTTAACCACCGTTGGCCTATGAAAGAACCTCCGATGAAATAGTCTTACGATCACCGATGGCCCAAAAGGAACCACTGATAAATCGTGCCTTTCTTTAGATACCATTGCACTATGGAACAAATCACATTGTGCGTTGGTAACCTTTTCGTACTTTTCACGTGTATGGCGATATGCATCACTCTTCCCTTCCATCTATAAAAATCCTATCCCTTTCCCATGTACCATGCACCCTCAAAGCACTTTAGTCGACTTTCCATTAAACTTTGTCTTTGTAACATAGGGTAACCATGGATTCAATCATAAACATTTTAATTTAAAACACACACACACACACACACACACACACACACACACATATATATATATATATATATATATATATATATTCATAAAATATTTCATTTAATATGGAAACCATAAATGATGCCATAAAACTATGGAAATCATAATCATTTCCCATATTTTCAACATACTAAAGTCAAGAAAATCATACATTTCCTTTTCATTTAAACATTTATAACATAGATAATAAAATATATATATATATATATATATATATATATATATATATTATATATATATTTCCATAAACATTTACATTTTCCTTACCTTGAAGTATTTCAAGCCATTTTTCCTCATTTAAAACTCCTTCCAATTTTGTCCTTACTCATTTTCTCCTACAAGTCACATTATCCATAAATCCATTAACATTCATACCTTAATTATATTCTAATTAAACCATCAACTATAATATATTTCTATTAAATTAGAAAGCAACCCTTAAGCATTTTTCTTATTCAACTTAACTTCACTCTATCCAATTCACTTCCAATAAAATCCAAGGTTCATGACAACATCATTACAAGCCTTAAATCGTTGTTAACATTTTTAAAGGAAAAACCCATAATGTCCTTCACCTTAGCAAAAATTACATTTATACCTTAATCAATTCTTTTCTTAAACTTTAATTCTAATACATTCCATTAGGCATTTAATCACTTCCAATTGATTAAAATCAATTGAAACTCAACTTTTCCATACTTTTCCTAGGGTGGCCTAATCCTACATGTCACACATTCATCATTATTTCTTCAATTTCTTCCATTTTCTTTCAACAATTACATTTAATACCTTCAACATCAAGTGATTCAATGAAACTAAATCAAACCAATGCATGTCCAATTAAACCCTTTCTTGGTTGAAATTTACAACCCTTATAATCTCACTATTTCTTTTCAATTTCTTAGCAAAATCAACATAAATCATGTCAATTTAATAGCTAAAGCCTTAACATAACTCACCCGAAGGCTTAGATAAATAAACTACAAAACCCTAATTGGTTACCTTAATAGTTTTGTGTCTTGGTGTTAACTTGGATTCAAATGAAATCTCTTGTCTAAATCTACATAAAGACATGCCAAGAAACTCATTTACACTCATCATATATAATAATTTCCATTAACCTTCAAATTCCCATAGACAAAAGTGATCTCTGGCCAAAAACTTGATTTTTCACTTAGGATTTGATCTAGGGTACTTCATGGACATGATGAACACTTCTGAAATGGACTTGAAATGACATGAGAATTACTTGAATGGCTTGGAAAAGGCTGCTCTAAGTTGTCTCCCTTGCATGGACGTGAAGTTCTTCCTTGGCTTCACTTTGCCTTCAAATTGTCTCAATTTGTACACACCACAACCAAGCCAAATGCACTTTAATGATCCTTTTTCATGCCTAATTTGGCCTCCAATTGTCCTTAAATTAACAACATGCCATTGGTTAGCATCCTTGAATTCTAATTGGTCCATATGTAACCATACAATCCAAAAGTAATCAAAACCACTTTATTTTCCATAAAAATCCCACTGACCAACTATGCTAGGCTTAACTAATCCTGGCCACAAGTAACACAAATATCCTTTTAACTTTTGGATAACTTTTAACTCATCAACTTACCAGTTAAGTTAATCACTTTATGACAACATCAAAGTTAATGGCAAGCTCTATAGGTCCATTCTTAATCACATGGATCACCGTTTACATGGCACCATTCTATTGGTTCTTGCTTTGCTTACTTAAACACTAGGCTTAGATTCATTAAATGACTTAATGCCTCCTTGGAAAATAATACCCTATATCGATAAAACTCCGAAAATATTCCATGAACATGCTTTAGAAAAATTATAGGGCTAAGGAATATTTTTAAACTATTTCGTAATATGTATTTTTGCCAAATCGTCAGACGTTTCAAAAACTCTTTAAACGAATTCCATTTTAATCCATTTCGCCTTTAGATCTTTAATACATTATTCTAAACATTTTCGATTTTCGACTGCTTTTCAAAATTACTATTCATTTGACTGTTTCCAATCAAATATATAACTTATCGAAAACAAAATTTACTATTCATGGAAACAGTAAATTCAGGGTCTTACACTAAAGGACACTTTGGAGAGAAGTCTAGCAAGTGTGCGCTATAAATAATGAAATGAGGAGCAGAAATTGATTTCATCTAAAGAGGTGGATGAACTCACCCCTGCACAGAGTAACAGAGAAATTGGTGCTTAGGGTCAATACACATACATCATTTGAGGAAATAATGCTCAAACAACCACATGAGTGATATTAATCCTTTTTAAGGAATGATGGAAGAACAACGCATCATTCGCTCTGGAAGGATGAAGGCAAAATTCACCATGCACCTCTTGATTTGATGAGTCTAGTTGGACTTTAAAAATGGAGCAGGTTCTTGGGAGGCAACCTAAGCTCAATAGGTTTCCATTTACCTTGTTCCTTTCTTAGTTAATTTTTAGTTTGTTTTCTATTAATTTTTCTTGCTTGAGTTTGTTTTCTTTGTTTTGTTAGGTTTGTGGAGATCAAAAGGTGGTTTAGAGAGTTGAAAAAACCTTGCAACTTGATTTCAAACATAACAAATACCTCCCTAACCCTCCCAAACCCCTTTATACCTTTGGAAATACCCCTAAAACCCCTCATTCCCTCCATCTTCATCTTCATCTTCGTTTCAACTCAATTTATCACACCTCATGTATCCCATCCCCTTCCTACCCAATCAACCTTCCCTTAAAGCAACCCTCTCTCCACACCAATTTCTCTCATACATCCACAACCCCTTGAGTCCACCTCGAATCAAATTCTTTTACTTTCAATGGATCAAGATGTTCAAGTTCCCACCTCTAGAGGCAAGAAGGATTCTCTTGAACAAGTAAGCACTTTCTTTCTCTAGAATGTGGTGTTGTTATGGTGAGCTTGAAATTGAGAAAAGTAGAGAGGTATTTTGGTTAGAACTTCAAACTTGTTGGTGCTTTTACATTCTTTGACCTAAGAACTCCATTTTTGTATGCTTAAGACCTTTATAATGCCTTGGATTTTCTAAAGAGATGTGAAGATTGTTGTGCTCACCATGTGTTTGATGGAATGTTCAAGTTAACTTAAATGATAATCTTTTCTACAAAATGAGTCCTAAGGTTTATATTGTGAAGCAACATTATTTAGTACAATCAGCTGCCTTCTTGGGATCAAACAAGTTTATGTAACTCATGGTTCAAAGACAGGATTGAGGTTGTCACACTCCCACTCCCTACTAGTATGTGTGTGCCCGCCTAATTCTTCATTGCAAAACCCCCACCAAGCATTTCCAACGACTAGAGAATCTTATAGCTGCCGCAGCCGTTGGGTCAAAACCCGTGATAAAATTTTTCTTTTTCTTTTTCTAAACTTGTGATTTTATAAAATTTCGCAAAGATAACAAATAAGATACAGATATTATCCTAAACCTGTACATACAATTTACACTTTTAAAACATGGCAACCAACAACATTTCTTCAAAAGAGCCTGCTCATCACATTATGTACATACATATGCACAACTATACAAGTGCAAAGTGTTTTCAAATAAAAGTTAGCTACAACAGTAAATACACACATACTGTATCAGAGGTGATTGCCATGTCCCAAATACCGCGTGGCTCACTGAAAAAATAGTTTTAAATAGAAAATAATGAGCTAAACAGCCTCAAAGTGAGTGCATACTTTATAAAATACTTGCTTTTTCTTAAAATGTTTTAAAACTGTAAAAACTATCTTTTACAAGACATTTTCCGTAAACTCGTTGTTTATGTATAAAAGTTTATAAACTTATAATCTCTTAGTTAGTATGGATTTAAAAAGTTTCTAAAACTTTTCATAAATGCTTGCTTATTAAAGTTTCTAAAAACTTTTCATAAATCGCTACTCGGCTACTGGTTGATTTTAAAATTGTATGAAAAAATGCTTATAAATCCAAGATCAACCATCGAGGCCTTTCGTCATTGCACTTAAAATACAGAGCTCGCTTCAACTTCTGCAGCGGACCGTCCACATCACCTAGGTGGAAGGGCCTTGGCCCACATCAGTCTTTCCTTTGAGAATATGGTGGAAAGACCTTGATCTACGTCACTACATAATAGCTTTAAAGTACAATAACCTTCATACTCCAAGACGTACTACGGCCCCTTTTAATATGCCATGACGCATGAAACTAAGTCGCCGACTTCAGCAAATCTAAATGTATGAAATGATGTCCTAATCTCTTCACCGTACGCATTTTAATACCGAGACCTGTGATACTTTGTTCGTTTAAAAGCTACAAACTTTTAGTAAAACCTGGCCATTATTTTGTTTTAAAAGCTTGCAAAACTTTTCAAATCACATGGTTTGTCAAAAGTTTCTAAACTTTTCGTGAAACTGTCATTATTGGCTTTTAAAGTTTTCTGAAACTTTCATAATATGCTTGTTTGCTTTGCTTTAAAAGTTTCAAAAATTACTAAAATGCTTGCTTGCTTAGGGTTATCTTAAATCAGATGAGAAATGCTTATAAATCAAGATCAACCACCAAGGCCTTTTCACATCAGACTTCTAGTAAACACGGAACTCCGGGGCTTCAACTGGCGTGGGAAGGGACTCGGGTCCACATCACCTAGGTGGAAGGGCCTTGCCCACATCACCTTCCTCGTAAATATGGCGGAAAAACCTTGGTCTACGCCACCATAACTAGCCAGCGCTAATCCCCATATACTCTTCCAAGACGCGCCACGGTCCCTTTAATATGCCATGATGCATGAACTAAGTTTGCCGACCAGGCAAAATCTAAAATGCATGAAATGATGTCCTAACATCACTGCACGCACGAAATACCCTCCGACCGGGTATGCTTGGCCAAAACTAGGATTTTTTAGGCCCGCTTTTATAAAATATATATTGCTTGCTTGCTTGAAACATGATTTAAATAATTCAAAACCATTGCTGCTGGAAATATGCCGATAATTCAAACCATTGCTTGCTTACTAAAACCTATCATTGCTTGCTTTAAAATATGGTTTACAATCAAAACCATTAGCACAACAGAAATGGGCTTCATAATAATACACTAGTATTTGAAAATGTGTTTAGAACACTCCACCTTTTGTTACCAAAATCTGAGCACGACTCCACAACTTTCCCGCTTTTACTTAGCCTACACTAAACGACGCGAAAACATTAATCATCACAGAGATAGAAACTTAACGATTTTTACACGTAAGTCACTTTAGGTCACACAACATCTCATATAGCCAAATGAACAATTTACCCTTGAGCACTAAAAAGCCCCTAACAAAAAAACCCACTCATTTTGGCAAACCTTTTTCCAACAATACTCTCTAGAATTTATTACCCAAAAAATATTCGAACGGTCTTAAAAAATTATGAAACTCTCCAGATCAGTCCTTTATATATACAATGATATCTCTTTAAATTTTCAATTTAAAATTCCTTCTCTAAAGCCCTCAACCGCATAACACAAGTTATAGCATTTTTTGATGCCAAATGGTTAGCCTCATCGAATCACCTACTGTTATCCTTGGATTTCTGGGTCTTAACTCCATAAATTAGAAATGGTTTCTTCACGCATTTAAAGCTATGGTTCTAAGGTTTCTTCTCCAATTGGAATCACCACTTGGATCACCAAAACCTGCTATTGTATTTACATCTAGATTAATTAAATTCATGTATCGTAATCTGCACATAGCCCCACTTTGACAAATTTCTGGGCACTTCGGTTACAATTTCATACACTTCCTTCAATTAAATTATTTCTAGAAGTCTATTTTACCCAGAATTTTGAATCACTCAATTCTGATGAGGAAACTAATCATGGCTAAAATACTACAACAATACCAAATGTGAGCATAACTAAAGGAGCTACATTTATTTCACTCTTTCACCAGATTGGAGCTCTTAGAGCCTACACTTACTCGTCCTTCTATACATTTAAATATATCTTATGGTTCTTTACAAATTCAAACTTCAATTGATTTAATGGATATAACTAATTGAACCAATTGATTGTAAAACAAGAACAAAGGGGTTTTACAAAATTTCTGACAAGATTTCCTTTAAAACCTGAATGATCTTCCTTTTTTTTTACAATCATTCCTTAAAACCTAATCCAACCAATCACATAATATAAACAACCTCAAACCCTAGCTCTAGGAACTAGATCAAAACCCCAAGAACCATGGAAATCCATATAAAGGTCCAAAAGTCCAATAATCCATACCAAAAAAGCTTTAGAATCCAAAATATACATGATTCCATACAAAAACCCAAAGATCCAAACCTTTTTCTCTTCTCCTTCTTCTTCTTCTTCTTTCCTCCTCTTCTTCCTCTCTTCTTCTCCCTTTACGTGAAGCCCTAGCTTTGTGAGACCAAAAATGAAATGTTTGTTTGTCTCAACTCCTTTTATATTATCATCTTTCCCCTAATTACAAGTTGGTCCTCAAACTACATCTTATTTGTACCATAAATTTGCTATTTCTAAAATAACATACAATCTTCTTTTATTAAGTGACCTTTCATCTCCTTTTGGCAAATTACAACTTTAATTCTTATTCTAGTACAAATTCCTGGTTCAATCAATCTATCATTTCTCACAATTCTCATCCTAAAAACTACTTAAAAAAAAATATTACAATGACACTTAAATAATTAAGAAAAAATCTTTGTACACATATGCGCTCTCACTTACATCGCACTGCACACCCTCTCTGGATCGGCAAGCATGCAGGTGTAGAGATTGTGTTGTTTGTGGTGTGTTGAATTGTTTGATTTTGAATATATCCATGGAAAATTATTATTCAATGTTGATGGAGAGGCATTTTTTGAAGTGAGAAAGCATTGTTAGATATTTTTTATCAACAAACAAGGGTTTTGAGTAGCAAAAGAGGATTTAACAACTTCCGAAGGCTTAATCACCCTCAAGGGAGCCCTCCCTTCTCTTTGCTAGTGTTAAAGACATAATATTCATATTAAACCTAAATCCTAGAAGCTTGAGCTTTTAGGAGAGTTGGTTGTTTAATGAGTATCAAAGCTTACTTTGGTAGGAGGTCTTGGGTTCGAGCCACCTTTTTGCAATTTATTCCCCATTTGTTGATTTCAAAGTTCATGGAAAATTCCATTTGGGTTATTTACCTCTCCATGTATAGGTATGGGGCCGCACATGAGGGAGGGTGTTAAAGACATGATATTCATATTAAACCAAAATCCTAGAAGCTTGAACTTTTAAAAGAGTTGGTTGTTTAACAACTAGTTTATTCCATTGAGGACAATGTCAATAGTAATTGTGTTTTAATTACTCCAATTTTTAAACAAACTTTTGTTTTGTTTTAATTGTGTTTTTAGTTTTTAGTTGATTTGTCAGTTGTTTAGGAGTAGTTTAATTTAGCTGTTTTTCCATTCAATTTTTTTTTTAATTTCATATTCGATCTTTGGGAAGGTTTCTCTTTGCATTGTGATTTTCAGGTTTGACTTCGTATGAGCACATGGTTCATGCTGATTGGCCACCCTATGGTGCCTTGAATTGCTAAATTTGTGATTGAGGTAAAATTGGAAATTTTGAACAATTCTTCTTGGTTCAGGTAACACTTCTTAACTCTTCTTATAGTGTGCTTCATTTGAGGTATGTTGTTTCTTGTCTAGAAGATAATGTTGTTGAGAAGAGAATTCCATTCCAAATGTTGAATATTGCTTTGTGTTGCATGTGTTTTTCTTTTCTTCCTTAGTGTATTTTGTTTTGTTTAGTTTGTTTTCTTTCAGTCATTTGTTTGTTTGTGTCTCTTTTAGTTATTTCCTTTATAGTTTTTTTTAGTTCAAAATAAATGGTTCAAAAACAAAAACAAGAGCTAAAATGTTTTGAGTGAGTTTTATTTGGTTATTTGTTAATGGCCGATGATGAAAACTAATCGAACCTCTTATAGTTTGTGGAAAATTAAACGTGTTTTCATAAATTTCATGTTTGACTATATGGTTGGTTGTGTTTAGATTTAAACTCTTGACACTTTAAAGCACACGTTAAACCCAAATAATCAATTTTTCTTGGCTTAGAGAAGACTTATACGAACATACCTTGATCTCTAAAAGACTTTAGAACTTGTTTGATTGCCGCTTGAGGCAAAATCCTAGACACCATAGCATTTAGGAGATGATTTAGGTCATTCTTGGACTAATTGAACCTTTCTAGCCAACTCTTACATGATAATATCTTTAATCACCCTTTTTGAGCTTTAAGAAACATTTTTCTTTGTTAGCCAAGATGCACTCCTTACCCTTTATATATGCTTTCCCTCAATTAAGAACCTTATTTACCCTTGGCATGTGTGATTGTTGATGCATTATATAGAAGCTATGTTGAATTTGGTGGTTGATTGAGGTTAATGAAAAAAGAAGAGAAGAAAACAAGAAAACGAAAGAGAAAAGAGAAAAGAAAACAAAAAGAAAAGAATAAAGTGCCGAGCAGTTTCTGGTTTCGTAGGCCTTCCTATCTCGAGGTTAGTTTTAGAGTGTTCTACACGAAAATTCCTAAGTGTTTGGAAGTTACTGACCCAAAGCACGCTAAATGAGGTAGGTAGAAAGCTTAAGGGAACCAAACATTTCACTACTATTAGACCTTATTTGTTGTTATGTGAATAAAAAAGAGTCTTGAGGGGCAAAGTGAAGTATGAAAATCAATAAGTTTGGGGGTGATGTAATGTTGGTGAAAGCTTAATAAATATGAGGAAATGAACAAAAGTGAAAAAGAAATGTATATCTTTAGGTAAATTTGAGCCAAAATGTGACCTTTATCATGCCTTTAACCCTAGCCTTACATTACAAGCTTAATGAAGCCCTTTTGATCCTAGTGTTGTGGATAGTCTAAATTAGTGGAGAATGATATAAAAAACAAGCCTATGATGTTCCATTTTATTTAGAAAGAGATATGTCATACACTCATGTTTGCATAAATCCATCCGAGGTGCAATTGGTTTATTTGGATAAGACTTCTCACACACAAGCAAAAGTTTTCATGCTTAGCCAATTTAACTTGATGGTTGGACTCCTTTTTCTCAAAAAGCTATCACCTAGATTTCTTCTCCTTGTTATTTGTTTGGTGAGATTGCTGAGGCAAAATTTGACAAAAGCATATTCACTCATAATTATTTGTTTCAAGTCTTATCCTTTGCCTGAGGACAAGCAAACATTCAAGTTTTAGGGTATTTAATAGGTGCTTTTCATACATGCTTTTATATCATTAATCACCTATCATTTACATGCTTTTATGGCATTTGTAAGGACTCTAATGCTTAATTGTATCATCTTATGACTCTAGATACATTTTGAAGCAAAAAGAGCATAAAGAGGTCCAAAAACGATGAATTTTTGGGCTGTACCATGACCTCCCATGGCTTCAAGATTGATATGGATGGATTCTAGACATCCTTAGCCATGCATAGAATCCAAAAGCACTCAATTTGGAGATCAAAAGAAAAAGTTATAGTCCCGGGACGTGAAAAATGGGAGAATTTCAAGACATCTAGCTTAACAAGTAGAAGTTTTTCCCCATTTTCAGCCTAAGGGATAACTTCCATTGGCTCTAAGCTTGTAATGGATGGATTATAAATTCTCTTAGCATTCCAATGAGACCAATAATGTCAAATTTGGAGTCCGAATGAAAGAGTTATAGCCTCTGGAAGTCAGGATGTCAGAAATTGTGAGCAACATATAGAAGCAATCAACGCCTAAGAGCCCCTATTCTCTCTCCCTTGAACAATGGATTTATTGTCAAAAATCATTTTGTTTGTTTATTCCCTCTCCCTTAAACCATAGATTTTTTTGAATATTCTTATGTTTTGGTTTGTATTTGATATAAGTAGCTAAAAACTCCTTCTAAGGGAGATTGTTTGGGATCTAATGTGTTAGTTTCCATGTTTTACATGATTTATTTTTTAGATTTACATATCTTCATGTGCTTGAATATTTATTGTTGTCTAAATCAATTTGAATGGATTGTTTTAGATGTTTGGAGCTAATGTATTGAAAGTGGAAACTAAAATAGATTAGATACACCTTCAAGACGCATTGGGAAGAGACCATATGGACTTTGCCAAGTGATTGGTTCTCCTCTTAGTCTAGGACTCATATCATATGGACCGTGCCAGATGATCGGTAAAAGGCCTACAAAGGAAATTTGCCTTACTATCACTCTTGTTGCTTACATGTACTCATGCCGGAGACTAAGTGTAATGACCTTGAATCTTATGTCAGGTTGGATTTTCAAAGTAAAGGAAACATTGTCAATTAAGGGTGGTTGAAAAGTTAAAAAGTCAGATTAAGGACACATGTTGACTTAGGATTTACAAAAATTCTTAAGACTTATCGTGGTCAACGTAGAACTTTGAATTATTTATTCCACGTTGATCGAAAATAAAATAAAATAAATAATTGCTATGTCCCAAAAAAATATGAATATAATAGAAAAGAAAATGAGGTATTAATAGTATAAATTATGTTATTTGGGATAAGTATGTGTATTATTATTATTATTGGAAATAAATAAATAAATAAATGATTTGTTATGTGAAATATCGTTAAAAAAAAGAAGTGAGAAGGAGGTGAATTGAATTACATTTGAGTTATTATATTATTCAATATAGTAAAAAGGAAAGTAAAATAATAATAATAATAATAATAATAATAATAATAATAATAATAATAATAAAATAAAAAACAAATCAAGGGTTGTTGTGTGTGGGTAAGCACATAAAAAGAAAACAAAAAGGGATGGAGAGAGAAAATGTAAAGAGGGAGTCAGGAGGAGGCAGAGAAGAGAAAAAGTGGGAGGAACCTTGCGAAGTTAGGGCTCCTGATTTTATGGTGAAACGATCTTCGATCAACATCAAAATTCGAGAGCTTATTCTATTTGATGTGAGGAACGTTCCTACGGTGTCCGATCGAACCATTAACGGTTAGATTTTGCGAATATGAGGTAGGGTGGTTTAACCCTAAATCTTTTATTTATCAATTTTCTAAAAGAATAAATTATGAATCTTATTTAGGAAGTTAATATATGTTTTATAATGGTCGTTGGATGATTCCTTAAGTTCTTTAAACCTCTAGTTATTGTTGTTATGTTTGTTGATAAATTTATACTTTTGGTTTTATTCATAATGTAAGAGAAAAGGGTTGTTTGTGAGATTTATTTGTGATTCTGGTATAGGATAATATTATGAAAATTATTCCCAAGGCTTGGAGAACAGTTCAATTGAATAGAAATGATAATACGATTTAATTGAAAATTTTTAAGTTAATCTTTCATTGTTAATTTTGTTATTTGAATTTAAAAAGGAGAAAAGAAAAATGAATGTGTAGTGTATTGGGAAATTTGAGTACTTGAAGGTTAATAAAATTTACATGAGTATGGGTTGGATTATGCATTGATAAAATATGAAAGATTTAAGAGAATTTACATGGTATTTGAAAGATTCATTTTGGAAACAAAATATTGGAGTGGATTGTTGAAATTTATTGAATATGTTTTGTAATACATATTTAATTTATCATGAACATATGAAAATGAGTAAATGATTTCATAGATCGATTTAGATGGAGTGGTGTAAGATTTACATAAAAAAATTAATTGTTGATGACATGATTTACGTGAGGTAAAGATGATTGCTTATGGGATTGTGAGCTTATTGAACTATTTTGCAATGTTTTGAAAATCGGACCAGATCACCTGTCCAACTACTGACCGCCGATCGGCCACAAACCCATTCCATGAATACAAACCGTTTTTTGGATCGAACCCGATAAGAACCAAGGGTCGAACTGTCGGTTCTTAGAACCAAACGGTTCGCCCTCATAAATTTTTGTTGCTAAACGACATTGTTACGCTTTACATCAAAATGATCGCCGCTTTGCTTAGAATTAGAAAGCTAGAATTCAAAAAAATTCAATTAAACAATGCAAAGCTATGGATTTGAACATGGGAAGGGAAAGTTACAAAGGAATCACTTTACCACTGTATACATTATAATTCTTTTAGATAATAAATAAAATTATATATTACTACTAATTAAGTAGATATTTATATAAATAAGTTTCTTCAATTTTTAATATGTTTACATTTAAACATTATACATATTTTTAAATAAAATTTAAAATACTTTATTTATATAAAAAGTAATAAATAATATCTTAAATATTATTAATTATATATTTTAAATTTAAATAAAATATAAATAATATATTTATTACGTCATCTACTCAAACTGTCTCGACCCACTAGTCCAACCAAAGGGAACCATGAACCGATAACTTTTCTGGTTCGCCACCGATCCCAGCTTAAAACATTACTATTTTGAACCATAAAATGAATTTATTTGAGTGGTTGCCGATAACAACACGTGCATACTCTATTCGATTGGAATGCACAAACAGATTGAGAAAATATTATGTGATTGTATTTAAATGTAAAAAGTTATAATACCAAGGATCAGGATTTGAGTTGGAAAGTAAATGATGTGAATAAATGGTATTGTTGTATGTAATTGCATCCATGGTTACTTATAGAGGAATTGTTATAAGAAATTGATGAGACCCCAAAGAGGGTAAAGATGAAAAGGAAAGAAATTTAGGAAATGTGAATGACCCGTGAGAGGCGGATTAAGAAGGAAGAGTGATCCCTAGGGTGAAAGGCCCAAAAGTTTACCTTGGGAAGACTCCGAGTGGGGAGTGTATTAGGGATTGAATGCATATCCTTTGGTGAAAGCCTGAAAATAATAATGTTATTCATGGTTGTGCATCACTCTCACTTGCATCCCATCATATTTCATTTGTGTTAATTGTGTGAATTGTGTTGATGATGTGTTTGACATGTGTAAATCAAGTGCTTGTTTAGTTATGTGTGATGATGTGCATATGTTGTGGGTTTTCATAATTAATTTGATGATGTATTAAGCATGAACCTTTATTCAATTGTTTATATGATGACAGATTGTGTGGATTGTGTTGATATGTGGTATGTTATAAGTTTTTATGTTTGTTTTATTTAATTAAATATTGAGCCTTAGTTATATATAACTTCATTGGATGTAAATCACTTTACTGAGCAATGTGAAAATGTTCATCCCTTTATTTTAAATAATTTTAGATGCAAGGTTAGTTTGAGGAAACATGTACATTCAAGTATTGTACCAAGAAGCCTCAGAAAGCCAAAGAATTGATAACAATGGTTGTCGTCTTTATTTATTTAATTTAAATTTGATATGTATCTTATCAAATAGGCTTATAGGAATTTTCATACTTTAAAATATATTTTGTAATGGTAAAATATTATACATCCTCATGAATGTGGTAATTATCAATCAGGACTGGCATAATAATTAAAATTTAATACTTAGAATGGGGTAAGATTGATTTAGTGAAGAAAAAAAAAATCAAGGTATTCAATTTGATCACAAATTAACTAGAGGAAGCCTTAAGGTCAAACTTTTGACCTAGTATCATGTCTCAAATTTTGGGGTCCACAAAATTCGAGGTGTGACAACGTAATATTATAGCTCAAGGTTGGGATAATAATTGAGCTTGTGTGTTATGTGTGTTTTCTCATGTTTTCCGTGTTTGATGACTTGATGTATTGTATAAGTTGTGAACAAACTTACAATTGTTTGTTTGTGAAATGGTGCAAGATGAGTATTGAAAATTGCTTGAACATTCCATTTGCATATTGTAGGTGCACGAACTGTTTGCAATCGATGTTGTTGATTATAACTTAATAAAGTATAAATTGTTGTCATGATATTTTTTGTCACACCCCCACCCCTACTAGGCGGTGTGTGTGCCTCACAATCCCAATGTAAAAACCCCCACCCTACTTCCAACGACTAGAGAATCCCGTGAAGCTTAAACTGTTGCTTTGTCGAAAACCCGTATAAAATTTTCTTTTCTAAACTTGTGATTTTATAAAATTTCGCAAAGATAACAAATGACAGACATATCCCAAAACCTCAGATATACAGCTTTACACTTTTTAAAATATGGCAAATCAACACATTCTTTCAAAGAGCTTCCTCGCCTCCCTTATTTATGCATTTCTTCTAATAACACAAAACTATGTACATACATATGCTCAATCAGACAAATTCCAAAGTATTTACTTCAAGTTATTTAATACAACACCGATACAAAAGTTAGAGAATCCTAATATACTCTAGAAGGTCCTAGCGTGCCTCGCACTGAAAATAGTTTTAAACAACAAAACAATGAGCTAAATGAGCTCGTTGAGTGTATGCTTTATAAATGTTTCGCTTCGAAAATATCTCCAAACTCGTAAAACTCTCTCTTTTACAAGCATTTTCCAAACCTCGCTTTGCTCGCTTTAAAAAGTTTTTAAAACTTTCCATACTTGTTGCTTGCTTCGCTTTGCTTTTGCTTTAAAAAGTTTTAAACTTTTCATAAACCGCTTGTTTCGTTTACTTTGTTTAAAAGTTTATAAAACTTTTTATAAACACGGGAGCCTGGGCTCAACCGCTTGCTTTAAAGGTTTATAAAACTTTTCATAGACCTCTTGTTTGCTTTGCTTTAAAAGTTTATAAAACTTTATAAACACGGGAGCCTGGCTCAACTGTGCTTTAAAAAGTTTATAAACTTTATAAACATCGGAGTCGCTCAACTGCTTAAAAAGTTTATAAAACTTTCATAAAATGGAGCTCTGGCTCAATCGCTTGTTTACCTGATTTTCAAAATTGTGTGAAAATGTTTATAAATCAAGATCAACCACCTGAGGCCTTTTCTCACACAGTCCCCTAGTAAAACACTGAGCCTCGGGCTTCAACCACGCCACCCGGTCCTGATCACCTAGGTGGAAGGGCCTTGGCTCACTTCCCTTCCAAAGAATATGGTAGAACAACCCAGTCTACGCTTCACCATAATTTAGCTGCTAGCGCTAACCCTATATACTCCAAAGATGCGCTACCTGGCCTCTCCTTTAAATGCCATGATGCATGAACTAAGTTTGCTGACCAGGCAAATCTAAAATGCATGAAATGATGTCCTAACACCACCGTGCACGTACGGAATACCTCTGACCGGTATGCTTGCTTAAAATTAGGGATTTTCGTTAGGCCTGTTTTATAAAATATACTTTTTGTTTGCTTGCTTGCTTCGTTTTGAAATATGGTTTTACAACTCAAAACCATTGCTTGCTTGCTTTTTAAAAGTATGGTTGAGTACATCAAAACCATTACATGTTTGCTTTCCACATATGGTTTAAATAAAACCATTGTTTGCTTAAAAACTCATTGCATGCTTGCTTTAAAATATGGTTTACAATGAAAACCATTAAATACCAGTGTAAAACAGTTCATAATAATACACTAGTATTTGAAAAATAGGTTTAGAACACTCACCTTGTTGTTTACCAAAACTTAAGCATGACTCCACAACTTTCCCGCTTTTGCTTTTAGCCTGTTACACTCAAACGAATACCGGTGAAAATGATTGACCACTCAAGTGAGATAATAAAACTTAATGTACTTCACATGCAAGTCACTTTAGGGTCATACAACATTCATATAAATCCAAATGAACAATTTACCCTTGAGCATTAAAAAGCCCATAACAAAAAAAACCACTAATTTTGGCAAACCTTTTTCCAACAATACTCTCTGGACTTTATTACCCAAATTTTATTCAAACGGTCTTCAAAAATTATGAAACTCTCTAGATCAGTCCTTTATATATCCACTACATCTCTTTAAATTTTCAATTTAAAATTCATTCTAAGGCCTCAACCACATAACACAAGTTACAACATTTTTTATGCCGAATTGGTTAGCCTACTGAATTACCTACTGTTATCCTTGATTTCAAATTTGACCCATAAATTGGAAATTGTTTCTTCTACTAATTTGAAGATATGGTTCCATATTTTCCAATTGGAATCATCCAATTTGGATCACCAAAACTCAAGTTATTGTATTTGCATCTAGAGTAACTCAAATCATGAACAGAATCTGCAACACATAGCTCCACTTTGAAAATTTCTGGCACTTTAGTTACAATTCTGTAAAGTGAACTTCTTCAGCTAACTTATTCCCCAGAATATTTCACTCCAGAATTTTGAATCACCAATTTGGCATGAGTGAAACTCCACTTATGGCCAAAACACTACAACAATACCCAAAACAGAAGACATCCAATAGCTACATGAGCTCAATTTTCACCTACATATTTGGGAGCCTTAGAGCTACAATTTGTTTCTGGGTCCTTCTTCGTATAAATTTGTAGTCTCTATTCTGAGATTCTTAACAATTGGAATAAATTGATTACGATTATAACTTAATCTATAGCCAAAACAATAATAGGGGTTTACCAAATTTTGTTATATCTTTAAAAAACCTAAATATTTTTACAACCATTCCTCAAACCAACATGAATTTACCCAAAAACAACTCCACCACACTTTTAGACAGGTTAGAACTTCTTATAACCAAACTTAGGTAAAAATTCATGAATCGGTAATGGCATTCACTAACCATTCAAAACCATAGAAATAGGAAGAATTCCTTGTTTATCTCATACCAATTAAGGTTTTACCCACATGAATTCAACAAATCTAGGGTTAGGATAGTCTCCTAACTAAACCCTAGAAAAAGGAGGAACTAATTCCATGGAAAACCCCAGGAAATCAAACTAAAAACCCAAAATACACATGTTTCCAATTCAAAACATACCTTTTTTCTTCTCCTCTCTTTCTTCTCCCTCCTTCCTCTTCTTCCTCTTATTTTCTCTCTTCTCCACGGTTTGCCCTAGCCAAAATGAGACCAATTGAATTGTTTGTTTCTCATCCCCTTTTTATACTCTCATTTTTGCCTTAATTGCAAGTTGGTCCTCAATCACTTTAATATTTGCAATTCAACTTATGTTATTTATATAATGGCCTACTCTCTTCTCATCTTATTTCCTTTTATGTCCCATTTTGATCAATTACAACTTTACCTTCGGTTTTGTAGTAAAGGGTTAAATAAATTTATGATTTCCACAATTTCATTCCGAACCACAACCCCAAAAATACTACAATGACACTTAGTGCACTTATGTGCCCCTACTTGCCACGTGACTGCATAATCTTCCTGACGGGCGCATTTTTGTTTATATTAAATTGTAAATTGCTGTCTTATTGTAATGTTATTTGTATTGTAAAAGATCGGTGTGAATGTTTCATAAAAAAAAAAAAAGATCATTGAATTGTGATGGAAATTGGTATGAGAATGAGATATCCTCATGATTTAAGTGAGACGATGTGACACCCGAAATCCCAGGGGTCCATTGACAACCCGTCAACCCACGGAAAATTTGTGGATGTCGGGTAACCCGACACCACTCCATTGAGTCCCCCCCTTTTCCCAGACCTGCACTTAACGAAAATCGAAGAGAGTCTCCTTGTACGCAGCTCACCGGGGCCACAACTTGTGCAATTTCATGGCAACATGTCCCATATTATACAAACAAACTCACACCGGTCCACATACGAGTAAAAATGGCCACGAGGGGCCCATTTATCCATATAAATACAATCTATATAACCGAAGCCACCAAGAGTTATTACATCACTCTTAATACAAAACATTATATTAAAACTAACATGTTTTAATATAATATATAAAACATGGATCAAGGCCACAATCCGGCCCGCTTTATAATGTTGGGCTTTAAGGAGCACCGTCTGCCTGCACATGTCCTGTACCTGAAAGGGGGGGTCCCACAATGGGGTGAGCTAACGCCTAGTAGAGATAAGTCCTACAAGGGCTATTCCCCACCTAAATGCACATGAATGGTCAAACAACCAAGCACACACCAACCTAGGACATGCAATCCTAGCACAGAATCCTACTTGTCATGAATGAGAAGAGACTCATCATGCCCCATGTATCAAGTCCTCACGGACTCCCTCAAACATGCATTTTGCCATGAATGAAAACCATTTTCAAACAAAGGTATTTGTGTTTACCCATAGACAACCCTTCGATATAAATAGTGGACACACTTCGATAATCTATTTTGTGGACAACCCTCCGATGTATATCAATTAGGGCATACTTCGATAAATAATATTGTTGGTCAACCCTCTGAAACAATTCTCTCAAGAAACCACCTCACGCACTCACTCCTACTGTTCTATGGTGCCCCAATGCATGTGAAATGCAATGAGCCATTTCCATTTCCTTAACCCGTGCAACACCATGCAAACCGTGGATTCTTATCGACTTCGTCCAAGGTACGAGTTCACAACCCATTCACCAAGGACGGTGAATCTACAATGACTATGCACTCACCCACACCCATGCAATGTCCCCTGCACTCAGCACGCAATTGTGCCATCGCACTCTAAGTCATGCCCAATGTATAAAGACCTCTTACATGGACACCCTATACCGTACACCCATCGTACCATGGACACTCATGTCTAATGCACACAAAAGTCCATACATTCATTAAACGTTAATATACATGCAGTCATACTAACATTTATCACATTCATGTCAACACATCAAACAAGCGTGCATCCATCATTCCGACTACTACTTAGACAAGTAATGGCATACTCAAATCCCTAGGCTACATCATGGCACATAATACCCAATCAACTAGCCTACAACATGCCATGCAATAGCCATGTCCACACGAAAACACATCACAAACCCAATATGTTAGAGCACACATATTGACATCCAAGCATGACACCTCTTAACCAAGAAATGCCATTTCAATCAATCACACAAACACATGTTAACATTTCATCAAGTCACTACCTAGGCAAGTAATGACACACCTCATTTCCAAGGCTAATTCATGGCATATCATGCACCTAAGATAGCTTCACAAAACGCATGTGGCGGCCACTTCAACACACAACTCCTCACATCCACACAACCAACAATTAGCACACTTGTTGTAACAATCAATTGTTCAACAAGGATGTGAGCACCAATTGCCATTAAAAGCATATGGTCAGATTCTATACTCCAAGAGCTTTCCATAGAGTCCACGACCCCAAACGGCTCTATTAAGAGCAGGGCCCCTGGAAGTCAGAGAGGCCTCAGAGGAACAAGAATCGACGAAAGGAACCAGCAGGGGCCTACTGTTTTTCGTCATTTTCGGACCAAATATGAGCTCAAATTTTATCAAACTATATATAGATGGATTCTAGACTCAAAGGGCTTTCCATAGAGTCTAAGAACACCAAAAACAAAGCTCGACGAAAGTTATGGGTATCCAAGTTGGAGGCCTTATACCAATAGTGCATTTGGGTAAATGCGTGAAACCCACGAAATTGCGTTCCTGGGGCTCCTTTAAAGCTCCCGTACATGCTATTTTTCCTACCCAGACTCATCCCGGAAACAACCCTTTCACCCAACAACAAACCCGTCCCAATTGGGACCACAAATCTGTAAAACCCGTGAAAATTTAAATTTAAATTTTTAAGAAAAAAAAGGGGGCAAAATTGTAATTTACCGAAATAGTTTGGAGAAAAGTTGGGATTTTTCTAGATATTGGATGACAAAACAGATTGCACCGTTGGAATCGTCTAGTGAAATCAACACCCGGTCGAGATTTCGTTGAATTAGAGGCAGTCGGGATTTGCATTATTTCAAGGCTGATTGGACAAATGAGCAAATGACAAGTGGCATGAAGTCCCACACCACATGGATACATGCAAGTAGGCTACGTGTCTAGAGAAAGTGGTCTTGCATGAGGATAAATGTTAGTGGATGCTAGGTGTCTTGGATAGGCTTTGCATGAGGAATTTAGTGGGAAGAAAAGTGGGTTAGGAGACAAGTGGAAAGTTATTAGGTGTCGAGAGACTTGGGATGAACATGCTCTCTAACTAGACCAAAACTGATATGGTGGAAAAAAAGAAAAGGAAAGGGTTTATAAGTTAGGGAAAGAAAGGAGAGAAAAGAAAGAAAGAAGGAAGGAAGGAAGAAGGAGAAGCGAAAGCAGAGAACCGGTCACGAGGATTTTACAGTTCACACGGGTCTTTGTGGAGTTCGCCGGTATTTGATGCACTCCAACAGTGGGGACTTCTCCTACCATGGTTATATCTAGTCCCAGGATTGTTTGATGATAGGGAAGGTTAATCCATGCGGTGAGCTGGATGAATAGTTCTAATGACCATTTGATATTAGGAATGTTTTGTTTTATCAGTTTCTGAGTTAAAATCTGAGATAGCCTTGTTGAAACTGAGTTATATGAGGATTAAAATCTGGAAATGGCCTTGTTGAAGCTGATTTATTTAAATCTGGAAATGGCCTTGTTGAAACTGATTTATATGAGGATTAAAATCTGGAAATGGCCTTGTTGAAACTGATTTATATGAGAATTAAAATCTGGAAATGGCCTTGTTGAAACTGATTTATATGAGAATTAAAATCTGGAAATGGCCTTGTTGAAATTGATTTATGTGAGGATTAAAATCTGGAAATGGTCTTGATTTATATGCGGATTAAAATCAAATCGTGTAGTGAACCTGATGAGATACAAGCATAATGATGTTGTATGTGTTGTGTGTTATTGTTGTCTTGAAGAACATGCAGGTTGTGTGAGAAACGAACGTTAATATAAGCATGTTTGATAAGCATGAGTTTTGATTGTGCATGGGTTCACACTTGTACATGTAACCAAAGAGAGGTGTTATATATTGGCATTTGCATCTCATTTGCGGGGACATCGCGTAAATGGTGTGGGTCGTGACATGCAAATACTATATTTTGGAGTTGTTCAGGAATTTTCGGAGGGTTGTCCACATTATTATATCGGAGTACATGTTGATATCATTTTTGGAGGGTTGTCCACAATACTATGATATCGATCGGAATCGGAGGGTTGTCCACACTATTATATCGGAGACTGTCCACAAGTTTTTTTCAAAAACAAAAGCTTTTGTTTTGAGAAAAAGGTTTTCATACATGGCAATGCATGTGTGAGAGAGTCGGTAAGGACTCGGGAAGCATGGGACATAAGCATGTGTGCATTCATATAGTGACATGCATGTTGATATGAATGTGATCAGTGTGTTGTTTACATGGTGTCATTGCATTCTTAAGGGGGGGGTAACCTTAGTAGGAGGATTTCCTCCCGGGCATAGCTCACCCCGTTGTGGAAAAAACTAATTTTTATGGTACTGAAGATACACCAAGAGAAGGTGCTCATTGAAACCTGAGAGGTGGAGGAAGCTTAAGCTTGACTTTGAGAAATATTTTGTAGAACCTTCGGATTGTATCCGACTTACACGATATTTTGGGGAAGAAACTTCGGTTTACGTACCTAAAATGTAATGAAATTATGGTGCAACTAAGTGTTTATATTTGTACAATTTGATGAAGTTTGCTGGTAAGGTTTTGGTAGTTTTAAGATAAAAGATTGCTAGTGAGAAATCACAGTGCATTGGAAGTGTGGAAATCTGGGTAAGCCTTAGAATAGGCTATTGTAGGTTTGAGGTTGCAGCTGGAATTGTGTGTGGTTGGGTTGCGATTGGGAACTACAGGTTCTGCGGCCCGAGTTTTAGTTGCGAGCCAAACTTCCACGGTGGCTGAGGCGGTGTTGTGCAGCATTAAAATGTGTTGTGACGCCCCCAGGCGGGGTCAGTTATTTTGTCGGCCGCGGAATACTCGTGTCGGGTGACGGAGCATTTTCCTGCAATCAGGCGAGTCTCCTTTGTGCGAGGGCTCTGCAAATACAATACTTGTATAAAACTATAAGTTTTGTCCTAAGCAGTCGATATATGCAATATATATCCATCTACGTGCTTGGGCCCATAAAGCTGTACTCAATATACATACGATCATGAGTCGACTATATCTGATGATTACAAGAGGGTAATCAATTCTCCTTTATACAACATATTAAGATTCTAACATTCTAATGCATGTATGCACCACAAATCTAAAGCCACAATCCAGGCTTTTCTTAGCTTCGACCTACAGGGTGTTTGTCTCCTCGCGCGCTCCACGGCTGTAAGGGGTCCCACGGCGGGAGTGAGCTAATGCTGATGGGAGAATCGCCACAAGTGGGCTACTCACCACCTAAGTGCAGTGCAATATTTAAAATAAACACACATTCAAGCAAATGCATGATCTACTTGAATGTCTACATGACTGACTTCAGATCCGAGGTCACCGCCCTCACACTACCTTTAAACTCAGTGACTGAGAATATTATGTTCCTGTTGTTGGACCACCTCCCGATGTTATAAAATTGTGGACCATCTCCGAGGTTATATTTAGTGGACTACCCTCCGATGTATATCAATTGGGTCGTCTCCGACGATTGATATTGTATGTGGACTACCCTCAGATGTATATCAATTGGTAGTCTCCAGAGCGATTAGTATTTTTTTGTTTTTAGATAACCCTCGGATAATTCACATTTTAGACAACCCTCCAGAACCATTTTCTCTTAGACTCATCTCATGCACTCCCACTCCTATATAGTCTTAGGGTGTTCCGATTGCATATGAGATGCATATATGCAGTTCAATCTGATTTTAATCACATGGAAATATATAAACATGAATATACTCGCATAATTCAAATCCACACAATCACGTTAGCAATTATCATTTCATACATTAAAATTAGTACAAGCCCAGGCTAATGATCAAACACGAGTAATTCAACTTGAATCACGACCAAACACATTTTCACCGCAGTATATTTTATGTCACTATTCCACATGAGCAAATTAAAACCCTAGGTTTTCTGGTTCAGCTTACTCCATTCATTGGTTCACTTTGGCGAACCATTTCAAGCCATTTCAAGCCTCCACATCCAATCAATACATGATTAACACCAAAAACAGCACAATTCACACCAGTATCGGCCGTGGAGCAGTCACGGTACACTCATTTTTGTTCTAAAAATTATATCAGTCGGTCCCAGGTTTGGGGCCGGTGCAACCTCTCACGCCTCATTCAACTCAAACATTAGTAAAGCTACTTAATATGGGAGTAAAACAAGTAGGAGAAACCCCTACCTCTCGGAGTTTGTCAAAAACTCACAAATACGGGTATTTACCCACATGCGAAGCCCTCTCAGCGTAAACCGATTCTCCTTCTTGTCGAAGGCGTTGTGATTGATCGCTCGTATTATTTTAGAGAAGTTCTCTCTCTCTCTAAAATCCTCTCAAAAACATGGCTACTGTAAGAAAAATCCCCATCTCACGTTTTGGCTTGTGTCATAAGGAGGGAGACGGCACTATTCCCTTTTTTGGCTTCATTCTCATTAAAACAATTCACAAACCAGTATTATGTCCTCTTTTCCCGGTTTGACGATGGCTCTACCGGCCCGTCTATTTTCATCATTTCTCTACTCATACCACTTATGGCATAGTACTTCATTATATGTGACTTTAAATCGCATCAAAATTTGTTCTGACACCTTAAGCAGCGATGCTTGAAAAACATATAAGTCGTATCTCGAGGTCGTGAAATTTTACGTGCTAGCTAGATTTGGCGAGGCGATTCAGATAAATCCGTTTCATCATCGAATCTAGAATAAATTACAGATTTTTAACGAAGTGCTGGTGTAGTAAATTACGATTTTGCCATTTTCCTGGTGCATTCTGGGTCTTGTTCTCCACCGGCAAAGGAATTTAGTCGAGAGTGGGACGATCTTAATCCTCCACATGCATATGCAACGTGCACTCTACCATGCATGTAAGCGTTAAATTTAAATCTTAATTGACTAAACCACGTACCTTCATCCACTAGCGAAGGATGGTGGCGCACTTGTCGTGTCGCCGGCTCCATTAGACTCCTCCACTCCATAGTGCCTCGAATGGTACCCTCGCTAGCCTCCACGGTCTTCTGCGTCATGAAACTTTGATCACGGCTATGAACAATGCACGATGGTCCTCCTCGAAGGTCCCATCGTGTCGACCTCGTCGTCACGATCCACCACATGAAATTTGGATGCGGAGTATTTTTCGAGACATGGAATGTGAAATACCTCATGGACACGACATCTTTAGGCGGTAAGCTAACCGGTACACAACGGTGCTATCCTCTCGAATCTCGAAGGCAGATGAACACCGGCGATGGCTTCACGCTTCTTGGGAACGACCCTCCCTACGTAGGCATCACCTTGAGAGGTCTGACCTCGGGCTTTCCCAGGGTCGTCGCACATCGCATGGCTGTAGGCTCGGCGGGTGAGGAGAAGGCGTTGTCGTATCAAGCTCACCTTCTTAGAGGTGTCTCTAATCCATCGGGACCCAGTGATGGAGCTCTCTCTACCTCGATCCAACATAACGATTGATCTCGTGGCCTCCCATCCTGATGCCTCATCGTGCCATCTGTATGCTCGCACAGTAATTGTTGTTGTAGCGAATTCCACCCAGGCCGTCTCCTCCCGGCTACCCTTAGATCCGGGAGCGCATGCTCGCGGCATGTCCTCTAATACGTATAGTCCTGGGCACGCCCATAAATACGAGGGTGGAGCTATTTGTACTCATGGTGTGTGTGCGCGGCGCCACAGGCTCTTCCAGTCGCGCGTGAAGTAAGCCTCGGGTCCCTATCCGATACTATGGATACCGGTACCCCATGTAGCCGGACTATCTCTCGAATATACAACCCGGCGAAGTCTCGGCGAAGGTCATCTGCGTGGCTAGAAAATGTGCCGACTTCTGGGCGTTACGCCCCATCGTATCTGCGCGTCATGCTTCTGCTGCGTCCTTGGCAAGTGGGTCACAAAGTCCATCGTGGCGTGCTCCACTTCCACTCGGCCACCTCGATGGGCATTTGAAGCCAGCCTGGCGGCACGGTGCTTTCGGCCTTAACGCGACATGTGAGACATCGTCGAGCAAAGTCCCCTCGTGTCTTCATCCCTCGATAGTCTTTGGCGGCGAAGATCGCAGTACATCTTAGTGCCACTGGATGCACTACAAATCCGAGAGTAGTGAAACTCCACGAGAATCTCCTCTCTCCATCCCGGTCGGCCGGGGGAACCCCTGGCTTCGTCCTATATGAAGACTACCATCTGCGTGAGCGATTAAAATTTTCACCATGTTTTGTACCCAGTCCCGATGGACACTATCTCTGCGTCCCTTGCTGGGACTCAATCACTCTGCTCCGCCGACGGTGAAGCCACTAACTCCCAGCGTGCCCTAAGTGCGCTTCATTTATCTTTGTGGCCATCCACCGAGTCTCGAGCATCGCCACTCCCAGAAGCTACTCTGGCGAGAAGCCTTCGTGACTTTTCGGTAGGTGCATCAGCCACCCACATTTGCCCTTCACCAGGGATGGTATTAAAGTGAAGTCATAATCCTCTAGGAACTCCATCCATGCGTTGCCTCATATTGAGGTCCCATTGCTGATGAAAATATACTTAGGACTTTTTATGGTGCATTACACCTCAATTCCTACGCCGTATAAGTAGTGGCGCCAAATCTTGGCGAAGATTCGACAGCCAACTCCATGTAGGTATTAGGTAATTAAACAGTGATTCTTCAATGACAAGAACCATAATACTACCCTCCCGAGATTTGCATCAAAAACACATCCCAATCCAGGCCCTCGAGGCATCTGACCTATTTGTGTACCCACGTCCTGTTCGGAACTATCAAGATGGGGCTGAAGTAAATATACTCTTTCAACTCTGGAATGCCTCCTCATATCGGTCATCCACTCCAGAAACTTGACCTCCTTAGGGTAAACTTAGTCATGGCGCTGCTATCACGGAGAAATCCTCGATGGATCTGCGTGATACCCGACCCGATCCCGAGAAACTCTCATTATCTCGGTGACCGGCCTCTCGACTCATCAACTGCCTCGACCTTCTGGGTGGAGTTGACACTCTGGTGATGACACCACGTGTCTAATCACCTTAGTAGCGAACTTAAGCTTTGACGGCGTACGGTGATGGTCTCTCAGTAGCATAAAACGATTCTCAAGTGATATCATGCTCCCCACTCCATTGGAGTAGATCAAATGTCATCCACGAAGACTACGACAAATGATCTGAATAGGTTGGAACACCCTATGCATGAGGTCCATGAATGCATGACGTCGTCAATCAAAGGCATCCGCAGTGAAGCTCAAAAGTGCCCGTAGCGAGGTCTGGCATTGTCTTGGGATGGCCATATACGCAACCCTCGGTGAGTGGTAACCGGTCTTGAAGGTCACATCTTGGGTGAACCCCAGCTCCTGTAAAGCTGATCAAACGATGTGATGCAGTGTGATCACCAGTTCACGTGTTCCATTTGTATCTTATGTCAATACGATGATGTGCTGCTACCATCAGCTGAGCGATACGCGGTGGACTCGATCGATGACCTGCTGAATAGCCTGCTCCGCTGCCGTCGCGATCATGATCGACAATCTGAGTGCAGCGATATAAGTCTTCTGTGATGATCCGATGCCATAAAACATCTGTGCTGCTTCTTTCGGTGGATCTCAATCCAATCTCTCTCGTCCTCTGTCATTCGCTGGCCAACCGCCCGATTGTCCTCACACTTGGACTCGTATCTTTATGCAGGGCAAAATGTCATGCTTGTCCCCGAAATACCATCTGATGCGAGTCTAGCATTATAAGCGGTAACCCTCATAAGCGCCACAATCGATAACGATCGCATGGCTTCTGACGATCCATCCTAGGATGACGTATGGAACTTCGACATGTCCGTGATCCTCGGGTCCTTTATTAGTGGAGTCCGTGTCACGACCCGATCGGGGATGGAAGTGGCCGCATAGAAAATGGGAAGGCATAAAATACGAAACGTAGCAAGCCTTCTTGAAATATTCATCTTGGAGCTTATCATGCGATCACTGACTATATATCCAACATACATATATAATATGCTCGGAATGCGAACATCAATAGGGAGAGATAAAATCTCGATCCCACGTACCGTCATCATACACAAAATATGAATTATACGAATTACAAAATACTAATATTGAAATACTTTATGGTGACACCTAGATTAAATAGACAAAAGATTAATAATATCATAATAGGTATGTAACAGCAGGTATGAAGGAAAGTGGCGGGTTATCAGGATGCGGAGAAGGAGGAGCGCGATTACTGAAAAATAAATTGAGGCTTGTCGGTCTGAAATGATTAATAATATATGATTCCTTCACATCTACAACAAAATGTTATACATACTTATAGTAATTCATAGTAAACATAGTAGTGAAAATCGTATTAATAAATTCACATAGTGTGTCATTTCAAGCGCATAGTTTATGTCATAACACTGACATCATCAATCGAGAACAGCAGCGAGGACCACAATAACCCGATCTTATAAGCCTTACGGCTCTCTCTCACGCAAATCAAATGGGGCCAGCCCAGAGAATGCTGGCGGGGTCCTTAACTCCGGTCAACGCTAATCCGATAACCTATAGCGGCGCCAGGGAAATGCTCGACCCGAGGGTCCTTACCTCCGGCGACTAATATCATAATCCATATCGCGGCGCCAGGAATAGCGGCTGACGGGGACCTTACCTCGGCATCCCAGGAAGAAATGCTCGACCCGGGAACTTCGTATCCATAATCGTGTCTGTGATATAATCAGTTAATACCCGGTCTTGTCTGTGATCCCGATGCCAACCCATCGGGTGGTAGTAATCTGCTAAAGTTCCCATTTAACATTTCAAATCCTGACACATAGAGTTTCACGATCGGCGCCAGCACACTCACATCCATCATCATAACGGCTATGCGAGATATAGTATAATAAAATAATTAATTAATTAATATAGTAACATAATATCCATAATAATAATAACAACAACAACTATAAGTATGTTGAGATGATGGCGTAGCTTAATGTGGTAATCTTGTACAGTAAATGCGAGATGATGTGTTATAAACATATGATATAAAGCACGGAAGAATAGGGTCAGGCGCCTTCTCGCCTCGAGCGCCACTGGCGTAGTGCTCGGACAATCTAGAATAGAAAAGACATAATCAATATCGGGTGAGGTTTAAAGCACAACTCTGGGCTCGACTAGACAGTTGCAGGCTAGGCGGAGTATAAAAGCATCTAAATCTATGAGAAAATTGAACCTCCCTAAAAAGCGGACTTAACTCCACATAAGCGGGTCGAACGATAAAAATACACTTCTAATATCCACAATTAATCAATATCGAAATGAAATACAGTGAGATAAATCCCGCATTCGACCCAATCCAATCACAATACAGTCGAATCACGATAGAATTTCGTTATACAATTAATAAGCAGATATTAATTAAATACGATTAATAAATCGTTTAATGAAATTTAATACAGTTCGAATCACATGAATATGATTAAGCCACAGTATGGAATGGAATATACCATTTAAATTATAACTTCAAAAATACGTACATACGTAATTCTTGATAAATAAAGCATTTTTAATATAAAGACATTGATAACGAGCAATTAAATCAATTATCGTACAAATACCTGTCCGAGTTCGCCGCAGCGTTTTTAGGGTATAGATTAACTGGCTTCGAATGCGAGCGGTGCAGTCGGGTTCTGAAGCGAGGGCGGATGTTACGTCTGGGCACGCCAGGTCGCGCGCGCGGCGGCGGAAAAGTTGAGTTCTGGGAAATAGTGCGAGAGGACACCCCACCTTGAAGCGGTACCGAGGGACCCAAAAAATGCTGGTATTTTCTTGAGGACCACCGGTGGCGGAATCGGCCCAAGCAGGTCTCCAACTGGGCGAGAAGCTCCACCTCAGTTCAGGCAAAAGCGACCTTGGAAGCGTCGATGGTGGATCCTTGGGTTTTAAGAGGCGAGTTCGGATCGAGGTGTCGGTTTGGGCGAAGGTGGCGGGAAAAGCGAGAAAGCGGGAGTGGCGATTAGAGAAAATGGCGAGGTGGGTTAGGCGATTTGAGGCGTTTCGATGAATCAGGGTGGTCGAAGGTGGGCGCGTCAGTGGAAGTCTTTCGCAGTGATTACGAGCTTAGGGGTGTAGGAAATGGGTTGAATGAGTGGCGCCGGAAGGGAGGAGAGAGGGGCCGCGAAGGGAGGAGAGGAAGGGCGAGTACATTTGGCAACTTGAAACTACCTTTAAATCCCTCCGTTATTTTTAATTAACTACAATTAAGTCCCTAATTAATTAATTAAAGTTTAAATTGTGATAAAACTTAATTAGGGTATAATTAGTATATATTTAAGTATTTACTTTATTACTAACCTTAAATTAAGCAATATAATTATTAAAATAATTATCTAAATAATTTATATGGCCAAAAATAAATATTAAGACCCAAAATAAATACTTAGGGTTAAAATAAATATATAATTAGGAAAAAAATTATATTAATAATCCCAAATAAGCAGCTAAAATTACGGGTATTACATTCTCTCCCCTTAGAAAATTCGTCACCGGAATTTAAGAATAGAAAACATACCTCATTCTTTTAGTCAGTATGGGTATGAGCGTCGCATCTCTGCTTTCGGATTCCCAGTGCACTCTTGATCGAATGATTACGCCATAGGACTTTGACATTGGAATGACTTTTGATCGGAGTTGACGGGCTGAGAGTGTCCACAGGTAGCTCTGAGGTCGCTCCTCATACGATAAATCCTCAGCGATCTCTACTTCTTGGGCTGTAGCATGTGAGAGGATGCAGCGCGTGCTTCCTCGACATAGATATGAAAGGCAGGATGAACATTGGGCGTGGGTGGCAACTCCGGTCGGTAGGCTACATCCCCAACTCTATCCACAATCTCGAATGGTCCCGCGTAGCGGTGCTAACCCTTTCTTACCAAATCTCATCACGCCTGCATCAGTATGGGAAATACATACTCACACACCGAGAGCTCCCGCGTATTTCCTCTTGGGGTCTGCGCAAGCTCTTAAATACCACTGAAAGTGGTCCTCAAGCGAATCTCAGATGATAGGAATCTTTTCGAAGTGATTTGGACTTGGTCGGGACACATTATTCCTTTCACCAACTTCTTCCCGACAAGCGCGATCTACACTTCTGCCCATCCTGATACCGTGAAGCTTCATCTGACACTAGCATGATAGCGATATCTGAACTCCACCAAAGGTAAATGCCAATCCCGTGGCCTCAAAAATCCATCACACACATCCTCGGCATGTCCTCAGCGTCTGAATAGTCCTCTCGGTATCCATCGTCGAGGTGAAAAGGTGTGCTAAAGTCGGTCAGTACGAGAAGCTCCTCATGAAGCTTCCGCGAAACCTAGAAGTGGCTTGGGGCCCTAAATCGGACCACATTCAGCTGGGATCCATGAAGACTAACAATCCTATCAATATACACCCTAGCATACCTAGCTACGGAAAAAGTTGTCTTCACAGGTAAAAGTGTCAGAGCTTAGTCATTCGATGAACTATCACCCAAATGGAATCATACCACTTAGAAGTTCGAGGTAACCAGTCCATAAAGTCCATGGTAATATTCTCCCCATTTCACTCTGGAATGGGAGTGGGCTGCAACAACCGGTAAACCACGATGCTCAGGATTTGACACAATGGCAGAGTCGAACGGATACAAACTTCGCTACATCCTTCTTCCATACCACTCCACCAATAGTTACCTTAAGATCGCAGTACATCTTAGTGGAACCGGGATGAATACTGTAAGCTGTATGATGAGCCTCTTCCATAATCTCTTTTCTAAGTCCATCAACATCGGGGACGCACAACCTAGTACCCAATCTCAACGTGCCATTATCCCCAATCACAAAAACATCTGCCTGACCCTGCTGAACCTCATCCATAATCTTCATCAGCGTAGGTCTGCCTTTGAGATTTGTCTTAATTTTGTCCATCAGGCGATTTGACTCGAAAAGTGCTAAAGTGCTCGGACTCGACACCTCTAATTTGTAAACCATACAGATTCATACAACTCCTTAGTCAATTGTCGCTACGCACTAATGTGGGGCGAGGCTTTGATGATTCCCTACTCAAGCATACGCACCACATTAGCCTTGCACAGGTGATATTGAATCGTCTGATCATAGTCCTTACATGACTCGACCACTCTTTCTCGTCTCAAATTTAGCTCCCTCTGCTGAAAAATATATTTTAAACTTTTGTGATCCGTGAAAATCTCACACGTCTCACCATACAGGTAATGTCTCCAGATCTTCAATGCAAAGATCCACGTATGTCTCAGAGTCATGAGTGGGGTAGTGCATACGTGCCTCGCCAGTTTTGCCTAGAAGCATAAGCAATCACATACCGTCTTTGCATCCAATACACACCCCGATCCGACTGCAGGCGTCCTGATACAGCGCGTGTATAACCTCACGTACCCGGTATTCTGCCAACAGCAGGCGGAGGTGAACAATCATGGAAACCTGGCTTCGCCTCCGCAATCTCGTCACTTTGAAACCTCACATTCTTACGGGTTAGCGGGTATTAAAGTGCGACGATCTCGAAAAATCACGCGCGCGAAAGCAGCGATAACTGCATAAACCGAAACTTGAACCTCGATCCGCAGTGGTTGGTCTCTGCGCGATCCGCCAACGCCTCTATCTTCTTGGGATCACTTGAATACCTTTCCTCGATACTACGTGTCCCCGAAAGCTACCTTTATCCGGCGAAATTCACACTTGGAAACAGCATGCTGTGCTTCCCTCGAGTACGCGATACTATCCTTAAATGCTCTACATGCTCCTCCTTACTCGAGAATATAGATATCATCAATGAACACAATCTGCTTCGATCCGGAAGAGTTTGAACATAATTATCGAATCCGTAAAGGTTGCCGTGCATTAGTGAGTCAAAGAAAAGACATCACTAGAATTCATAATAAGTGGTACCTCGTCGGGAATGCGTCTTGAACATCCTCTGTGTCTTATTCGGTGATGATATTATCGGTAGTAAATCAATCTTAGAAAAACATGATGCACCACAGTGATCCAAACAGGTCTTATTCGGGAGCGGATATTTATCTGAATGGTCACCTTGTTAAAATTTATGCATGTCCCAGCATCATGGCAGTAGTGAACCATGCTGCTTCTTTACAAATAGTCGGGGAACTTGAGGAAATCTGGGCTGACAAAACACAACAAAATCCACCATGCTTGCTCCTTCGACTCCTTGTCTGCGGTGCCATCTGTAAGGTGGCAAGAGATAAGGCTGTGCGTACAACATCAATGCAAAATTCTATCTCTCCTGTCGAAATTGGCAACCACTGGCAACTCCTGCGGGAAAACATCGAAATTCTGGCAATAGGGACATTATCAACCTTACCTCTATCCCGCTGCGATGTCCCTCACAAGAGCGGATAACCTGGCACCCGGCGTAGCATCCTTTAAATTTGTAATGAAAGCAGAGTGAAATCGAAGGGGCTGGTATCATTCTGCAAATGAGCTTCCCCGAATCCTGGAATCAGGAAAATCTTGTTCCTCTGGCAATCCAGGATGGCATAGTCTTTGACCAACATTCATACAAAATAACCTCAATCCATCTCATTCAATAAAAATAAGATCGCGAGAGGGTCTGCGCCTGCTACGAAGTGGACACGATGGAAGTAAATATACTGCCTCTAAGGCATCACTTTCGGAGGGGTTGTGGTGATAGCGGGGTCTTAAGTGCGGCGGGCGAACTCAAGCCTCAATGCCGCTAGGAGACCCTGAAAGGTGTGGCACCGGATCTATCTTCTCGCCTCGACGCAACGGGCAGATAATTTTGTCTGACGGCATTTAGCTAGCCACGGCGTCTTTGAGAGTGGTGTAAAACTTTGGCGACCACGTCGTGACGGGCGGTAGGAGCTCGAGCGACCAGCTACCAAATCGCCTCCCGGGCTCCACCTCCATATCACGGCCTGCTGGCTCCATCACTATACCCGCCTGAGAAGAACTGATGGCTGTCGATAGTAGAGGCGGGCGACACTGGCCCATGAACCACGAGAAAAGGTAGGTGTTTGAAATCTAGGACATGATTTGGCCATATGGCTAACTCACACCTAAAACAAGCTCCACTATCCATACGTCTGAGGGCCACGATGCATCCGCCCACACTCAGGCTATCTTGGTGCCGGAACTAAGCGGCTAGCGTGCAGAGCTGAACTCGTCCCATGAACTATAGCCACTGAATTTCAAACCCTGTCAATCCGGAAGCCTCCTATAACCCTTAAGTTTGTCTGCCCTTCTTGTGACCCTTGGTCCTAAAGCGCTATGTCTGCGGCACATTACCTCGAAGTACCTGTACCACCATATCTTGTAGTGTTGCGAGAGGCAGTGTACTAGTTTGCTCCTCTATGCGGGTCTTCTTCTTAGCACCATCCACTAAGATTCCATGAATGAGAAGGTCGGTCTCATCTGTCTCGCTAAATGGTGCCTCAGGGAAGCTACACTTCCTACATTGTACCAAGGATATGAAATATGGTCCGAGCAGGTGATGTACTTACTACGTCTTTGCAGCCTCCGCTACAATGCTCCGAACAAATTTACTAAGATACATGAACACAGATTAGCCTCTGAGACATATCATCTCTCTTCGTTGCTCAAGCGTCTCAGAGTACTCTTGCCTCATGGCAAAGAAATGTAGTTATCTTCCAAATCTACCATACAGGCGAGCCTGTCATACCCTCGAAAGCGGCTTGATGTAATCCTTGTACTATACCAATGCTAAGCCCTTGAGGGGAGAAACACGCCATCTCGATGAGTCATTGTCAGTGCTCTCCGGATGAAATGCTCTCTTCCCCGCCGATCCGAGAAATCCATTGGGTCACGGATACCCCATCAAATACAACCTCATTAAGCACGGTGTCTCTTCCGGAACAAGGGGATGTGATCTGGGTCAAATCTGAGTCCCACCAGTGAGAAGCTATTAGCGACTGCTGCGGTGATGCTCGTAAGTTCTTTACGGAGAAATTTGTCGCACCCGATCATACTGCCAAAATGCCTCCGCAGTGGCTGCGACCGAGCATCTAGCGTACTGGCGTGCTGGGGCGTAACTTTGTGGCTCTTCGGTCTGTGGCTCACGGCCGTGTCTGCGTGGCACTTGCGGGCTGCCTGCCGTCTCCATAGCCCTCTCGAGGCCCGGTGGATCGAGACTGAAGGATACCTCATCTTGAGCCTCGGGCCTCATCATAGAAGCTGTGCGGCCTCGGCGGTTCTTTGCCAGTCTAGCGGCATCGGCATTGCAGCTGCGTTAACACGAATCTCAGTCTCATGCGAAGAAGTAAGCACAAGGCCCCATCGGATAACAGCGGTGTCCTGTTGGGCCGAAGCGAAACTAGATGCAATGGTGGCCGTGAGACAAGGGCGAACTCCGATCCTAGTCCGCGATCTTGGAAACTTAGACTCTAGGCCATAGGAAATGAACCTGGCTCGTGCCGCTTTGTCACGACCCGATGCGGGGATCGTGACCGGCGCTAAATGGGAAGGCATAAGGCCACGAAACCCGTGGCAAGCCTTCTTGAAATATTCGTCACATTATCATCTACGATCACGACTATACTTATCAACATACCTTATAATATGTCGGATGCCAAACATCAATAGGGAGAGATAAAATCTGATCCCACATACACCGTCATCATACACAAATAAGCGAATTATCACGAATTACAAAATATACTAATATTAAAATCTTTAGCGGTATTTAGATTCGTGAATAAAGATTAATAATATCATAATAATGCGTGGCAAGCGGAAGTGAAGGAAGAATTAGCGGGTTATCAGAATCTGGAGAAGGAGGGTTGACGAGTGCACGAAAATAAGTGAGGCTTTGTCGGTCTCGAGGGTACGAGTTAATATCATATGATTCATACCACATCTCTGACCGATATTTATACATACTTATAGTAATTCATAATGTATAAAGCATGGTAGTGAAAATCGTATTAATAAATTCACATAATCATGTATACCCTTTGCAACATAGTTTATGTCGCCACAACATCACATCAATCGAGAATTTTCTTGAGGACCTATGCCGATATAAAGCGCCTGGCTCTCTCTCGAATCCAGTGAGACTAGCGCCTGAGAGAATGCTTTCGACGGGGTCCTTAACTCGATCGACCGCAATCGATAACCTGGCAGGCGCCCCGGGAAAGTATGGGCAGATTACTTACCTCCCGGCAACGCGTATCATAATCCATAGCGGCGCCAGAAATGCTTGCTCGGCCGGACCTTACCTCAGGCATCCCAGAAGAAATGCTTTTCGACGGGGAACTCATATCCATAATCATTAATGTGATATAATCGATTATCTGGAATCGCCTGTGATCACGATGTAACCCATCGGGTGGTATGTCTGCTAAAGTTCCCATTTACAACATTTCAAATCACAACACTTGGGGCTCACAATCGGCACATAGCACACTCACATCCGTCATCATAACAACTCATGTCACGAATATAATTCGCAATAAAATAATTAATTAATTAATATAGTAACATAATATCCATAATAATAATAATAGCAATGTATCGTATGTTGAGATGATGGTGTAGCAATGTCGATAATGCTTGTGCAATGCATGCGGATGATGTGTTATAAACTATATGATATCGACTCACGGAAGAATCGGGTCTCGGAGGCGCTTCGCTACTCAGTACTACAGCGTAATTGTCGGACAATCTAGAATGAAAAGGCATAATCTAATATCAAGATTGGGGTTTAAGCAACTCTAGACTCGGCTAGACAGTTCCGCAGACTGAAGCCCAGATATAAAAGCACATCTAAATTCACAGAAAATTCGTGGAACCTCCCCAAAGCTAAGACTTAACTCCGCATCAAGCGGGTCGGAGCACGATAAAAATACACTTCTAATATCCATAATTAATCCCGATATCAAGGCATTTTTAATTCTGAATAAATCCTGTTTCAAACTAATCGATCACAATACGATCGAATCACGATAAATTCAATTATACAATTAATAGCTTAGATATTAATTAAAATACGATTAACCGTCTACGTTTAATGAAGTAAATACAGTTTAGAATCACCCCGCGGAATATAGATTCATCACGGTATCGATAGGAATATACCATTTTAAATTATAACTTCCAAAAATACATACATACGCCATTAAGCGATAAATAAAACTGTTTTAATATAAAGACATTATTAACGAACAATTGAATCCAATTATCGTACAAATACCGATCGGGTTCACCGCAGCGTTTTGGGTATAGATTCTTTCGAAGCTTCCGAGATCGGCCCGGTGCACCGCCAGACCCACGAGCGGGGATGGGCGTTACGTCACGGGCGCAGCTTCAGAGTCGCCAGCCCGCGAAGCGGTGTGGCGGCGGTGAAGGTTCTGGGAAATGGTCCCGAGGACACGGGCTTTGAGGCTCGGGACCCAAAATGTAATTGTTTTCCCCGAGGACCACCGGGTGGCGAATCGGCCCCCGACCAGTCTCAACTCGGCGAGCTGCACTCAGTTCCGCCGGCAAAGCGACCTTGGAAAGCGTCGATCGGGTGGATCCTTAGGTTTTGGCGAGGAGTTCGAGATCACGGCCGGTTTGGGCGAAGGTGGCGAGAAGCGAGGCGGGAGTGAGGTTAGAGAGAGAGAAAGTGGCCGAGGTGGGTTCAGGCGATTTGGCGTTCAGGTGAATCGAGGTGGTCGAGGTGGTGGCGTCGAGGAGTGAGTCTTTTGCAGTGATTGCGAGGCTTGGGGGTGTGGGAAGCTTGGTGGGGCCAGTGGCGGCGGAGGGAGGAGAGAGAAGGGGCGACGAAGGAGAGAGGAGAAGGGCCAAAAATGCCATTTGGCAGCTTCAAAACTACCTTTAAATCCCTCCATTATTTTAATTAACTACAATTAAGTCACCCAATTACAATTAATTAGGGTTCATTGTATTAAAACTTAATTGAGTTATAGTAGTATATATTTAAGTATTTACTTTATTTTAACATAGAATTAAGCAATATAATTATTAAAATAATTATCTAAATAATTTATATGGCCAAAAATAAATATTAAGACCCAAAATAAATACTTAGGGTTAAAATAAATATATAATTAGGAAAAAATTATATTAATAATCCAATTAAAGCAGCGTAAAATTAATTGTTACACCCAGAGATCTCTAACTACGCAACCTCGACCTATCATTCTTATTCTCTTCTAATCCCTAGGGGAGAACTCCCGTCTAGCAGGCTCCTTAAGGTCTGACCTCTAATGACTCTACCACATGGTCGGGGTTGTCTGACCATGGAATCCATATCTTGTAGGCAAGTCCCTCTGATCAGCCCGAATGGACAACTTCAGCCCACATTCTCGAATCTCTAACCTTGACCAAGTCTATGTACGTAATCATCAACAAATGGGTGTAGCTCTGTGAACCTGGTCACTTGATCCATCATAGTCATAGACCCTGGCCGGCTCACAGGAACTCCCGAGGCTTTTCGCAATCTAGAGAATGCGTGCCCATGAGCGTCACGAAACTCTGCTAATGTCATAGCCCTCTCTGGTCTCTAGGGTCCTTGCCCATTTCTACCATACTTGGCCTCATTTTCTGACTGGGCAACGACTAGTCTATCCGAATCGCGTCGGAGGTAATCTCATGGCCTACAACACTTTCGATCTGTACGGAACTGATGATGCCGCCACCCAGGATCTCCTCCCCCTGTGAATGTCGGAGGATGATGCGCCTAAACCTCCGGAGGTTACTAGGATCTTCTTGTCTACCTGCTATACCGGCACGTAACGATGGCATTCGATTTGTAAAACCTACGCCTCATCAAAGATCTGTCAAACAACGTGAATTGCTTGACGATTACCCGGAGTGGGCGTCCTCGTCCTCGTTCTCGTCTAGCCATCATCACAGTTCGATGACACGTTCAATATCAATATAGTATCTCTAAGGCATAAACACAGCCCCGAGACACTACTCATACACATAAATCAGTGTATACACATTGTCGCCCCATTCACAATTAATCTGAAATGATAAATTACATTTAAAATATTTTATCATTAAAATTTTATTTTGAAGACTCATTTTCCAAAATTTTGTCAATTTTATTTTATTTTAATTAAATTTAAAATATTTTTTGAATTTTTTGGAAATGGAACGGTGTTCATTCGGTGACCTTCGAGCGATCGCGAGTCAAGCGGTCAGCGGAGTCGGTGCACCCCGAAACACCTTTGTATTTGAGTACACAGACGTGCACGACCCGCCCGATACGGCGCTCGTGCGCCACCGTAGCTTGGCGCCCTGCTTCATGGCGCCCAGTGTGCCGCGTGCCGTAGCGTCGGTGGCCGTGCCCGTGGCGCTTTGCTTTGTGACGCCGAGCGCCCGAGCCCCCAGCCGTGCCGCTGCGAGCGTGAGCACCTTTGCGGCGCCCCAGCGATATACCCATCTGCGGCGCCACTGGCGCCCAGCCCGATCTTGTGTCGGCGGGATCGCGCGTGGTGCTCCATTACTGTCTGACCTGCTATCTCCACTACCTTTAGTCACAATACCCAGAGTGTATTCGCGATACAATTGTCCCCGACCACGGCTGTTGCAATACACTCGATCCGCGATACAGCAGTTGTATTGCAATACAATTCAGCGGCCTTCTCTCTGCCGCCTTTGCGCCCGGTGTGACCGGTACTCCTAGCCTACCAGCCTTCTCCTGCAATACAATAATTGTATTGCAATAAAATTTCCAAGTCTCTAACCAGCCCACCTCTATTGCAATACAATTCCAGCCACCCATTGCAATACAATTTTTTCACAATATAATTTAGCGATAGCCATCCAGGTTAACGAGGAAAATTTTTTTGTTCATTTATTTCATTTATTTCCAGCAGCTGGAAAATCATAAAAAAAATACACACCTATTTTATTTTATTTTTTTCATTTTCCATAATACTCAAATAAATTTCTAAATTTTTTTTTTCACTTTTCTTCAGTTTTACACCATATAAAACCTTACAAAAATTATTTTCTCACCTCATAACCAAATAAATTTATAAAATTAATTTTTCAGTTTCTTTTAAAAAAAAATTTCTCCACCTTTCATTCATTTTTTTTTTTTCATTTCTCCCGACTTTTTGGAAGACCTTAAAAATATATACCCGTATATATATATATATATATATATATATATATATATATATATATATATATATATATATATATATATATATATATAATTTTTCATTTCCACCTAAAATAAATTTATAAAAATTTATTTTCTTCAATTTCTTCGATTCTGCCCAAATAAATTTGGCCAAATTTATTATTTTACTTTCTTTCCAGTTTTTGTACAACCCTTCCTCAAGAAATATTTTTCTAACACATTCATGTGCTAATCACCAAGCACACATAAAATCTCAACTACATGAGCATGTGTGGACACCAAACACACAATAATTCACCGTCACACAAAAACACATCAGCACGTGCATGTAGTGTCTAGTTTGTCAGTGATTTCCCTGGAAGTAATCTCATACCTACACTTAACATCCAAGCCACACCTAGTGGTGATGTTCTTACACGATGACTAAGCTGACCCTCAATCTCATATACCTATTCTCCCACATCAAACTACCTAATTGGTGATGGATACAAAACTTAGAGCTCCTGGTATTGGCCTTCCTAAGCTCGATACTAGGCTGTGACGTGAGCCAGGGGTCTAGTTGACTACCAGTCTGACCAGAATACTACGTGAATGTCGGTGACCGATATTTTCTGAATCGAGCGAAGTCTCAGCTTTGTACGGAAGGCTCTGCAGAATACAAATACTTGTATAAAACCTGCGTTTACACAACTCACGAAACAGTCCAATATATGCAATATATATCAATAAACCATGGGCCCATAAAGCGTACTCAATATACATACCCGATCATGAGTCCAGCTATATCCAGCCAGTTACAAGAGAGGTAATCAATTCTCCTTTATCTGACATAATTCTAACATTCTAATACATGTATACACCACAAATCAAGCCAAATGGCTTTTCTTCTAAACTCGACCTCTGGGCGGAGTGCGTCTCTCGCCACGCTCCTGTACCTGTAAAAGGGGGTCACGGCCGGGGTGAGCTAATGCTCGATGGGAGAATGCGCCACTGGTACTCACCACTAAGTGAATTGCAATGTTCCAAAATAATAAACACACATTCCAAGCGAATGCATGATCTGCCCAGATATCTACATGACCTTCCGGATCAGGAGTCCTCCACCCAGGCTTCCTCACACTGCTAAGCCTCGTATGAGAATATTATGTTCCTGTGGTGGACTGCCACCCGATGTTATAAATTGTGGACCATCTCAGGGTTATCATTTGGCATTTGGACTACCCTCGGAGTGTATATCAATTGGGCCGTCTCCGACGTTGATATTGTATGTGGACCTACCCCTCCGTGTATATCAATTGGGGCGTTTCAGGCAGATTGATATTTTTTTGTTTTAGGCGACCCTCGAGATAAATTCCGCGATTTGAAACGACCACTTGGGTTTCTCTAGACTCATCCTCATGCATCTCTACAGTCTTAGGGTGTTCCGATTGCATATATGGAATCCTGAAAGTATGTCGGTTCAAATACGGTGCAATCACGTACGGAAATATATAACGTGAATATACTCGCATAATTCAAATCACACAATCACGTTATGTAATTATCATTTCATACATCAAAATTAGCTCACTTGGGCTAATGATCAAACACGAGTAATTTAACTTGAATCACCCGACCAAACACATTTTCACAAAAAGTATATTTTTATGTCACTGCTACCTGAGCGGTAAAACCACTAGGTTTTACGGTTCAAACACACGTCCATTCGCCAGTTCACTTTGTGAACGCGACTCAGCCATTTCAGAAGGCCTCTATCAAATCAATACATAGTGCGCAAAAACACGCCCAATTTAACTTCTGACATCGGCCGTGGGCGACCACGAACATAAATTTTTGGTTCCAAAAATTATATCAATTCGGTCCCGAGGTTTGGGGATGATCAGCTCAACCTCTCACGGTCTCGTCCAGCTCGAGCAGTAGTAAAACACTTAATATGGGATGCAAAACTCAAGTAGGGAAACCCCTACACTCTTGAGTTTGTCAAAAACTCTAAATGCGGAACCCCGCAGAAGCCCTCTCCACGTGAGTTCCTTCTTGTCGAAGGCTACTTGACGGTCGGATCGCTCGTATTTTTAGAGAGAAGTTCTCTCTCTCTCTAAAATCCTCTCAAAAAATGGCTACTGTAAGAAAAATCTCCATCTCACATTTTGGCTTGTGTCATAAGGAGGGAGACGGCACTATTCCCTTTTTTGGCTTTATTCTCATCAAAACAATTCCTAAAATGACACGTTATGTCATATTTCCCGGTTTGACATTCGGCTCTGCACTCGGTAGATCCATTTCATCATTTATCTACTCATACCATATGGCACATGAGTACTTGACTATCTTGACTTTTAGCCATCAAATTAGTTCTGACACCGAAGCAGCGATGCCTCAGCGTGTAAATTTCAGCTTGTCTCGGGTGACGAAATTTTGCGTGCTAGGTAGTTTAAGGCGATTCCAACGGTGAAATCCATTTCATCATCAGGATTGAAGAATAAATTACAGATTTTTAACGAAATTAACAATTTTATGTCGAAATTCTGATTTTTTTCCAGTGGAATTTTTACCGGGTCTTACAACTCTTTGTAACGTGTTCTGAACAATGTTCCGCAGATTCTTGTTCCTGAAAATAGAAAAAAAAAAAGGGACATAATACTTAAAATTTAATAATAAATATACATAAATGACCCCCGGGGTTTGGGGCGTCACAAAATCGGCCATAAACATGGCCTGGCTCATCAAACTAGAAGAAATTGGCTTCAAAGCTACTCAGAAGCGGACATCGTAACTCAGAAAACAAAAAAAAATCCCAGTTTTGTGTCGGGGAACACAACCCCTAGGGCTCAATCAAGACCAAAGCAGCATTTAGAATGAAATATAAACGTAAGGTTCCATACCTCTTGGAGCGAAGGCAAACTTTTTAGTCTCGAGGAGCCCGAGACCCTTAGCTTTCCCAAAAATTCATTCGAATCTTCCAGCGAAAATTCTTGATTTGATTGTCCTGTAGCGTTGCCCTCGTAGTACTGGGCTTTTAATTCTTGGCCACAGCGGAGCCGAGCCGCCGATCGTTGTAAATCTTAGAGAAGAGAGTAGAGCTTCTCTCATAGCTTTTCTTCTCGGACCTAAAATCTTGGGTGGCTGCGTGTTGTTGGTGCCACGTGCCCTCGTTGATAGATGAACTTTAAATCTTGGCAACCAATTCAGGCCTGCCGTCTCCGTGGTCGTGAGAAGAAGAACTTTCTCTCCTCTCTCACTCTCTCACGCCCATTGCCGTAATTGCCCAAAATGGGGAGAAAAATGCGGTCGTTTTCTTCTCTTTTCCTTTTTAAGTTTAAGTTGGACGTGGGAATTTGACTTTCATATGATCAATGGCTAAAGTAGGGTTCGTTCGTCCCGAAACAATTTATTTTCGTCTCAGTTCAATTTATTTTAAATGAACTTAGCAAGTTATTTCCTAGCAGCTGAGATTTTTAAGAAATTATCGTTTCTGAGTTCAGATACTTCTTTAAAATTCATAACGAACTCCCACTACACAGGAATTCAACGAAACTTTTACGAGTTATTCGTTTTTCGTGGGCGGACTCTGTGGCACAGTCCGTTTAGGTCATTAAACTTTGAGAGATTTCGGCTACTGAGCCATTTCAGCAATTTATTATTTAATTTTATACTTTTAGAAAATTTTAAATTTTCCGGGGTTTTACAGACGATGCAATAAAAAAAAAATATAGAAGATGTATGCATGGAGAAATAAGATTTGATGACATAGTTATTATCTTTACAAGTGATTAGGAGTTGAAGATTGCCTAAATAAAATTGTTTTGTATGTACTTGGATGTGAATATATGGATATTGTGAAATTTTATGGTTATACTTTATTATAAGAATAGACATATGTTTTATCTTGAGTAGTGAAGAGGTTGGATTGCAATTCACAATCAATATATAATTTTGACGTGTTCCTAATGTAAACAATATTGGAATTTCATATTTTGATATATTTATATGCTTAAAATTCAAGTTGTAGTTACAATGTTAGTAATGAGTATTTTATTGATGGTTGTTAACTTCAAAAGCCATATGTGTGGTGCATTTATCCTAAATCATGTTATGCGTAATGTAAGAACTTATTTTTTATTAAAACAAGATGCGATTGAATTTGAGATAGACTTGAAGAATGAGTTTCCTTTAGATCTTGTATGGTTGACTGACAGGTCAACCAGTTTACCAATCATGAGTTATTGGATCTTGTCTTATTCTATTTTATTTATCTAATATTCTTTGTTTCCTAAAACTAGTTAAATAATATAGTATAATAGTATAGTATAATTATTTTTGCTTATACATATTATAGTATGAGACATGACATTTTACTAAATATATGTAAATAAAGAAATAGTATTAAAAAGTTGATTTAGTTGATCTAGTTGGTCTATGTTGTTAAATGGATCCTATCATTGTTTTGGAGTTTTGATAGGAAAAAAAAAAAAAAAAAAAGGTTGTGTATAGTAAGGAGATGATTTTGGTTTGGATGATGAAAGATTCCATTCATTTGTGAATTGTGGTCTTAGGTTAAATTGTGTATTGTTGATGTACCTTATCTTTTGTTTGGCTTTTAAGTTGAATAAGTTGTGAAAGAGAGCAAGTAGATTATTGGTTTTCTTCCTCTATCATTTTTATATTTATATTTTGGGTCCTTATTGCTTGTGTGACTTCTTTAATATATTATGTGTTTTTACTATTAAAGAAATGACTAATTAAAATCCAATTGATATCTAATTATTGAGATATATGAAACTTCATGAGTGATGGACATTGAAATTTAACCAACACTAATGTATTTTAAGTTGATAAAAACGTATAGGGTATATTACCTAGTAGTTATAAAAAAGAAAAATTGTTGAGGAAACTATATTGATAGAAATTACAAACTAACCATTGCAAGATATAATTTCATAAGCAAGTAAGTAATAGAATGTTATTATGATATGGGTTTAGTGATATAGCATATCGTTAAAGATTCAATTGAGAATAAATTAGTTGAAAGAAATGAAATGAGGTATAGATAATTACGCATTGATGTATTTGGAATGTGAAGAATGAGTATTTAATATAGTGAGACTAAGTGTAAAGTTGGCAAAGATCTACAAATGTCTTTGACATTGGAAGTTTTTTGGGTTTGCCTGGATATTATAGGAGATTTGTACAGAGCTTTCTAAGATTGTATTTGCACCTATGACCAATTGAAAGAAAAGGTAAAAATTGAATGGAATGATGAATGTGAAGAAGCTTTCCCATAATTGATGTGGAGGTTAACCACTACTCCATTGTGGACTATCCCATCAATGAAGAGTTATTTACAATTCATTGTAATTCTTTTAGAGTTGGACTAGGATGTGTACCTATATAACAAAGAAAGGTTGTAATTTATGCCTTAAGGCAATTAAAAACAACAGGAAAGGGAATTATCCAACACATGATTTAGAACTTTCAACCGTAGTATTTGCCCTTAAGACTTTGAGACATTACTTATACATGGTCAAAAATTGAAATGTACTTATATCATAAGAGTTGAAATATATTTTCCCTCAAAAAAGGGTTGAACTCTAGACATTGGAGATGAATTGTGACGCCGAGCATAAGGTGTCCATTGACTACCGTCGACCTGCGGAAGTGTATATGTCGTGTCGGACTGGAATGCAGTAAAAATGTCTCTTGGGCTCATAAACCAATATTATAAAAACAAATATCACAACTATTCCTCAAATTATCTCCCAATAATTCAGTAGATTTGAATTTTTTTTATACAAACATATATTGGAAATCTCTGATTGCCATGTTGCATGTCACAAAACCATCAAAGCCACTGGCAGGCTTCTTGAAATCAGCCTCTAAATGAAATTTGTCTTCGGCGCTCACTGTACCTGAAAATATAATCCCTCGACCGGGGTGACTAATGCTCGATAGTGGAATCACCCTAAATGTAGTTTACTCCTCCGCTAAGTGCATATGCAATGCTCAAAAATGAAAACACACACTTTCAGTAAATCGTGATCTTTGCTTGAATGTCTACATACTGATCACTACTCATGAGTCCTCACCGACTCACCTCACACTTGCCTAAGCCATGTATGAGAAAATAATCATTTTCAAAACAAAACCTGTTGTTCTTGAAAATATACTACGAATATTCGGTAAAAATATGGGACTACCTCCGAGATGAATTGGTTGGTGAGCTTTAAAAGCAGTCTGGTCCTCATCAGGAAATGAAATCTGTGGCCCATCTCGGCCCAATTCTGAATATCCTGTGAAATTCCTTTACGAACCATGTTCGTTTTCAGAAAATTCATGTGCACTAACACCTAATCTTTAGGTTACCCAGTGCATATGAAAATGCATTATGCCATTTCCAAAACCATTTATACAATATATACCCAATATATTAATTATGCAACATTCTCAAATTTACGATTCACACCACACATGTAATTCAACAATATGGATCAAACAACACCCAAATTAGCTCACTTGAAGCGATTCACAATTTCATCTCAATGGCCGTATACTCATGATTATATTCCATAAATTGGGTAAATCACAATTTATTATCTCCATTAGCTTTATACATACAATTATATTCCATATAATTGGAGCAAATCACAATTTTATCTCCAATGGCCTATACACCAAAATACAATTTTATTTTCTTATTATTCAAGCAAACACCCTAAGCATTTCTGATCCTGGGACATCCCGAATGAGCTCAAAATTCTCAATTTCCACACTTAGGTTCCCGAGATTTGGAGAAATGCAGATCAATAACCCCTCACGGCCTCAAACCAACACAAGCATTTACAAAACACTTAAACAAGGGTAAAACAAGTAGGATAAAACCCTTTACCTCACCGGAGTTTGTCAAAACTCAACTTTTCAGTGTCCCACGCGTAGCTCTCGTCGCGTAGATCAAGCTGCCTTCGACCACAGGGCCGAAAACTGCGGTCCCGATTTTTGTAGATACGAAAAACAAAGGTAAGAAAAAATAAAAAAAATATTCTGTAACCTCTCTCTCTCTCTCCCACAGCGTTTCTCCACCCACGCCCCTTCATTTGGATGTATTTCATTTTATTATTATTATAATATTATTCTATTATTATTATTATTATTATTATTATCATTTAGATACATACCTTATATTGCCTCATTCGGGTCCGTTTTTCTCTCGAAAAATTTTATTTCTTTTCAGTTCAATTATTTTAAATGAACTTAACCCAAGTCATTTCCTGAGTTCTGAGATTTTCGTAAAAATCTCGTCCCTGAAGTCACTGACGACTTATCACCTAGAAAATCGTAAGGCGTATGTTTGTCTCGGAGTGTGAAACTTTTTGGGTCACTAAATTTTGAGGCGAATTTAACGACGCGTTGGTTCGTCATCTAGAATCTAGAAAATTTTTCGGTTTTCAAGCGAAATCTTTGATTTTACCATTTTGAAAAATTGATTCTCGGGTTCCCATTCTCCCCTTTAGCAATTTAGTCCCGAAATTCACGCACACTCGCATCACTCATGCATATCACTGCATACAAATCCAAGACCGTGTAGACATGATAGCAGCCTGGTGCAATCATTAACAACGATGGGTTATCCAACTCATCCATGTCGAGAATGACATCAACACCCGATATATGCCAGATTACGCGCTTTATTTGCAACTCACGATCTGTCCACGGCCTAGATGGTGCGTGGCTCACGGAACCCTCGTGAACCCCAGAAGCCTGCCGGGCTGCTTCCCCTGAACAGAAGAGGCCATTTCTCTTCCTCTCTTGACATTAACACTCGTGTCACTGATAAATCGAGCATTTGCGATCTCTCTATGGTCAAGAATTTTGTCCATTCATGGAGTCCATGTCCCGTAGGATAAGTCCTACTATCTTGCCCCGAATGGACAACTTGACCCATTCTCGATCTCTCTGGCTTGGCCATGTTTGTAGTACGTTATCATCAGCAAATGAGTACAGCTCAGTGAACCTCTGTACGTAATCCATCCACGATCATGCGTCCTACTTCAGCTGCGGAACTCCTGAGAGCCTTTGCATGCCTCGCCGTATCTGGAAAGTGCTTACCCATGAACAGCTCACGAAATACGCCCATGTCGCCGCTCTAGTCTCTAGAGGTCCAACGAATCCACCACGCGGGACTCGCCTGCCGTTGAGCGCGACTGGCGTCTGGGCGCATCGGTGTCCTCCATGTATCCGATGCATTCTCGATCTGCGAAACCAGTAGTGCCTTACCATGGATCCCCTCCCACATAAGCGTCGGAGGATGATGTGGCAAATCTACGGAGGTTCTTTCGGACCTCACGACTACCAGGCGCACTGCTTTGTGCAATGGCGGCGTTGCCAGCCAACAACCTCGGTAAGGCTGCGGTCAAATGCGGAGTGGTGTAGGCTAGCACCTTGTGGGCCGACCTCGTCCTTGGCCTCGACTTGCCATACACACATGTCGAATGGCAATGAGCTTTATTTAATCCCCATTTGGTCAACTAGTAATGCACATGCCAATTACTAATGGACTTAACAACCATGAAGCGATCATTCATCGCTTTAAGTGGTGCTACTTGCCAACCACTCCTTTTATTTATTTCAATAAAATTGACACTTCAGGGTTCATTCATTTTCAGAACCCCTGGGTTATAGTTCTAACCTTAGCATTCCTTCTTCTATATACATTATGCCATGCATATAACTTTCCGTATGTGCTTATAGCGATCACATTTCCCATATATATCATGCGGGTGTATAGTTTTTCCATACGATGCAACACCTGATCACACGATCATGAACATGGAACACATATCAGAATCTGACCGACTTTTATAATATACGTTAATTCTAAGCGAATCCATGAACTCCGTTGTTAGTATGCTAAACTCAGTTTTGAAGTTATGGCGCTAGTATATCAATTTCATAGCAATGGCCTAAGCCCATGTCCCTCAGCCACAGGTAGTCGTATACATGCTCGATGCAGTTGTGAAATTTGGTATCGGATGTCGCAACCGGAGTAATCATAACGGGCACTCTGTGCCAAACTCCATATCTAGGCCCATGCCCGGCCGCTCCACAGTGTCGGCGCACCTTAGCTCTACACCCACACGAGCTCCCAGTATTTGTATACCTAAGCTCGTCTGGTATGGCTTGTGGCTGGGGTGTCCAGGTTGACTCCCCGTCCCGGCCTCTTAGGAATTCTATATGTCTCGTATCGCGGGGGAGGAGGAGACTCGCCTGTTTTGAAATCAAAAAATGTCTCTTGGGCTCATAAACCCAGTACTCCTTAAAAACAAATATCACAACTATTCTATCAATTATCTCCCAATAATTCAATAGTTGATTACACTTTATACAAACATATATTGGAAATCTACGATTCTAATGTAAGTATGTCCAAAAAACCATCAAGCCCGCAATAGACTTCTTGAAAATCGACCTCGTAATTTGTCTTCTGGCGCTCATGCACGAAAAATATAATCCCTCGGCAGGGGGTGAGCTAATGCTCGGTAGTGGAATCACCTAAATGGGTTACTCTCCACCCCTAAGTGCCTTATGCAATGCTCGAAAGTAGCACACACTCCAGTAAATCGATCCTACTTGAATGTCATGATCACCCATGTCACCGAGTCTCAAACCACTCCGCACCTAGGCATGTATGAAAATAATCATTTTCAAAACAAAACTTATTGTTCTTGAAGATATACTACCGAAAATATTCGGTAAAATATGGGACTACCCTCGAGGCGAATTGGTTGGTGACTTTCCGAAAGCAGTCATGGTCCTCATCGAAATGATCTGTGGCCCATCTCAGCAATTCTCGGAATATCATCTATGAAATTCCTTCGCCCAGCCATGTTCGTTTTTCGGAAAATTCATGTCATGCACTAACACTAATCTCTAGGTTATCCGATTGCATATGAAAATGCATTATACCATTCCAAAACCATTTATACAATATATATCACCATATATTAGTGCGCAGCATTCTCAAATTTGCAATTCACCTGCATGTAATTATTATTATGGATCAAACCTTTTAAATTAGCTCACTTGAGCAATTCACAATTTCATCTCAATGGCCATATACTCACAATTATATTCCATAAATTAGATAAATCACAATTTTATTATCTCCAATGGCCTATACACACAATTATATTTCATATAATTGTGAAATCATTTCTCTGATAGCATATCTGTATGCAATTTATTTCATAAATTATTAAACAAACACCCCAAGCAGCCCACTACCACGATTCTGGTTGTGAATCGATGAAATTCTCTAAAAATTTCCACACTTCGGTTCAAGATTTGGGACCCGATCAGCACTCCCTCACTGACCTCAAACCAATACAAGCATTTACAAAACACTTAAACAAGAGTCAAAAACAAGTAAGATCGCAACCCTTACCTCACGGAGTTTGTCAAAACTCCAACTTTTTGGTGTCCATGCGTAGCTCTCATCGCGTAGATCAACTTTGCCTTCAGCCCCGACAAAAACCTACGGTCCGATTTTCGTAGATCTGAGAAAGAAACAAAGGTAAGAAAAAATAAAAAAAATATTCTCTCAACCTCTCTCTCTCTCTCCACGGCGTTTCCTCCCCACGCCCCTTCCTTTGGATATATTTCATTTTATTATTATTATAATATTATTATATTATTATTATTATTATTATTATTATCATTTAGATACATACCTTATATTGCCTCATTCGAGATTAGATTTTCTCTCGAAAGAATTTTATTTCTTCCAGTTCAATTATTTTAAATGAACAGCCAGTCATTTCGACTTAAAGATTTTTAAGTAAAAATCTAGTCCACAAGTCAGTAATGACTCATCCTTGAAAATCGTAAATATTGTTTGCCCTCAAAATTCGTGAAACTTTTGGTCACTAGGGCTACCGAGGCAGATTTAGCAGCGGAGTCCCGTTCGATCATCAGAGATCTAGAGAATTTTAGGTTTTTCATAGAAATTCTTTGTTCTGTTTTGGAAAAATTGAATTTTTCTCGGGTTTTACATGAATGGAGACATTATATGATTATACTTTTCACTACCACCTAAGGAAGGAAAAGTATTGTGGCGGATGCATTTAGTTGGAAGAACCATGTTCAGTATTCTCTCTCTATAGTTTATGTAGCGCCCCATTTCGGGGTCCGGGTTGACAATCGTCAGCTTTCACGAAAATACAGTGTACTCATGCTCGTAAGACCTATACATGAGTAAAAATGGCCACATTGGCTTACACATCATACTCACCCAAAATATATCCAATTATATCACAATAGTTTCAAGAGTTGTTACATCACTCTTAATACAAACATATATTAAAATTAAGAGTTTTAATACATGTTTTACAAAAAAAATATCAAAGCCACAATCCGGCTTTCTTCTCAAAAGCGGCCTCTAGTGAGCGTCGTCTTCCCGAACACTCCCTGTACCTGAAATAATTTTCCCTTGACAGGGTGAGCAATGCCCAGTAATAATCTCACCATGGGTTACTCTCCCACTAGTCACACATGTAATGGCAACCAAACACATTCAAGCAAATGCATGATCCTACTTGAATATCTACATACCTAATCCATGTTTGAGTCTCACCGACTCCCTCACACATGCCTAAACAAAGCAATACGAAAATTATTTCCAAACAAAAATATTTGTTATAATTGTAGAAACCTTACTTGATATAAATACATTGGACAATCCTCACAGGTGAGATTGCTGAGTAACTCTGGAACAATTCAACCTGGCCCCTCAAGCGATGAATTGTTGGACAAATTTTCCTAACACAATTCTTAGGCCAACTTTGACATAATTATTAGTACAAATAATTTTACAAAAGAATTCATCGTTTGGACAACCCTCCGATTTGTAGCGTAAGCCTCCACCTACTATTCTAGGGTGCCCCGGTCCATATGAAATGTATTATACCATTTCCATACAACATATGTTAATATATCAAACATGCATATATTAACAAAAATTTACACACAACACCATGTTATTCAATTCATAGAAATAACACCAAAATTAGCTCACATGGCCTAATAAACAATTTAAACAATTCCATTTTAGGCGGCTGACAACGACCACACACGAATCCGCGTGAGCAGGTGAGCCTAGGTCTCAAAACTATTCCACGACCACTGAGTTGTCTCAAATTCGCGAAACTTTACGGGTCACTAAATTTTTCGAGGCGAATTGCAGCGCCAGTCGTTTAAATAAATCCGAGATCTAGAGAATTTTAGGTTTCAACCCGGAAATTCTTGTTTACCATTTTGAGAAAAATTGAATTTTCTCGGGTTTTATGAATGAGACATTGCCACTGATTATACTTTTCCTACCACTGAAGGGAAAGAAGTATTGTAGAATCACATTGTAGTTGGAAGAACCATGTTCAATTATATAGTTTATGTGACGCCCATTTCTGGGGGTCCGGGTTGTGATCGATCGACTACTGAAAAAACCTATGTACCTCATATACAGTGGGACCCTCTGCTGAGTAAAGCTAGCTGACCCAAACTACATCATACTCACCCAAAATATATCAATTATATCACAATAGTTTCAAGAGTTGTTACATCACTCTTAATACAAACATATATTAAAGTCTGAGTTTTAATACATGTTTTACAAAAAAATATCAAGGCACAGTAAGCACTCTTCTACAAGCCTCTAGTGGCGCCGTCTTCCCGAACACACTCGGTGCCTGAAATAATTTTTTCCCTTGACAAGTGAGCAATGCCCGGTAATAATCTCCTAAATGGGTTACTCCACCCTAAGTGCACATGTAATGGCAACCAAACACATTCAAGCAAATGCATGATCCTACTTGAATATCTACATGCCTAATCCCATGTTTCGAGTCCTCACCGACTCCCTCACACATGCCTAAGCCATGTACGAAAATTATTTCCAAACAAAAATATTTGTTATAATTGTAGGCAACCTTAGTGCTAAATACGTTGGAATGATCTATCCGAGGAGTGAATTGTTGAGTAACTCATAAGACAATTCATTGGCCCCTCAGATGAATTATTTGGACAATTTTCCTAACACAATTCTTAGGCCAACTTTATGACATAATTATTATTTTTAATAATTTTACAAAAGAATTCATCGTTTGGACAACCCTCCGATTTATTTGTCATGCACTCACACCTACTATTCTAGGGTGCCAGGTCCATATGAAATGTATTATACCATTTCCGCACAACATATATTAATATAGCAAACATGCATATATTAACAAAGATTTACACAACACCATGTTATTCAAATTCATAGAAAATAACACCAAAATTAGCTCACATGGCCTAATAAACAATTCAAACATTCATTTTGAACCTTGGCTTAACACAAACCACACACGAATCACGTGAGCAGTGGTGAAACCTAGGTCTCAAAACTATTCACGGCCACACTAGGATTTTCTCCTCTGGTCTAAATGATGGGAACCCAGCCTGCCATCTAGGCTAGCAAATCCTCATCCATTGAATGACTCTTGGCAAAGATAAATCAAGTAAGAAGATTCCTACATCAGGGTTTGTGAAACTCCACAAAATCGAGAGTCACGCGTAGCCTTGTAGCGATGGAAGCTACTCCTCTTATAGACGAGCCGACGAATACGCACTTAAATCTAGAAGTTGGACTTTCTCTCTCTATTTATTCCCCCTCCCATGAGATACCAGCCAAAATGGAGAAGATGATGTCTTTTCTTTTTCTTTTCTTTATTTCCCTTTTTGTCCTTTAGTTTGACTTTAAGGGCTTTTTGATACATGGCTTAATATAAGCCATGTATCTCTACTCTCTCACTGTTCTTGTGACATGTGTCACATGTATACATGTAGTAGGTGACCCTTGTCATCACCTCACAGAGTGTCTTGCTTTTTGATATTGTTTATATGGTGCCTCGAAGAGCGTGAAATTAAGTATCATGGAGGTCGACGAGAATTTGATGTGATAGCTAGATTTCGCAAGACGATTCTAACGGTGAAGTCCGTTTCGTCATCCGAGAGATCTCAGAAAAAGTCCTAGGATTTTGACCAGAAATGTGTTTCTACTTTTGAAAGAATTGGAATTTTTTCGGGTTTTACAGTTTATGGGTGGAGAATTTGAAATGTATGGAATTATCGAGAACTTTGATTTGTGTCTTGGATTGGAAAAAAGAAAAAAAAATCTATTGGGTTGTTACAACTTTTACCTATACCTGAGTAGAAGTAGGATCTTATAACTATGAATTTTGTGATAGGATTGGCAAGGAATATAACTAAGAAGAATTAATAGAGTTTGGGTAGTTGTGGATTGCCTTATTAAGTTAGCTCATTTTCTAGCAATTAAGACTATTGATTTCATGAATTCTTAGGTCAAACTTTATATGTAAGAGACTGTAAGATTATATAGGATATCATTATTTATAATGCATGGCAGAGATTCCAAGTTCACTTCTCAATGTTGGCAAAGTTGTAAAGGACTATGGGCACGCAATTAAATTTTAGTATCATTTTTCATCCTCAAACTGATGGCCAAATCGAGAGAGCATTTTAGATTTTTGGAGACATATTAAGGATATGTGCCTTAGACTTAGAAAGAGTTTGATAGATTATTTATCTTTAGTAGAATATACTGATAACAATAGATATCACTATAGTATTGACATGTCACCATATGAAACACTTTTAGAAACCCTTATAAATCACCCTATTATTGAAGCCCAGAGATGGTGAGGATTGTTTGTTTGAGATATAGAGTTATTCAAGAGACAAAATAGAAGATGAGACTTATTAAGGAAGAACTTACACTACTCAAGCTAGAAAAAAAAAAAATGCAAATAAGAGGAGGAGACACTAGAAGTAAAAGTATCACCTTGAAATAAGTCTTTACAAAAGTATCACCTTGAAAGGACATATTCCACTTAGGGAATAAAGGGAAGATAACCCATAGATTTTTTGGGTCATGTTAGATTATTGAAAGGAATAGGCTAATAGCACATAAATTAGTATTACACCATAGCGTTTGCATGTATATCTTTCCATGTATCAACGTGAAACACTCTAAACCTAACTTGGGTAGTTGATATGCAAGAAGTTTGATTATTAAAGATACTCCTATCCGAAGAACGCTGTAGATTTTGGAGATTGAAGAACATAGCTTAGGAACAAAATGATAATGAAATAGAAAAAGAGACTTATGACGCCCCAAAACCAGGGTGTCCGTTGACAACCCGTCAACCCGTGGAATATTCGTGGATATCGGGTAACCCGACACCACTCGCAGAAAATGAAGCGAGTCAGCATGCGGGGAGCTCTACCCAAGGTACAAAACCAGTCCCAACAATCAACAATGACCATACAGGGTCCACATGCGAGTAAAATAATAGCCACTTGGGCCCCTGCATCAATACTCACAAAATACATCAACCATATACAATAGTTCAAGAGTTAATAGAATTTACTCTTTACCAAACATATATCAAAAGTTTACAATTTTCAATACATGTTATACAAAATAACTACCAAAGCCACAATCCGGCTTTCTTCTAAAACGCGGCCTCTAGTGAGCACTGTCCTCCTGCACACTCCCTGTACCTGAAATGGTGATCCCTCGGCAGTTGTTAAGCCAGTAGTGATAATTTCCTACCAGGTTACTCCTTCTAAGTGCACATGTTATGGCAAACAATCACATTCAAGCAATTTCATGAACCTACTTGAATGTCTGCGTACTAAACCCATGTCTCGAGTCCTCACTTAGACTCCTTCCACATCCTAAAAGCCCAATATACGGTAAAAATATCCGATTTTCACAGCAAAGCTTTTGTTCTTGAAAACACTCTGCAAGTTCGGTAAAATATTAGACGCTAAGAGGCAGATGTTTGGATAACTCTCCGAGACAGTCGGGTCCTCATCCGAAAGTGATCGTGGAGCGTCCCTCAAGGCAATTCTTGAATCTTCCATAAATTCCTTTCTAAACATTTTCATTTTGTTTCATTTCATATCATACACTCCTCCTAATATTCTAGGGTGCCCCAGTGCATATGGAATGCATGATGCCAATTCCAACAAACTCATGCTAATATATTCACATGCATATATATTAACATAATTAAATCACATAAATCATGTTATGCAAATTCACCATCAATTACACCAAAATTAGCTCACATGGGCTAATTAGCAAATACAAGCAATTCATTTTGAATCACTTACAAAACACATTTTCACACTAAGAAAATCATGTCACTATTCACATGAACAGTGAAACCCTCGGGTTACTGTTCACGGCCACACAAATAGGAATTTTCTTCACTCGGTTCAAGCTTTGAGACGAATTTCACGACTAAAACAAGCCTTAGAACATTCCTAACCATTTACATGGCTCTTAGTAAGAATAACACAAGTAGGAAAGATCCTACCTCTTGGAGTTGTGAACTCTGTCAATTGTCTGCCTTCGCCGCATAGAACAACTTTACTTCTTGTATTGAAATCGGCAGTCCGAATAATGAAAATCTAGAAAGAAGTCACACTTTCTCTCTCTAGATTCACAATTCCAACACCCACTGCATCTCTTCACGTTTTTGGCCTTCAAATGGGGAAGATGAACCTTTGTTCATCTTCGTCTTATTATCATTAACATTTCTATTAATTCCCGCAATGTCATTTTCTTGATTTTTTGACACTTGGCACAATCTAGGTATCTTACATCATCTCTCTAATCTTGCAATACTGTGTCACAAGAGTACATGTAGTGGTAGCTTTTTGTCATATCACATGTCTCTCAAACTGTTCTGACACCGACGCGATGCCTCAGAAAATGGCAAAAATTTAATTTGTCTCGAATTCTCTGAGGTCGACGTGGTAGCTAGATTTGTGACGATTCAAGGTGAAATCGTTTGTCATCCGAGATCTAGAAAAATTTCAGGTTTTTCTTGAAATTCTTAGTTTATCATTTTTTGAAAGTGAAATTTTCTCGGGTCTTACATTTCTCCTCCTTAAAAATTTGGTCGAAATTCAGGATAATCACAACAAAACACATGCATAGCCGTGCACTCTACCATGCATGTAAACTAGTCCCATTTAAAGTATTCGCTGACTAAATACTTGCCTTCATCCTAAGCGAAGGGATAGGTGAAGCTGCATCGTGTCCTCACGCTCCCACGTTGACTCCTCCACTCCCACGGTCGCCTTGCCAGCACCCTTACTAGCCTGATCTTGCGTCGTAAAGCACGATCCGGCTATCCATAATACTGCTAGTCCCTCCTCGAAGAGGTCCCATCAGGTAGCCGACCTCGAAATCTCTCCCAGTTCCTACATGAGCTGGATGCAGGTGTACCTCGAGGCATAGAGACGTGAAAACCTTGTGGACACTGTCATGCTAGGCGGTAAGACCAGCCGAGTGCAGCTATAGTGCCTGCCCTCTCGAGGTATCTCCCGAAGGGCCCATAAACCTCGTGATAACTTCCTTGCTTGCCAAAGCGGCCACTCCTGCAGGCATCACCTTGAAGGCGTGATCTCGACCCAGAACTCTAAGGGTCGGCGTCGTACATGACATAAACTCTTGCGGCTCACAGGCCATGAAGGCGGCTGTCGTATCAAAGCTCACCTTCGGAGGTGTCTCTAATCATATCGGGACCATTGATGGAGCTCTCCCACACCTCAGTCCTGACTTATTTCGGTGATCTACATAGCCTCATCCTATAATGCCTCATATGGTGCCATGCAGTATACTACTTTGATAACTATTGTGTTATGGCGAGCCTAAGAACACAGTGCTCTTCCTAGCTACCCTTATGATCTAAGGCGCTATGGTCGTAGCATGTCCTCCTTACTGTATATAATCCACTGACGTGTAACCCTGAGCCCTGCTTGTGTTGTGCAAGCGACCTTCCCAGGTCACAATCACGACAATCAATGGACCGTCAACCTGGTTCATGTCATGGGCCCGACATCCATATCTAGAGCCCTTCTTGGCTTAACAGCACCAATGCGATTTCCAAGGGGTATCCAAATCTCGAGTCACTCTAGACTCTGTGTAACTCTAAGTCTCACGTAGTAACCATGGAAAAAATGTGTTTCCTATCTCAGTCACTCAGACTCCACCATCCTCCAACTTCTGACATGTATTTTCATCTCGAGTCACTCGAGCTCTATCCTCAGCTCTAAGTCTATGTGATAACTTAGTAGGTGTGTTTTCATATTGAAGGTAACTCGACTCCTATCCTGCTCTAAGTCTTCGATGTGGCTAGTGTGTTTTCTCTCTCGGGCAACATAACTTTTCGGCTCTGCTGACCTCTTACATTCTGCAGAAATTTCGGATATCTCCACGGTCTCCCACCCACAGAAATTGGATAACTCCACGGAGTCTCTTACACCCCACAAATTCGGATTTCTCATGAGTCTCTTACACCCACATAGAAATTCGGGATAGCTCCCCGGTCTCTTACACCCACCTGAAATTAGGATAGCTCTCGGGTCTCTTTACACACCGGAAATTTTCGTTTCTCACGGATCTCCCACCACATAAATTCGGATTTCTCCACGGGTCTTACACCCACACGAAATTAGGGATAGCTCATTGGATCTCTACCTGCACGAAAGATTTGGACCGCTCCCCGGGTCTCTTATACCCCACGAGTCGGGATGGCTCCGGGTCTCCCACCACCACGAAGTTTTGGATTTCTCCACGGGTCTCTTACCCACCACGAAATTTCGGATTTCTCCTTCAGACCTCACCACCCTGAGAAGTCGGGATAGCTCTCGGTCTCTTACACCCACACAGAAATTTGGGATAGCTCCCTGGGTCTCTTACACCCACACAGAAATTCGGGATAGCTCCCCGGGTCTCTTACACCCACATAGAAATTTGGGATATCTCCCGGGTCTCTGCACACCGCAGGGACCTTTCGAATTTCTGGTCCTCTTCCTAACTCCGGGCTTTTTCATGAGGGTTAACGGCCCCTTCTTGCTTTACTTGACACACATTAATTACTCTTCATTTCTGATTTGAACTATAGTCTTCGTGGTGTAGTCCAAGACAAACCCAACCCTGCAGTGGTGAATGTCCTCCACAGTGAACCACGCCCGACTCGATCGATGTTACCTTGCACATGACATAGCCAGTGCCATGACGCCTAATCGGGGTCACCATGGCGAGAATCTGGAGATCTCTAACATAATCGACCTAATGGGTCAAATCTCACCCATCCTAGGGAAGAACATCTACACTGGCTTCTCAAGGCGCGACCTCTAGCCCCGAACTTCTCATAGTCATTAATGAACATGATGCATTAGAAAATAAATCAGTATAAATGTACCTGCGCGTGTTGGTGATCTGCATGCTCAGCCTGCGTACCGCGAGACCTCTTGCCTCCTGGGACAATCTCAGCCCCATGCCTGGTGTTGCCTTGATGGTAACACGTCATCTACCTAGCCTGACCTAAACTCTCGGCCTGTAGATCACGTATCGGCCTCATTACCGCTGTGCAGCCTGTGCTGGCCGATCTCTGAGTACTGAGTCTTTGGTGCGGCACCACTGGGCCCGATGGTTGTTCCCATACTAGGGGTGGAGGAACAAACCTGTCCTCACGTCTGGATTGTTGGGCTTGTCTTGTCCCTAATGTGGATCTTATCTTCTGAGAATCCCTCCTCATATGTCGAGTGCTTTGTCAATGGTAGCACCTTATACGCCCATCTGTTAGCAACCCTAACGTCTCACTTGATGATTGGGGCCGGGTGTCCCACATACCTTGGGATTTTGTCTCCTGGGCAATCCGGGGTGAGATGTCAGTTGTCGGCGAAATAACATATCACACCCTTACTGCTGACTAAATGCATCTGGCAGCGAGTCGCGATAACATGACCTGTCTTTGAGGTCAGGTCACCCAGTGATCTTCTGTTTCTTTCCACACAGTTGGAAAAAAGATGAATCTTCCTTCTTCTTAGTACCCGACACCCATATCTTGGATACTAATTGTGTCATCTCTCCTCCTCTGTGATCTGAGTAGATCCTCACGACCTAGAGTCCACTCCTCCTCCAACCATTGGAGGACGATGTGCTTCTAAACGGGAGGTCGTTTGACCCTCTGGCTCACTATTGCACACGACTGTGCAATAGCGGTGACTACAATCCCTACGACCTCGGCAAGGCACACTGTTATAAAAGTGGTGGTGCTGACGCGATGCCTTGTGGACGCCCTCTACGTCCTTGCCCTTGACTAGCCATCTACACATGTCAAATGGCAAGTTAATATTCAATGCAGTATCTCCAAGGCGTAAACACAAACCTGAACACTATTCACATTCAAGTAAGATTTTATACACTATGTCCATGCATTCGTAGGTAATGCAAGACAATAATTTCATTTTATTAATCATATTCAACAAAATTTTATTTTAGAAAATTTAGTTTTTAAAGATTTTATTTCATTTGATTTGATTTGATTTTATTTATTTAAATATATATATATATATATATATATATATATATATATATATATATATATATATATATATATATATTTTTTTTTGAAAACCTCGTGACGATCTTCGTGAGCAGGTGTTCATGAATAGTCCCCCCAACGTTGTTGAAACAATCTGAGTCGAGCGGGTCGAAGTGCCTGGGGTGCTGCAGATTGGACCACTGGCTGCGCGCCTGGTCTTTGGGCAGTGCGAAGCGGTATCATGGCGGCGTGGTGGCGCGTGTCGTCATTGACACGGCGGGTGTCGCAGGCCCCCTCGACGTATCCAGCTATGCGCTTTCGGCGCCTAGCGGCGTAGTGTGTATCCGCCCGACTCCGCATGCGCCGTATCGCGTATTCTTTGTGCTGCGTCAGCGATACAACCCGTATGTTGCCTCGGTCATGATACAATTTATTGTATGTGACACCGATCCCCAGCCGAGGCCCAGCGCGCATTTGCCCGGTAATGGTGGCTGCCATCTTGCGCCCTTGTCGCCCTTAGCGCTCTTGTTATGCGTGACTTGTCTCGGGCCATGTCTAGCCTGGCATCATGCGATACAATCGGTTGTATCATGACCCGGCCTGAAACATAAGCGATAGCCATCGATTACCAAAAAGCGTTTCCTTTTTTTCATTCGGCCTCTTTGGAAAAACGCAAAAAAAAAAAAATTTTTCTAATGGCAGTAATTTATTAAATTTTGTTTTGTATCCATTTTTTCTTTAATTCAAACCATTTTGTCCGAAATTTCTCGAACACCCCCAGGTTACATTTTCGCCATTTAGTGTTCTTATCAACCTGTTCTATTCACCAAACATACAGATTTCAATCTAAGATTCATACCTGACTCATATTTATACATACCATTCACATAAAACACCATGCATGCGTGTTCTAATCTGTCCCATGACTTCTAGGCAATCATACCTTAACCTGACATCGAGTATGCAGTGTGATGACTCTTATACCTCATGTACATGGCCTAAACCCAGTCCTCCAAACCGTAGGTATTCATATACCTAAGTTCTACACCCACCGAGCTCCCAAGGTAAACGTTTACCTTAGCTTTGATACCATTTGTGGCCTTCAAAGCCGAGGTGTGCGACCTTTGTCAGCCAGCGGAATATTCGTGGATGTGGATGACTTGACTCGCTAAAAAAATCGAGGCGAGTGCTCTCTGCTGTACAGGGGAGCTCTACCTAAGTACAAAACCTGTCCCGACAATCCCAGCGATGACCACTGCAGGGTCCACATACGAGAGTAAAAATAATGGCCCTTGAGCCCCTGCATAAATACTCACAAAAATACCATCCAATCATATCTGATAGTTCAAGAGTTAATAAATTGCTCTTTGAACTATATATCCAAAGTTTAAATTTTTAATACATATTTTATACAAAATAACTACCAGAAAGCCACAATCAGAAACTTTCAGCTACAAAATGTGGCCTCTATTGAGCCACGAGTCATCTGCACCTCCACATTACGGAAATGGTGATCCTCAGTAAATTGAGCAAAGCCCCGAGTAGTGATAATTTCCTACACAGGTTACTCCCCTTTAAGTGCATATGTTATGGCCATTGACCCATTCAACATTTCTTAGAACTTACTCGAATGTCTACATGCCCCAAACCCATGTCTCGAGTCTCCAGACTCCTTCACATGCACACAAGCCAATATGCGATAAAAATATCCGATTTTTCACAACAAAGCTTTTTGTTCTTGAAAACTTACTCTACAGGATTGAGTAAAAATATTAGACTACCCTCCGGCGAATTAACTGGATAACTCTCAGAGACGATCCTTGGGTCCCTCATAAGTAATCGTGGGCGTCCCTCAGGCAATTCTTGAGGAAAATCTTCCGTCAAAATTCCTTTCACAAACATTTTTCATTTTGTTTCATTTCATGTCATGCACTCACTCTAATATTCTGGGGTGTCCCGAGTGCATATGGAATGCATGATGCCAATTACAACAAACTCATGCTAATATATTCACATGCATATATATTAACATAATTAAATCACATAAATCATGTTATGCAAATTCACCATCAATTACACCAAAATTAGCTCACATGGGTTAATTAGCAAACACAAGCAATTCATTTTGAATTACTTACAAAACACATTTTCACACTAAGAAAATCACGTCACTATTCACGTGAACAGTGAAATCCTTGGGTTACTGTTCACGGCCACACAAATAGGAATTTCTCCACTCGGTTCAAAGCTTTTAAGACCGAATTTACGACTAAAACAAGCCTCAGAACATTCATAACTATTTACATGGCTCTTAGCCAAAGAATAACACAAGTAGGAAAATATCCCTACCTCTTGGGTTATGCGAACTCCACCATCGGTCCGCAGCGTAGCCCTAAAGCCGCATAGAACAACTTTACTTCTTGCTTTCAGTGATCGAAACGGAATTAATTAGAATGGCAGGAAATCTAGAGAAGTCACACTTTCTCTCTCTAGATTCACAATTCCAGCACCCACTGCATTTTTTCACGTTTTTGTCCTTCAAATGGGGAAGATGAACACTGTTCATCTTTTGTCTTATTATCATTAGCATTTCTATTAATTCCCATCATGTCCCATTTTCTTGATTTTTGACACTTGGCATAATCTAGGCCATCCATTTATATCATCTCTCTAATCTTGCAATATGTGTCACAAGAGTACATGTAGTAGGTGACTTTTGTCATATCACATGTCTCTCTCAAACTGTTTCTGACACGAGCACGGTGTCTCGAAAAGCGTGAAATTAGACTATCTCGAATTCTCACAGTCGACGTGGTAGCTAGATTTCGTGAGATGATTCCAACGGTGAAATCCGTTTCGTTATTCGAGATCTAGAAAAATTTTGGGTTTTTACCGAAATTATCGTTTTACCATTTTTTCAGAAAATTGGAATTTTCTCGGGTCTTACACTTCTATGAATTTTAAGGCTAGATTATTTAAATTTCGAAAGGAAATTTATTTTTAGGGGGGTAGAATGTAATGACCTTGAATTTTATGTCAGGTGGGATTCTCAAAGTCAAGGAAACATTGTCAATTAATGGTGGTTGAAAAGTCAAAAAGTTAGATTAAGGACCTGTGTTGACTTAGGATTTACAAAAGTGAAAGGCTTCTCATAGTCAATAGGAGCTTTGGTGTTTATTCTACGTTGGCTGAAAATAAAATAAAATAAATAATTGTTATATCCCAAAAAAATATGAATATGATAGAAAAGAAAATAAGGTATTAATAGTATAAATTATGTTATTTGGGATAAGTATGTATATTATTATTAGAAATAAATAAATGATTTGTTATGTGAAATATTGTTAAATTAGAGAAGTGAGGTGAATGAATTATATTTGAATTATTATATTATTTAATATGTAGTAAAAGAAAGTAAAAAAATAAAAATAAAAATAAAAAAATAAAAAAAATTAAAAAAAATCAAAGAGATTACTTGCCGATCGTGTGTAAGCACATAAAAAGGAAAACAAAAAGGATGGAGAGGAAAATGTAAAGAGAGGATTGTGATGGAGTGAAGAGAAGGAGAAAAAAAAAAGGAAAAATCCCCATGAAGTTAGGGCTTTCGATTTGTTGGTGAAATGACCTTCGATCAGCATTAGAATTTGAGGGCTTATTCTATTTGATGTGAGGAACGTTCCTAAGGTGTCCGATGGAACCATTAACGGTTAGATTTTGCGATTCTAAGGAAGGGTGGTTTAACCTTAAAATTTTTATTTATCAATTTTTTAAAAGAATAAATTATGAATCTTGTTTAGGAAGTTAATAAATGCTTTATAATAGTTGTTGGATGATTCGTTAAGTTCTTTGAACGTCTAGTTATTATTGTTAGGTTTGTTGGTAAATTTATATTTTTGGTTTTATTCATAATGTAAGAGGAAAAGGTCGTTTGTGAGATTTATTTGTGATGTTGGTATAAGTAATATTATGAAAAGAGAGGTGCTTCGAGGTTGGAGAAACTAGTTCGATTGAATAGAAATGATAATATGATTTAATTGAAAATTTTTTAAAATTTAATATTTCATTGTTAATTTTTATTATTTGAATTTAAAAGGAGAAAAAAAAAATGAATGTGTGTGTAGTGTATTGGGAGATTTAGAGTACTTGAAGGTTAATAGTTTGCCTTGAGTATGGGTTAGTTATGCATTGATGAAATATGAAAGATTTTGGAGAATTTACATCATATTCGAAAGATTCAATTTGGAAAGAAGATATTGATGTGGATTGTTGAAATTTATTGAATATGTTTGTAATACATATTTCATTTATTATGAACGTATGAAAATGAGTAATTGATTTCATAGATTGATTTAGATGGAGAGGTGTAAGATTTACATAAAAAAATTAATTGTTGATGACATGATTTATGTGAGGTAAAAATGATTGCTTATGGGATTGTGAGTTTATTGGACTATTTTGAACCATAAATGAATGATTTAGTGGTTGTTGATAACTGTAACACGTGCATACTCCCATTGGTTTTTGAATGAATGAAATGTTTGAAAATATTGGATGTGTTTATGTTAAATGTGAAATAATTACATTAACAAGGATTGTGATTTGAGTTGGAAAGTAAATGATGTGAATAAATTGTATTGTCATATGCAATTGTATCCATGGTTAATTGTAGAGGAATTGTTATATGAAATTGATGAGACCCCAAAGAGGGTGAAGATGAAAAGGAAAGAAATTTGGGAAAAATGAATGACCCATGAGAGGCGAATTAAGAAGGGAGAGAGATTCCTAGGGTGAAAGGCCCAAAAGTTTACCTTAGGAAGACTCTGAGTGGGGAGTGTATTAGGGTATGAATGCATATCCTTCAGTGAAAGCCCAAAAACAACAATGTAATTCATGATTGTGCATCACTCTCACTTGCATCCCGTCATATTTCATTTGTGCTAATTGTGTGAATTATGTTGATGATGTGTTTGACGTAGCAAATCGTGTGATTGTTTAGTTATGTGTGATGATGATGTGTGTATGTTGCTTGTTATCATAATTATTTTGATGATGTATTAACGTGTATGTGTTGTAACTTTTCATGTGTATTTTATTCAAGTGGATTAAGCATGAACTTTTATTCAATTGTTTATATGATGATAGATTGTGTGGATTATGTGTGGGGTTGTGTTGATATGTGGTATGTTATAAGTTTGTATGTTTGTTTTATTTAATTAAATATTGGACCTTAGATATATATATATATATATATATATATATATATATATACTATATATATATATATACTATATATATATATATATATACTTCTAACTTCATTAGTGTAAATCAGCATCTTGAGTAATGTGGAATTGCTCATCATTTTATTTTAAATAATTTTAGATGTAGGGCTAGTTTGAGAAAACATAGGAAGACAAAGTATTGTACCAAGAAGCCTCATAAAGCCAAAGACTTGATAACAATGGTTGTTGTCTTTATTTATTTATTTTAAATCTGATATGTATCTTATCAAATAAGCTTATAGGAATTTTCATACTTTAAAATATATTTTGTAATGGTAAAATATTATACATCCTCATGAATGTGGTAATTATCAATTGGTGGATCATATTAATAATTAAAATTTGATACTTGTAAATGGGTAAGATTGATTTATTGAAGAAAAAAAAAAATCAAGGTACTCGGTTTGATTGCCAGCTTGGATTAGGAGGAACACTTAGGGTCAAACCTCGGCACAGGATCATCTCGAGATTTTTGAGGTGCACAAGATCCAGGGCGTGACACTAAGTGACGTATGTGAGAAAGTGTGACCGACATGTGCGAGTAGAGGTAGCATATTTTAATCTCTCATACGAAGATATGCACTGATGAGACATAAATTTTGGCTTAAAAAGGAAAGTAATGCATTAGAGACCGACAATCGACCCCAGACTCACATCAAATTTGGTTCAACATGGTGTTTTGACCTTGCCTTGCCTTTTCCCTGAAAATGGAGCTCTTAATTAGAAATTGTTTTTTTTTTCTTTCATCCTATCCTTTTAATTTGAAGCTTAGATAGCAAAACAACCGATTAGTTGAGGTACTTGGTTTGTCAAAGAAGAAATCATCCCCGTGGGAATGATATCCCGATTCTTAGAGTCCACTTTATTACTTGTAAGACCCGTGAACTTGTGGTTAAATTTAGTGTGTTGTAAAATGACTAACAAGTTTTTGATTTTGAACTAAAAACAAACTAAAAACTAAAAATCATATAAAAACAACTAAAATACATAAGCAACTAAAAGAAAACAACTAAAAACAGGATCATTGAAGCTAAAAAGTTTTTAAACAAAAGAAATGACCCCGTTTGAACTAAAAAACATACATTTTCCTCAATGTATGGAATATTAAGAGTAGGATAGGACTCCTCCCCTAGATGATCAAGTGTGATCATTGGGCTTGAGTTGAGGTGGGTCTTGATGAAACTCTCTCAATATGAATCAACTTCAATGCCCTGAAAAACAAAAACAAAACCCAAATAAACATTTAAAACAAGATCAACATGCAAAACATACTAAAATAACTAAAAACAACTAAGGTAGTAAATGGATGGAAATCCTTAATGAACTTAGGTTGCCTCCTAAGAAGCTGCTCCGTTTTTAGAGTCTATCTAGACTCTTTGGAGAAGTCCAAGAGCTTTGAGTTGGCTTATCATCCGTCATGGCCAATGCTCCCTCATCATCCTCATCATGTGCAAGGATGAACTTCTTCACCTCCATAATAGGTAATATAAGCTCAAATGCCAACTTTTTGGTGGAGAGTGAGTTGACCCCAATTTCAAATCCTTTAAGAATGTCCTCTTGAAGGAACATAGGTGCATGCTCTTCAATGGGCGGAAGTAGACTCTCTATCCTCATGCACATCCTCTTTTCTACATCCGTAAGTGGTGTGTTTTGGTGGAGGTCGAAATTTCCTCACCAACAAGGAAGGTCATTTCGTCATGTTTGGCATCAATCCATACTTGACTTGTGGCAATGGAGGGTCTTCCTATAGATAGGACTTGTCGGTCCTCTTCTATGCCCTAAGTCACAAAATCAAAGGGGAAATTGAAGTTTTCAACCCTAACCAAAACATTTTCAACTATTATTGCTGGATTTTTCTCTTTAACTTGCATTTCCTCCAATAGCGGCTCTTCCTCAATAGCAAGCCCATTGTCCTTCTTCTCAACCAATGCCGGATCTAGAAGTTCCTCTTCAAAGCTCAAATTCACAATTTCAAAATCCCATATATCATCATCCTCATCTTCTATGTTGTTCGAGAGTGGCCTTAAAGATTGCTCCTTTATGGTAAGGATCAGCTGCCCTATCTGATTTTCCAGTTTTTTTCACAAGTGTTGTCATATTGTCTTTTAAATTGGAAAAATTGGATTCAAGACTTGATATCTAATGGACTTGAGCTTCATTCTTCTTCTTAGCTTCTTCCAATAGAGCAATAACAGTTTCCTTAAAAGTAAATGAACTCTCTTGCTCTTGATAGTTGGAGCTCGAAGCTCGCTTTACCACTTGGGTGAAAGGTGAGCCATGTTGGTCTTGTTGACTGGAATGAGGCAAGTTAGGTGATGGAGAATAAGTCATTTTCTATTGCATTATACATTTATTCTCAACACCTACAATAAAAAAAATGAAGTAAGCTAACTACAAATAATAAACAAAAGAAAATAAGAAAAGAAACACAATGCTTAAAGTAGCAAGACTTTCTTTCATCAAAATATTAATTCGATCAAGCTATTGTCAATCCTATGATGATCTTTAAAAACTTGTTAAACGCAATGCAAATGTGTATGCAATATTTACTTTGCAAGTGTACGAGTCAACAAGTAATATAGTGGGCTTTAAGCATCCAGATATCGATTCCACAGGGAATGGACTGTAGTGCTTGATTTACCAAGTACTTTAACTAATTGAACTTCTCACTATTTAAGTATCAATTTAAATGATTGATTGAAAAGAAAAATAACTAACAAAAAAATGAAAAGGTGGATGTTTGAGAGGCCCGAAATTTGAATGAAACATACTTTAAAAGACCCTTTCAGTAAGAAAATGGGTTCTAAGGAGTTAATTACATAACCATCAGCCATTTGATATTTCTAGCGAAAGGTCATTGGGTGCATAATTTATAAATTGTTTGTCAAAGGGGTGATAAAATATGTGACCTCTACTCGCACATGCTAATCACACTTTCTCATACTCATCACCTAGTCTTCGACATCGGTTCATGTAGGTAACAAGAATGATAATAAAGAAAATTTACCCATTTGAGGCATTTCATCGACCACATTTCATAGTCCATATGTTGAGTGCCTCAACTATGTGAACTTATTCACCTATCACAATCCATCTAAAATTCACACAATGCCATAGGTGACCTAACATTCAATTAATGCTTTCACACATCATTGAAGCTGTCAATAATTTATTTTAATCCTAACCACAATCAAGACAATGAAAATAATACCCAAAAACATCAACAAGTTTATAGATTGTAACCCAATGTAGTTCAAAGTATCACATAAAAGAAATCTTCAAACAAGAATCCATAAACGATCATATCACAAAATTTAGCCCTAACATTGAAGAGTATATCATCTGAATAAGAGGACTAAACATGATTTCAAAAGCTAAAGAGTGAGGGGTTTTTAGAGAAACGAATGAATGGAGAATAGGTCTTCCTTACTGCTTCACGGCCACTTCAATCTTCAAGCTCCTCCTTTGATTTCCTCTTCTTTGCAAGAAATCTCCCCTTATAGAGCTCTCTCTAGGGTTCTTTTCTCTAATTTTCAGCCTCCCAAAAACGTTCCTCCCATTTCTAGGGTTCCTTAAGCTTTTATATAACCAAAGTCCTTAAAAATGACTTAAAAATGGCTCATCCAAACAAATTAGGGCCAAACAGAGCATGCATGTCTGTAGCGTGCGTGGGCTATTTGCATGTCGGTTATACTGCATAGCCTCTTACAGCTTTTGACTTCCCGGGGACATAACTTCCTCATCCAAACTCCAATTTGAATGTTCTAGGTCTCATTGGAAATCTAAGAGAATGTGGATTCCATCCATAATAAGCTTGGAGCCATTGGAAGTCATCGTACATGCTGAAAATGGGGAAGAATTGTTGCTTTTTGCTTGAGATGTCTTGGAAATCTTCCATTTTTTACTTCCCTGGGCTATAACCTTTTCGTTTGAGATCCAAATTGAGTGATCTTAGATTCTATACATAGCTAAAGATGTTTAGAGTCCATCCATGCCACAAGAGGAGCCATGGAAAGGCAGAATCCAGTTGTAAATTTCCTCTTTTTAGTTCGTGTTTATGCTCATTTACTCCAAAATGTACCTAGAACTAAAAGAGGATAAAAAAAGCATTAAATGTAACACCGAGGAAATATACTGATCGTTTCAACGTGTTTAGGAGTATTTTGTAGGTATAATTTGAATTTTTAAGTAATTTTAAATTCAAAACGTGAAAGCGATAAACCTTGGAAATAAGCAAGGGTAAATTTGTAACTTGTCAAAACAGGATATAAAAGTCAAATGATAAGAAGATTATAGGCTAAAGTGGAAATATGAATAACTTGATTTGTAAATAGAGGAGAGATGGAGGACCAAAGTTTAATAAAAGGAGAATTAAAAATCAAAAGGGGATGATTTGTGCCATAGTAGGTGTTCCAGAATCAACAAAATTTATATCTTAAATCTCCCCTGCTGGCATGCAAAGCTGCTGCGATATAGTGTCTAGTCGAACTACGGGGATGGGTTTCTGTTCATGCGAAGTGAGTCACGAGTTAGTATTGAAAATGGTGTTTCCACTTTAGTTTGGGGTTTCTTGTAAAAGCAGGTGAGGTTGATGGCTTGAAAAGCCAGTAGATGTAGGAAATAAAGGGTAAAAGAAATCCTTGAAGTTTCGAGACCCTTGGGCTTAGGGTTAAGAGCAGCTACCTATAATCCTCGGGATTACTTTTCCTCGCGTTAGGAGGATGACCTATAGTCATTTCGAGAGCGGATCTATGTTTATCCATAAAGATTGAACCCTTTAAAAGTTTTTCTCTAGTATACAACATTTATTAACCATTAATATTTAGGCGATTAAAGCGACCACTGGATCTAACTTTGTAGGAGCAAATAAATGGCAGCTAAGCTAGCATCGGTGGATCTAGCGGTAAGTATCCAGCGGGCGCGAAGCTTTGCGATGTGGCCACTCGAGGGTGCATCATGGGGATTGAGCCTAGCATTGAGATGCGAGAGCATAAGCGGTAAGCCAAATGCTGCGTTGGCGCAACGGGACGGTGCTTCACCTCGAGGCTTCCACCCAGGTGGCCCTCCCCTTTCAAGGATGAAGGGGGGTTTAGCCAAGCATCCCCTTGAAAGGTTGTCATCTCAATGAGGGTGTTTGGTGCGGGTGGCATACAAAGAAAGGGAGAGAAAAATGAGAGAAGAGAATCACACCGTGGAAAGCTGAAAGCTTGGCGCCAATTTTATTATTGATGGATTGATTGATTTTTCTGAGCTTAGTGGGGCTTATATCTTTGCTCGAGTCAAAGGAATTACAAAAAGTATGAAAGCAATATCTGATGAGGGAAATTTTTTGGTGAAACCATAGCGGTCAAAGTAGTCGACACGAGAGAGAGGAAAACGGGGTGAGGCTGAGGGAGTGTAGCTTGCGAAATTTCGTAACCCTACAGGAATTACATGATTCACGAAAATTCTAACACTCTGAAACTCTCTGAAATGCTCACTCTCCCTGCATGTGGCTCCGATTGCCTTCTCCTTTGTACATGCGGCCGAGTTCGGCTCGAGTTCTTTGCGTTGAATTGGCTTGAAGATAATGGTATAGTGGCTTGCAAAACTACAAAATATCCACACAAAATATGATTAGTGAAATAGTCGGGACATGAGTGTATCAATTGGGTTATTTAAATTGATTAGTACACAAAAGTGCTCAAAACCTACCATGAACGGGCTGGCTGCAACCTTATTTGGAGCTAATCGGGGATAAGATCAAGTTGGTCTCTCATTTTGGAGAGAACAAAACTTAGAGTGAAGAAGAGAGGAGAAGAGAAGAAGAAGAGAAAGAAGAGAAGAAAGGTATAGAAACTATGATTTTGTATGGAATACTATGGTTTTGTATGGATTGGTATGGATTTCTATGGGATTTGTATGGATATTAGTTTGTTTAATTTCTAGGGTTTAGTTAGGAATTCATCCTAACCCTAGATTTGTTGAAAGTTGGGTTTGTAAAACCCTAGTTGGTATAAGATGAGTATGGAATCCTCCGTTTGAGTATGAATTCTTGGTTTAGGATGTATGGATGCATGTTTGGGTGTTAGGAAGTTAACTGGCTTACAGTATTTGAGTTTGGGTTTGGAAAAACCCTAATTAATCTCTATGTTTGGTTTTGGTTAGGATAGAACCCACTTGGGAGTTGTTTTTGGCGATGTTTTTGGATTATTTTGGGGTTTTTGTTTGGATTTCTAGGAAAATGGACAAAACCAACAAAATTTGGGCAATTCGAGTCTTGCGCCCGCGACATAGGGATCAGCGCGGCGGCGTAGGTCAGCGCCCAGTAAGTGGCATGTCCACGCCACAGTGTGGCTGAGAGGGGGTTTGGACAAATCTTGGAGCATATGTGACCCCAGCATTCTGGCAGCGGGCGTAATGCGTTCCTCAGTGTGTAGATTTTTATGTTTTGTTTTGTTTTTGCTATTAGTTGTTGCAGGGGACTTGTCTATTGGACTAATGAGGACCCTATAAGTGTATGAAAGGGTTCATTCATGCTTGTAAGGTAAAGGAAAAATTAGACCGTACCTTGCCTCCTCGACGAAGCGAGTTCGATGTGGGCAAACTTAATGCCCTTATAATAAGATAGTAAGTTCTGAACCGCGTATAATTGTAGGGCCCTTAAGGCGGATATTGAATGACACGGCGCCTGCAGTGCGTTGGCGAACGTTAATGCCGGTACTCTTTGATTAGTCGCGACGACATCTCGGCGTAGCGGCACATTTAGTACTTTGGTACTCTCTGATTAGTGCGATGACACTCTCTGTAGGTGCTTTGACACTCTGCTTTATGCTCTACGACACCTCGATCTGTCTGCGTACCTTCGGATACTTGATATGTTATTGTCGCACTATGGCATGGCAGGGGTCTCGTTGACAACCCGTCAACCCCGAGAATACTCTTGAATGTCGGGTAACCCGACATCGCTCTCAGAATCGGGCGGAGTCTCACATGCGGGGAATACCTAAATACGGAACATGTCCCCGAAATCACAATGACCTCCTTTAGTTACATGCGAAGTAAAATAAGCTGGCCACTTGGAATTTGCATCACACTCACAAAATATGTCCCGACTATACAATAGTTTCAAGAGTTAATAAATCGCATTAGAACATATATCAAAAGTTTACAATTTTAACACATGAAACATACTAAATCCAATACCCAAGCTTTAATCTGGCTTCTTTTAAAATATGCGGTCTTTAGCGAGCGCGGAATCCTCGTGCACCTCTTGTACGAGGAAATAAGTGATCTCGGCGGGGTAGAGCAAAGCCCGATGTGATAATTTCCTACAGGTTACTCCGCCTAAGTGCACATGCATGGAAAACACTCACATTCAAGCAATTTCATGAATCTACTCGAATGTCACCACATGCCCGATCACGTGTCGAATTCTCGCAAAGGCTCCTCGCTACGTGCTTAAGCCAGCATGCGAGTAAAATAATCAGTTTCAAAACAAAATCTTTTTGTTCTTGAAAACACACTATAAGTTTGAGTAAAAATATTGGACTACCCTCAGAAACGAATGTGTTGGAGAGCACGGTCGAAACAATTCATGGGCTCCTCAGACGTGTAATTGTTGGACCATCTCCGACCGCGATTCTCAGAAATCTTCGAATCCCCAGGAATTCCTTTCTGAGAACATTTTCATTTAACTTTCAATTTCATGTCATGCGCTAAGCACTCCTAATATTCTAGGGTGCCCGGTGCATATGGAATGCATGATGCCAATTCCAACACATTCTAATGCTAATATATATTCACATGCATATATATATTAACATATTAATTCACATGATCATGTTATGCGGAATTCCATGACGATTACACGAAATTAGCTCACATGGGGTACAGTGTAAACCCTGGCGCAATTCATTTTTTGAATCACTCAACACCATAAAATTCACAAAAATATTCACATCACTATTCACATGAGCGTTGAAAGCGTGCGGTAACCTTTGTTCCACGACCCCCGCCAAAATAGGAATTTTTACCGCTCGAGGTTGAAGCTTTTGAAATAAATTCTTTACTTTTAAAACAAGCCTCAGGAGAACCTTCCCGAACTATTTACCCCACGGCTCTTGGCTAGAATAACACAATTGGAAAGATCCTACCTCTTGGGTTGTCGAACTCTCACTAAATGGAATAGCACGCGTAGCTCTTGCGTAGAAACGACTTTGCTTTCTTTGCTCGTCGAAGCAGAGACGGTCGATCGCTTGAAATCACAGAGAGAAACCACTCCCTCTCTCTCTGGAAACCGAATGCACCTGCGCATCTCCTCCCCTTTTCACGTTTTGTTCTTTTAATTTGGAGAAGGTCACTATTCTAAGTTTTGTCTTTTTCATTAACAATTCAAATAATGCCTTCATGTCCCTCGATCTTGGATTTTTTGACGCGCTTATCTCATTATCCGTTTCCATCCTCATCTACTCGTCTGACATGTGTCACATGAGTACATGTTATAGGTGACTTTTGTCACATCACATGTGCGTTTTTTCATTGCAGACACTGGTGTCTCGAGCGATACAAATTAGTCTCGAGTCGATGTGGTAGCTAGATTTAATGAGACAGTTTGCGATAAAGTCCGGTTTCATCGTCAGGATCTATGAAAAATTTAGTTTTCTGAAATTACGATTTTTTTAAAAGTGGAATTTTCTCGGGTCTTACCTACTCATTTCTTATTGCGAGGTCTAGGTAATTAAGCAGGTTATATGAAAGAGTTTGAATAAACTTAGAATAAGAGTAATGTACATGCGTTCTACTGCGAGATGTACCCTACAGTGCACTTTGTACAAGTATAAGCTCTACGTAGTACCTACGGTACCTCAGTACTAAGTATAAGCTCTATAACTCCTCACGAGAGATACGAGACAAGTATAAGTCTCTTGTAAAAGTACAAGTATGTGTATAAGTTTGTTATGAAATCGCGAGAATTTATGATATACGCTGTATATCACATTCTTGATATTATATCTTCTTGTAAATGGAAGTATTAGTGCATGTGTATCACGTATAAGTCATATGTTTCCACTAAGCGTTAAAAAACTGGCGCGGGTTCTGTCAGGTGTGAGTGCGAGAGGAGGATGTCTGCCGATCTTAGGCGATCTTCTTGGGCGACGGACTGTAGGGGTTCATCACCGATGGTACCCGCTCACGATTATGTATATGTAAATAAGGGCATGTGTGTTGACCTTTGCAAAAACACCGCTGATGGTAGTTTTATTTTAATATCTTTGTATATGATATTTTGATTCGAGTTATAAGACTTGGGCCACCAATGTTTGAAAAAGAAAGTAAAGTCTACAGTATAGTTTCTCTGCCACCCGCCCGTCCCTTTAAGGCGTAATTTAGGCGTGATAAAATAACCATAAAAGCTTATAATAACATGTAAATGATAGCTGTATAAAGATATATAAGCAAGTATAAAAACACCTATCAATAAGAAAATCACTTTTAAAAATTGTTTTGTTGGTACACACAGTTCGTCGACCTCGGGGCATTGTGGCGCGGATGTAAACCTACAAAAAAAGGAGTGACATTAGTGTCTTAGACCGCCCTCTCAGTGCTTAAGTTAGTCCAAAGATGGAGAGGAAGAAGAAAGAAGTTTTATACCTAGGGTTGCGTACCTCTCAATTATGGGAAATCCCCCTCTTTTATATTTGAATTTGCCTGTTTCTCCGAAGAGATAATCTCATGATTTTTGTTGATAAGGTCTCTCTTCCTTATCAAGGACCAATTCTCCTTGATTTTTTTAAAGACAATCTCGTGATTTTGATGATAAAAACCCTACTTCCTTATCAAAAACCAATTCTCCCTGATTGAGGATTAATGTTTTTGAGACGTATCGAATTTGGACATTAGGAGATCCGTGGATCTATATTCCATGTATATTTTTCTCCTTAATACACTTATTATTGATGGACCTTCCGTGTGCGGTGCGGTGGTCGGCTGGGGGACTCAAGACCCTAGACGGGTCCTAGGGTATCTTGGTTGGTTATTTCCCATCTTTGTTCAGCCAAGGTGGGTGGCCTTGGGCCCTCCTAGAGTAATGAGACCGGGGCGATGGGCTGAGTAGTAGGCTATTGAGTAGTGAATTTGGGCGCGCGGCTGTAGTGCCCAGTAATGCCCTAATTTTGTTCAATTAGAGGACTATGCTCCGTTAGTCGAGGAAAAATATTTTGTTTCAAGACCCTGGTATGGAGAATTGTTGACTATCAATGTGCATATGTTCCAACGCATTAGTGACATGTGTTCTCCCCGATGGGGCATTCAATGCGTCTTCTGAGGTTCTCCCTCTATATATAAGGCTTTGAATCTCAAAAGTCTATGAAACTGCGAGTGGATACCTTCTTTGTTACATAAAGCCTTTGTTCGCTGTTGTGATTTCTTCCCTCGTCTGTGTCCATAGGCCGGTGAAGGTGGAGAGGTTATGGAGGGAGGATCTCAAAGGTCTCTACAACTATTTGTCGTTATTGGATATTATGTGTTTGAAAATGATGTATGCGTTGACCGATTAGGTGTCTAAGATGGGAGGCCTAACTATGCCAACATCACATTTTCAAGGCTTTTTGCTAGGCCCTCCACGGGGTCGGCAGGAGTCATTGATAAGGGGGCGTGATCATGGGGCAGTTTTTCTTTCGGGGTTATCTTTGGGGGGAGTGCGGGTGCCCCCTGTGCGGGCGCGCATAGTAGAGGTGTAAGTTGGGAGAAAGGGAGATTTCAAGCGGGATAATGTAGATTCTTCTTTGTCTTTGATTTTTCCCTCTTCCTCTTTCTCATATTTTCCTTTTTCATCTCTTCCTTTTCTAATTCTCCTCCTTTTTTTTTTAACCGACCTGGTATGTTTACCTGGATATTCTTGTAATGGATCCACCAAGGTTGCTTGGATATGTTTTTCTTAGTTTTAATGTAACTATTTGATGAATTTTAGCATATTTTTATGAGATTGGGTTTTTGGAATCGAGTTTTCTATTTCCCATTCTTTCTTCGTATCTCGGCTAGAGGAGTTGTTTATCCCACGTGGCTCCTTGGAAATAGCCTCATTGGTTCACGAGATGAGTTTCGTCTTTCCCTGGACAGGTTGAGAATTATTTGGGCTCTGCTTAGTTAATAGGCCCATTTATTTTGATAAGGCATGACCCAGGGCTACTAGGTACAGACGGGATCTAGGCCCATAGGGCTCATTTGTCTTTTCTGTGCCCTAGAAGGCGAAACGTTTTGCGAATACTAAGTGTTGGGGGGAAGGAGCACGTCTCCGATATTATGGCTAATCCATCGACGCATTTAATGCACTTGTTGTGACGCATTTCGGGGTCGGGTTGAAGCAGATCAACTGCGAGAATATACATGTCTGATATCATGAGACACATACGTTAGTAAAATCCATTGAGTCCCTTTTTTCCAGGACTCAGGATTTAACGAAAATCGGGTAGAGTCTCCTTTGTACGGGGAGTCCTACCCAAGAGACAACCTGTCCCAACATTGTACAACGACCACACCGGGTCCACATGCGAGTTAAAATGGCCACTTGGGCCCATGCATCGATACTCACGAAAATACAACAACTATATTACAATAGTTCAAGAGTTATTACTTTATATAATAACGAAACGTATAATATCAAAATTTAAAGTTTAATACATGTTATACAAAATGAATACCAAAGAAAGCCCGCAATCCAGGCCTTCTTCTAAAGCGCGGCCTCTAGTGAGCGTCGTCCTCTGTACACACTTCACGTACTGAAATAATGATCCCTCGACAGGAATTGAGCAAAGCCCGGTAGTGATAATCTCCTATGGGTTACTCAGCTAAGTGCACATGTCATGGCAACGAACACACTTTCGAAAATACATGATCCTACTTGGGTGTCTGCATACTTGATCCCGTGTCTCGAGTCCTCGCAGACTCCTCACATGCCTAAGCCCAAATCACGAGAAAACATCGTTTCAAAACAAGAGTTTTTGTTCTTGAAAACCTCATGCGAGAAGTTTGTTAAATATGTTGGACTACCCTCCGAGGCTAATTCTTTGGATCATTTTCGAGCAGTCATGGGTCATACCTCAGAGATGAAGCTGATTAGATGCACTCTCTGCAAAAAATGATTCTTCGGAGAATCTTCATGAAATTCCTTTCACAACCATTTTCACTTTTCTTTTCATTTTCGTGTCATGCACTCACACCTATCGTTCTAGGGTTCCCCGGTGCATATGGAATGCATTATGCCAATTCCAAACAATTCATGCTAATATATTTACATGCATATATTAACAAAATTAACTCACATAAATCATGTTATTCAATTTACAAAAATAACACCAAAATTAGCTCACACGAGCTAATTAACAAATCAAGCAATTCATTCTGAATCACCCAGAGCCACGAAAATCACCGCGACATTCACGTGATGAGCGGTGAAACCACCCCAGGCTCGGCACTATTCCACGACCACCGTAGGGAGTTTCTCGCTCCAATCCCAATCGTTGGAGCGAAAAACACCACTGGCCATTCGGCCTCCGAGAATAATCCTTATCCATTCACATGACTCTTAGCGAAAAAGAAAGCCGTAGGAAAGATCCCACTGCCTCTTGGAGTTGTCGAATCCACAAAATTAGCAGGTGTCCACCGTAGCCGCTGCAGCTTAAGATCCAGCTTTGCTTCTTGGCGGAGCAAAGAGCCAGAAGGTCGTAGAGTCTAGAGAGAAGTCACACTTTCTCTCTCTAGAAGCTGGTCTCCTCCCTACATTTCCGCAACGTTTTTGTTCCAAATGGAGAAGAAGTCTCTTTTGTCTTTATTTTAAATCTTTTCAATTAATTCCATTTGTGTCCTTTAGTTTTGACTTTATGGACCACTTGCCACATGGCTCAATCTAAGCCATTCATCTTCATCCTCTCTCTAATCATGCAACATGTGTCACATGGGTACATGTAGTAGGTGACTTTAGTCACATCATATCTCCGTAAGTCGTCACAACTACGCTCGACACGATTGCCTCAGCGTGAAATTAGATTGTTTGAATTGACGTGACAAACCCCAGATTTCACGAGGCAGTTCCAGCGATGAAGTTCGTTTCGTCGTCCGAGATCTGAAGATTTCGAGGTTTGACCCGGGAAATTACCATTTTACCTTTTTTCGGAAAATTCGAGATTTTCTCGGGTTTACAACGTATATGCACACATATAAGAGTAGAGTGCAGAAGTTAGCTTCTTTAGCATGCTCAAAAACCTTTTGCTTGAGGCCTGCATTTACATGGCATTCACTGAGGTTGTTTTAAATGAAGAAGTTTGGGGAATCTTGATCGTTTTTTATCTCCTGGTGGGTTTTGCTTTGCTTTTGATTTCGTTTGTGTGGGTTGTTTGGTTATTGGCTGCTTTGCTTTGTTAATGCGCGTTCTTCAATTGTTGGTAGGTTTCCGTGGATGGAACTGCACATGGGGTTTTGGGATGCACCTAAACTTGGGGGTACCCCAATAGGCTTTGTAAAACTTTAGGGTTTTTAGTTATGCTATCGTTTTGGTAGGATATTGTCGAGTTGATCTCCCTTTTTTCTTTTTTTTCGTTTTCTTGTAGAATGGTGAGAGGTCAAGAGGAGACTTCCACCAGTCAGGTTGGGCGTAAGAGAGGGTCCATCTGGGAGCTGCCTTTTGCAAGCAACCTCATCTCTTCCATGTCCATGGAGGAGTTGAGGTCCTTATGCCAAATTCCCGACAGCTTTAGTTTAGAATTTTCAGACAGTCTGGCTATTTCAACTGTAGGAGAAGCGAATAATGTCTTCTACTCTATCAGGAGTAGTTCGCAGCAGGACTTTACTTCCCCGTTTCATCATTGGTGAAGCAGTTTCTACATGTCTCCCAAGCACCTTCTGCTCTCATTCATCGAGCAGCTATTCGGATTTGATGGAGGTTGTAATTATTGCTTTCCGACCTTCTTTCTGCATTGAATATCTCATTGGTGGAGATTTGTTTTGTTACATCTTTGGCTTCAGGCGGGGGTAATTTATACGTCTCGCCCATAATTTAAAGCTTAAATTTGTAATCGGGCTCCCTAACTCTCCCAAGACTGAGGCAAAGGGGGGTTGTCCCGGTTAGGGGCCCTTGGTATGAGACGCTCGGCTCTCTCGGGCTTCCTTTTGACGTGAATCAGTCCCTGGTGTTCCAAGGTTTGTTTTAGCTAGGTTGCAGCTCATGCTTTGCTAGATGGATTATGTACTGACGTACCTCTGTTTTCTTGATGTCATTTAAGCGGCGCTGATGAACCATTAATAAGCTGAATGAGAAGAGCTGGCCTCTCGAGAACGATGGCGATTTCTTGAGATAATAGAGCGAAAGCGTAATCTGGCTTCTGCGATGGTGAAGAATTCTACGAGGAGTGGGCGGTAACCCTTTCCCATATATTATTCCGTCGTTCACCTTTCGTTTTCTTGGCGAGGTCGGGGGGGAGAATTTCATTCTCGTCGATCTCCTCAGTTGGTCCGGCGACGGCTTCTCTCGACGATCTTTGCTCAGGCTGACGGAGGCCGCTACAAGGGACTTTAGTGGGGTTGGCCAGAGCGCTACCCGGCCCTGGAGTCCACCAGGCACTTTAGACTAGCAAAGAAGAGCCGGGGTCGGTGGCTATAAAGGCTTATTTGTCAGTGCTTAGAGTTGGGGTTTAAGTAGATTGGACGGGAAGTAGTCGACAGTGAGCAGTCGAGGAGGAATGTTTGTTAACCTTCAGCTGCTTGGGTTTCTTTGCCGCGAATATTATAGCAGGTTGCGACATAGAGGTGAGGCCTATCTAGTTCTAAAGATAAGCGTCTAGGTCTCCGCCGAAACGAGGGGGCTTAGAAAGGCGGGCCATGAATGTCGGTGGAATCCGGGAGGCTTGGGCTTAGATGACAATGGAGTCCTTGGGGAGTTTGCCTCGACAATACTGGCCACGCTTTGAAGGGAGGGGTTAGGCTACAAGTCCTCCAAATGTTGAGGAGGTTGGAATAGGTGCCCGTCGGGGTGGTTATCGCTCGGCGTCCGCCCCGAGTCTACGGTAGCGGGACCCGGCGAGCGGTTGGCCCGGGTGTTGGTAAACACGTATGTTTCGCCCTTTGGAGGCTTCGGTATTCACGGACAGAGTGGTTGGGTCAGAAGGACGTCTTTGAAGTGTTCGCCTCTGGAGCCCCCTGTAGGGAGGGAATCTCACGGTTATGCATCAAAAACCTTTATGTCAGGCTCACTTAGGATACCGTAGGCGGCTCTCCCGGAAGCGTTATACCGTGTTTCTGCGCTATGGAAAAAGAGGCCTTCCGGTATGTAGTAGTGCTTGATGTTCATCGCGACCCTGACTTCCACCGATTCGTTTGAACTTGTAAGTGTTGATTGTTAGTACGTGACTACCAATGTTGTGTAGTAATTTTCAGCTAACCACATTTCTTTTAGGTATGATGGCCACTTTCGAATTTATGCTTTGGCGACCACGAGTTTCGATCTTTGCCTAGATGACATTGGCTAGCGGCTTTATGCGGTCGACCGCTCGCATCGGCCAGGACTTTTGAGCGCTTCTCGGCGGCGGAATCTTCGACAAAGCATTGGGATAGAGAGGCCCGAATGGCGCGCGGTAAGCATTACCTGGCGAAAGACGAGACGAAGCGAAGAAGCGAGGTAGCCCGAGTTAATTGGCTAAATCAACAGGAGATGCCAAAGCTAGGGTAGAAGTTGATCTATCTAAGGCCTTAGATTATTTGGCAGCTGCGGAGGAAGGAGGGCGGTCGGAGAAATTTGAATCACGACAGAGGGGCGAGCTTGCCGCGTAGAGGTTGAGCGGAAGTCACTTTTGTTAGAGCTTGAGATGTCCAAAGGTGAGGTGTCTTCTCTTCATGCCTAAACAGTGGGATAGAGACATGGTGAAGACTACCGAGGGGGATCTCTGGGCTCGTCTTGCTACGGTTATAGGTATTGTGCGTTGAAACGACATCACAGCGAGGACTTACGGAGATCCCGAGATGGCATGCTTGACTTCGCTAACCAGCCCACTCCCCAGAATTTTTTGTCGACCTAAAGGTGCCTCGATACTAGCGGCCGTTGAAATTTAAAGGCGTTGAAGCGAGATCAAGGCGAGGCGAGTTAGACTTAGAGGGGGGGTGTTGTTGCCAACAAATAGGGCTTCCTTTCATATGTTAGCTTCGGCTATTTTGGGTGATTTTGCAAATGGCATCGTTTGGCCATTAATACATATATTCTTTATTTGTAATCTCTGGCGACACTTAGCATATTTAAATGAGATTTGAAAATGTCAACAAGGCATGAGCCATGTTTGTTAAAAATTCGGCGGAATGACAACCATGTCTAGGGTTTAATTTGAACAACAATAGATATCACGGACTTATATGCCAAGCGGATAATAGCGAGTATCTGGACTTTTAGATGCAGTAGAGATGACAAGCGAAGTATCTGAACTTTAGATGCTAATTCGACGACCATAAATATCTAGACTTTTAGATGCCGACCAGGACAATAATATATTTACGGTTTTGATTTGGGATGAATGATAGTACACGGACTTTTAGAGGGCGGTCGGATGACAAGCTATACTTTTAGATGCCCGGTAGAACAATATTGTATCTAGACTGCCCATAGTCTGAGCAGGATCAATGACAATATCTAGACTTTTCAATGCCAATTTTGGAATGACCACTTAGTATCGGACTTTTAGATGGCAATTTGGACAACAATAGCCATCTGGACTTTTAGATGCCATTTGGACAACAAGCAGGTAATGCAGGAATTTTAGATAAGTAATTGTAGGTTTTAAAAGCTTGTGTAAGGATAATCTTTGTGGTGATAATTCCTGAAGTCTGCTCACGTAATACTTCTTAAGGTCTTATGACATTCCACATTAGGAACCATGATTAAAAATGCGGCCTTCTTAGAATGCAAGAGCCCAGGAGTGCGTGTTTTACTGAACCATCGTGTATGGTCCTTCCAGGTTAATTTCGGAACTTCGATCCACTAGGTTAGCCGTGTTTTCAAAAAACCTTCTTAGGACTAATTCCCCAGCTTTGAATGTAAAAGGCTTTATACGCTAGTTGTGCAAGTTTTCCAACCTCCGTTAGTATGATGCTATGCGTAAAGTTGCCACCTCCCGAAGTTTGTCAGCCGTGTCCAGATCTTTGATTACGACTTTAGTGTTTGCTTCCTTAGAAATTTCCGTTCGAATAGTGGGCATCCCAATTTCTGTGGGGATGATAGCCTCCATCCCGTATGTAAGGGCAAATGGTGATTCCCTCTTCGGCTTCCGACTAGTTGTCCTGTAGGCCCATAACACTCATGGTAGCTCTTCTACCCACTTTCCTTTGGTTGAATGTAGGCGTTTTTTCAAAGATGACAAGAGTGTTTTGTTAGGCCTTACGCCTGGCCAGATTTAGCTGCGGTGCGGGGGTGGAGTATGGGTTTTTTTTTATTTTCAATTCATTGCGAAGTTCTATATGCGAGCCCTATCATTGTGGCCCATTGTCCGTTACAATTGATTCGGGTATCCCGAATCTGCACACAATTTTTCATATAAAGTAGTGACTTTCTTATCTTTGATGGATCTGAGGCTTACGCCTCATCCATTTGCTGGTAGTCGGTGACAACTAACCAATATGCTTCTTACGTGCGAGTGGTAAAGGCGGTAAGCCCGACCATGTCAATGCCCCACTGAGTGAAGGGCTAGGGGCTTGTTATGGTTATTAAGTTTTGGGCTGGGAGTTTTGAGACGGGGGCCTATCACTAGCAGCGGTCACACTTCCTAACATAGGTCATTCACCCGCATGGTCTGCCAATAGTAGCCTTATGTATGAGCTTTATGTGCCAATGTCCTGCCGCTTGGATGATTTTCGCATATCCCATCATGGAGTTATGCCAATATGTACTGTCCCTGTTGTTGAGTGAGGCATTTAAGACTAGGGGCCCGCGGGATGGATTTATCTGATCGACGATTAATGAGGGAGAGCAAGGCTGCCTAGACAGAATCTGTAGGCTTGACTGTTATCGGCAGTTCCCTCGAACTTAAATAGTGGGTTCTGCGAGGTCATCGAAGGTTTGTTTCATATTTCATTCACCGGTTAGTAGTGATCGGCGACTCACGGCTAATAGTATAAAGGGAGGAACCACTTGTTTTGGCTATTGGTAGGGACCCATTCTGTGACGTCACGCCTGTTCATTAGAGCTTCTCGGGACATGCTCCAACCGTCAAGCCACAAAACTTCCCAACCGTAGGTTGATTAGACTCACATACTTGGTCATACGGTCTCTTGTTTCATATTCTCAGTTTGCACCATACCTCCAATTGAGAGTCGACTGCTTATGATGATTTTAAAGGGACACGAGTGCGAGATCAGGCACGGTTATGATCGCTTCATAATTCGACTTTGTTGTTAGAAACGGGAAAATTCAAGCGTATGAAACGCTCACATGACTTCTCAGGTTAGGCTTTAAGTTGCGGCCAGGGCTTTGCTCGTCACATCAAGTAGAGAGCGCCATCCACATTCAAAGTCCGCCGCCGGATCCGTTTGGCTTCATTTCTTGAGGTTGCGCTAAGTCGGCCCGTGCCTTTAGCGCGGATGGGGGTTTAAATTGAATCTTAGAGACTCACTTAGTTCGGTGCCTTTGAGCCATTCGCCACGACGGTCGGGCGTATCCACAGGTGGTAAGTCCGAAGCCAATTTTTCGTTGCGGGATGATAGGCTAGTCGCGGGTGAAAGCCCGAAAGAGTCAGCGATGGGGGTTGGGGATGGTGGTAATGTGCATTGATGTGTTTCCATCATCAACCTATTATTTGGCAGAAATGCTCATGTTTGAGATATTTTAGTTATGTATAAATTGGGGAGAATGTTTTTTTATGAGCATGGCTTGTTGTGGGATTCACTACTGAGTTATCGAACTACGACCCCATTATTTCCCTCCTGTAGATCACGGTACGAGACCGTACCTTGACATGAAAGTTGGACTGCATGGTTTGAGGATGAGTTGTATGCCAGCCTTAGCTTGTAGGTGGTTGAGGCACACATTTTGATACTATATTTAGTGTTATGTGGATATTCCTGCTTTGTATGTTTGGACCAGTTGGTATCTTTTGTGGATCATTGTATATTTGGCTTGTGGAGCCACTAGTTTTGGAACTTTGTAAGTGTTATTTTGATCAAGTGTAGTGTATAGTTTTGGGTACATTGAGATTAACTGCGTACCGATATGTGTGTATGTTTGGAGACTTGGAGTGATGTTTTATTTACGTTTCCAGTGGTACCAAGTGGGTTTAGACTCAAGTTGTGAAAAAATCCCCGGGTGGTAAAATAGTAACATAAATCCTGCAGGTGGAATTCGGGGTGTGACAGAGTTAGTCTTTCAGGCTAAGGGATAAATCCTTGGGAGATTAAAGAAAATTCAATAGATACTGAGTTCCACAGGCACACTTTAAGCTATGATCATGGGAGCTTAGGTTTTTAGTGCTAGGATTGTGCTATTGGGTGATGATATGATTTTCATACATGGCATAAGGCTTCCTAGAAGTGACAGCTAGTGAAGGGTATTTTATGATAACATGTTTACCTGAGACTATGTGATAACATGTTGGTGTAAATGCAAGCATGATATAATGAGTTTAGATATTATAATGCTTGTATGGATTTTTGCCATAGTATTGGCTAGTGTGTAATGATTCTTATACCATGTGCGAATTGTTATGAATCGGGTAAGGCAGGTTAATATCGATAAGCGGTAAAAGGTGCATTGCTATAATGAATTGATGTTGAGAACCTTCGAGTTATTCATGGTTCTTGTACCATGACATTGTGATAATTGATTGTCTATTTTCTTATATATAGACAATGAATAGAGGAAGAAGGAGTAGACGACCAAGGGTCAGACAGCCTGTGAGATCCTCTTCACCAGTTCAAGAGGATGAGGCTGGAGAGAGCGTGGCGTTACCTCCGAGGGTCATTCCGGAGAAGATGGATGTGCGGTTGATCAAGGATTTCAAGGCACTTATTCCCCCAGTGTTTCGGGGTGGTGTCAATTTCCTTGAGGCTGAGCATTGGCTAAAGGAAGTGAAGAAGATTCTGGATGTCTTGGAAGTCCCTGGGGAGCAGAGAGTTTCTCTAGCGTCCTTTATGTTAGGGGCAGGGCGCGATTCAGTGGGATATGGTTAAGAACACATGATGTGCCACCTGAGGGGGTGGACTCGGTTCGAGGGTTACTCTTGGCAGTACTCTGAGGCCATGAGGAGGCCCGAGGAAGAGATCGGAGTTGTACTGTGAGGGGGCTATGGCCCCATGGCCAGAGTATGCCTCCGGTTTACTGTTGGCCGGGTATGCACAGCATGTGGTGTAAGCGACGATTAGGCCGAGCAGGTTCGGGAGGGTTTGACTGAACATTCGGGCTCGGTGGCTCGCTAAGTAGCCGGCACCTGCGGTGAGGTGGTGGCACGAGCCACGATTATTGAGAGGGAGCGGCTGAGAGTCTGAAGGAAAGAAATAAGAATTCCAGGTTTAGTGACTTAAGGTTAAGGGATAAGAGGGCTAAGCGCCCAAGGATGAACGGTCCACGACAGTTGCCCATGCAACAAGGGCAAGCCAGTGGGAGTACAGTTGGGGACATGGGGCCTCGGACGTGTTATGAGTGTGGTGCGACGGGACGCCCGAGGAGGTGGTGCCAGAGTTACCATGACGAGAACACCCCGGCCTCCTCAAGGGCGGTTCGACCCGGTAAACCGTCGTATTCCGGAGGACATCCTCGAGGAGAGATCCCAAAGGGAAGGCGCATCTACGCCGGGCTAAGGGTCACCGGAAGCGAGTTTCGCTACTTCAGCGGCTCGAGATCTAGAGCCTAGTGTGCTAGTGGAAGGTATGGTTTTTAAGTTATAGCGCGGGCACATGTGTTTGATTAGTGCATCTCGTTCATTTATGTCTACTTCTTTTGCTTGACACGGATTTAGAGATTGCACCGCTCTCTTGTCCTTTGTTTGTTGAGACACACATGGGTGGTGTGATGGAAGCTAAGTGGGGATCTACCGGTGGTTGTGTGTTAAATGTTGGGGATATGAAGTCGTGATTGACTTAGTACTCCGCCTTAGCCGGTGTTTGGCGTGATTGTGGGAATGGATTGGTTAGCCCACATCATGCGATCTAGGCCCCATTTTTCGAAGGTGACCTTCAGTTGGTTGTGGGTCACATGTCGGCTGATTCTATGCGGATCGAGGGTGGTAGGCTTCGTAGATTCGATGAGATGAAGCAGTGGTTGGGGAAGGAGTAAAGTCGACACTTCCTTTACTATCTGAGGAGATTAAGGAAGAGTGGCGATGGATTGTATTCTAAAGTGTGATTACTGCGACGTATTTCTGATGAGTTGCGAGTTACCTCCCGTAGAGAGTTGGATTTCTCCATCGATTTATATCCGTGTCCGATCACAGCCCCGATGGCTCCATTCTAGATGGCTCGAGTTGAGCAAGGAGTTGAACCTACAAGCTGGGGAATTACGAGGGTAAAGGTTCATCCGACCAGAATACCTCGCAGGGTGCTCCGGTATTGTTGTGAAAAAGAAGAGCCCGAGGAATCTTTGCGGTTATGTGTGGATTCTGGGAAGTTTGAATAGAGTAATGGTGAAGAACAGAAGTACCCTTCCTCGAATTAAGGATTTGTTTGATCAGGTTGAGCGGGGCTTGTTGCCTCGAAGATTGATCTAAGATCTAGGTATCATTGGTTGAGTACGAGGGACACCGGATATCCCTGGTTGCTTTTTCGCGCAGAGGTATGGACACTTCGAGTTTGTTTTCATGCCTTTTGGTTGACTAATAACCTCATTTTGCCTTTATGGATCGATGAATAGGATATATCGTCCGTATTTGGATCGGTTATGGTAGTGTTTATTGGGCGACCTCCATTATATTCCAAGGAGTCGGCCCAGGCGCAGGCAACATTCTGAGTTGGCGGTATAGGTGCGAGAGAGAATCGGTTGTATGCGGTGGAAAAGTGTGATTCTGGATTCTGAGAAATCCAGTTCTAGGAGCACATAATTGTCTAAGGAAGGTATTTGATGGATCGGCAAGGTTGAGATCGTGATGGTGGGAGCGACCCAAGAGTGTCTTTGAGATACGTAGCTTTCTTAGATTGGCTGGTTGTTACCGCCGATTTATTGAGAACTTCGGGATTGCATGTCCAATGACTAGGCGCCTTGAGGAGTGAGCTTTGATTTGGAATGACAAGTGTGAGGAGTCTTTCGGGAGGCGAAAAGAGATTGACTCTGATGTTTGGTGTTGATTACTCCGATTAGTGGGGGAAAAGTACGGTTTTACGTGATGCCTCAAGGGTTGGCTTGGGGTGTGTGTATGCAAAAAGGTAGAGTGGTTGCCTATGCCTCTAGGCAATTGAAGAAACATAGAAGAGAATTACCGCATGATTTAGGAAACTCTTGCGGTAGTGTTTGCCCTAAAGTTGTAAGCGACCGCTACTTGTATGGTGAATGTTTGGAAGTGTTCTCTGACCACAAGAGTTTGAAGTATATATTTACTCAGAGAGATTTGAATGCCAGGCAGAGAAGGTGGATGGAACATAGAACTTTGACTTTTCTTTGCGATACCATCGGGTAAAGCAAATGTGGTAGCGATGCCTTGAGTAGAAAATCAAGGAGGAGCATCGCTTTCGGGTTTGATGGCTTATAGTGGAAGATGTATGATTACATCGGCGGTTCCACTGCGTGCTTTGATGGGGATGAGCCTAAGGCATGTTTTTATATGTTGGTGGCTCGACCCGACAATTTTGCATAAGAGTCGTCGAGGCTCGAGAGGAATTGATAAGAAGCTTGAGGGCACACGCTCTGAAGTGGCCAGGCAGTGATGCACGAAGGGTGGAGCATTCATGCAAATGGAGGAATCTATTTCCTCGACAAATTGTTTGTGTCGGATGATGCCGCAGTTGAGAGGGAGGTGATGAGGGAGCTCACCACTCTCGGTTCCGCGATACGTCTGGTGAGACAAAGATGTACCCTTGATTTGCCAATTTTGGTGGCATGGGATGAAGAAGGCGTGGCGGTTTGTCTCGAGTGTTTGACGTGCCAACAGTGAAAGTTGAGCACCGAGGAGACCCGGCGGCCGGTATTGCGGCGTTACCGATCGCGGAGATGGAAATGGGATCATGTAATGATGAACCATTATTTGGTTGCCCAAGACTCAATAGGGTAAAGATGGTGTTTGGGTGGTTGTTATTTGGTTGACTAAATCGATTTCTTAGCAATAAGGACCCGACTCTATTCTTACTTTGAGCAAGTTGTATGGCGAGATTGTGAGTTGCATGGTGTACCTCTCCATTGTGTCGGATAGGGACTCGAGGTTTCGTCCGGGTCAAGTGAATCTTTGCGAAAGAACATTTCACCTCTTTCGGTGATGGACCAAAACATACAAATTTGCGAGCATTATCACCCGAGGACTATTATCTAATCCCGACAATAATGCCATGAAACTTGTTTGTTGTGTTCCTTATCTATTATCTCTTTGATTAAAAGCGGTCTTCTTAGAATAAATCATTTTCTTTCACAGTTTGATCCGAGGATCTTTTTCAGTGTCTGGTCGAACAGTAGTAATTTGGATTTAAAGTCGGTCTCCCGATCCCACGAGATCACCAAGGAATTACCGATCAAGCTGCCCAGGCTACTTTCCGAACTCTATCTTGTTTGGACTCGGATAAGCGGTGGAATCGATTTTGCAAACCTTGAAATGTAAATAAGCTAAGATATGTGAATTATTAACAAAATGAATTAAGCGAAAATTCAAAAATAACAAATTGAGTGAACAATTATCTTTTAAAAGGGAACATTGAAAGAGCTGCATTGTGAACATCGATTCTACTTGATTGCATTGAACTTTGCTTCATGAACCACAAATTTAAAACACCGTCCAAGGAATATGATAGTGGAGTTGGATCTCCATACCCCAGCCTTTGTTCATCATCTAAACTTCCTTTGTTTCTTTCGAAACCAGAAATTAGAGAACTACTTTTAATGGGTTGCCTTGTTATGGATATTTTCTTTCAATACTTCATACCAGAGCATTAAATTGTAAACCTTAGCTCTAAGACATAGGCATAGCATGGGTTCACACTTGAGGCGGATTTTCTCTTCCTCAAAATTGGAGCGATTCATCCTTTCCTTGATTAGATCCTTGCTAACACGGGATTGGATTTACTATTCGGTCGAGGTGACCTCTACACTTGTTTAAATGGATGAAGTCATTCGACTCATTCTCGAATTCAAGAGTGAGGAAGAGGATTTATTGATTTAAATTCTGAGCTCATTAGATCCTGCATTATCGGTCGTATGCCTTTCGAAATTGTTCGTCACTCTCGGGATTGCCTTCTGTATGCTTCCGAGAGGGCCTCCCGGAATCGAGGCTTGATGAGGCGATCTATTATGGGTATAAAATGCTTCTGATAGGATCAATTCACGAGTACCCAAACCGGCAAATGGGTTACAGGCCCGATAGTTCATTGGCCTCGATGAATTTAACGGAAAGATAATTTAGAACCAACCAGAGTCTATTCAATGGAAAATTTGGGTTTCTAAATCCTTTAGATTACACACCCTCTGATAGCTTCTTACGATCAAGAAAACCAGCATATGCAATCAGGCCGGAAATCAATTCAGGTATGCAGGTCGAGACAATCAGTGATAATTTAAGAAGAAATAGAATTTTGTGATGGCTTCTACTTTACTTATTCAAAGGTCGAATCCAATTTGAAAGAAATAACAAACTAATCTAAAAATAAAAATCAAAATATAAAGAAAATTAAAATCTGAGCCTCGCTGAGATCTCTATTTTTGGGCGTAAGGGAAATTTGCTTTTCTTTTATCGCATTGCGTATTTAAGTCTGAAGTTGGGCCCTAAATTCGATGCATCTCCTTGTGGATTTCAGGTTAACTGGCCCATTTGGTTGTTAATGTCGCGACCTAGATTCTTTGTCGCGACCTCGGTTGATGCCCGACTCGTTGCGAGAAGCTTTTTATTTGATGGCGACTTGCCTTTAGCATCCCTTGGATCGATGTCGCGACCCATTTGAATATCAACATCGCGACCTTAACTGCTGCGGTGATGTCGCGTGAATGATCATCGCGTCGCGACGCCTCTTCTTCGCGATGTCGCGACCCTTTGAATGGCGTCGCTACGACCGCCTTTCTTTACAAATGATATCGCGGCCGTGAATAGCGTTGCGACCTTCTTTACTTCTGCGGTGATATCAGCGACCCTTTGAATGATGTCCGCGACCTTCTTTGCCGCGCTGATATTGCGACCAGCGAATGGCGTCGCGACCTTATCTTCTGGCGGTGTCGCGACCGCTATTGGCCGTCAGCGACATCTTAGTTCTTACAAGTTGATATCGCGACCGAATGGCGTCAGCGACCTTAGTTCTGCAAGCGATGTCGAAACCACTTCTAGATATCGCGACCTCTGTGTTCAGTCTCTTGAAATCTTATGTCGCGACTTCTATTGGTGCGACTTCCATGTCTCTTTGCTCACCGACTTTCGAATTACATGCGACCTCGAAATTGTGTTGCGACATCATATCTTGTTCTTCATTAATTTATGGTTGCAGGCCCGAGTTCTGTTCGACCTACCGCGTTCTGCCTTGATTGCCCTTATGTCATTTTTTTTTTGGTTTTGTGGTTGATCTTGATGTGATTCTTCATCAGCGTCAGCGTCGCTCTGTGAGGTCCTTTCTTCCTCTTTGCATTTCTCCTGGCGCAACATCGATGACGGTCGTATCGTCACCTTCGTGATTTACTTGCTCCTTTTCTTGCATTATCTTCTTTCTCTTGAATTTCTGCTGCATATCGATTTGGTGAATTATTTAACATTTGTCAGTCTTTATAGATAGAAATCAATCGAAAAATGAATTTGAAAATAGATGACTTATAAGCTCATCAAACTCCCCCAAGCAGAATTTTTGCTTGTCCCCAAGCAAAGAAATGAAAAGTTTGTTTGTCCTCAAACAAAAGGACATTTTTCTGTATTGTTTTGCAGTTGCAACCAATTTTTAATTGAAAGACTAGAATTGCATTCTTTTTTTTTTTTTGTATCTCTAGCTTCAAGTCCAGATGAAGGTTAGTCACTACTCAATCAGGTGTACAAACTAAATTGTTGAATTTGTTTTATAAATGAGTATAGTGGAGTTGATCTCCCTTTGAAAGTAGGTTGGTCTTCTTCCTGCTTTTCTTGAGTGGTCGAGTTAACCCTCCCAGGTCCTTCACCGAGTTTTGATCCTTTCAGATTTTCAATTCCATATGCTTGTTGTTCATATTGATCTCTCCACTAATGTAATTAATTCCAACCTTCAAGATCATTGAGTCTTTCGGGCTTATGTCGGGCTTGGGTCATGGGTAGGATGGATGGAACTTTTAGGTTAAGATTACCCCGGACTCTTTATCTTTTTTACTTAGCGTGCCTTCTTTTCCTTGCAACTTCTTTAATTGATTCCCCCAAACTTCATCCTTGGGGTATCTTCTTGTTCTTAATTTAAAATTGTTAGTTCACTTTTTCATTTTATCTTCTCTTTGTTGGAACTTTTTCTCTGCCACCATTCAGGAATAGTGCAATGTTCTGTCTTTTTAGGCTTTCTAACACTCTTAGCGAACTTTGGGTTAGTAGCTCCCATACCAGTTGGCATTAGGGTACTGGGTGTTGAAACACCCCTAAGAACTTAATTGTTCAAGAGAGTTAGACCCGCAAATAAAGGCTTGCTTCCTTTAAACTTTCTTACATTTGTATCCTCCTGCTTTAGATCTTTCTCTCTTCACCCTTTTCTGTATTTCCTTTTTAGTTCTCCAAAGAAAAACTACTCCCCCAAACTTTATCTCTTCCTCCTTCTTTGAATTTTGGGTAATCGGAGTTCTTTCTTTGGAGGATTAATTATCTAGGATGGCCCAGGATTTCAGTGGCTTGTTTTGAAGATAAAATTTGTTTTGGCTCCAATTCGGGGGAACTAAGGTGTATGCGAAGCATATAAATAAGGAATTGGCTAGAATAGCTCAAAGCGCGAGGATGGCACCGCATCATTTCTTATTAGTTATCACCTAAGTTTCGCCTTGATCAATAATCTAACAAGTTCTAGAATTCGGTTTGATTAACTGTGACTAACCCTAAGGATGTCCTTGACTCACTTCAGTTGATGAGGAGTTACATAATCTAAGGTTCACCAGGTTCTTTGGCTTACTGTTTATACTTCAAACTCAAAAATATATTTTGCTCCTTCAATTGTATAACCTTCCTTTATCTTGGACTCATCAGCTAAATTCAAGTCAATTATGCAATTTGTGTTTCAATTCAATTATATGTCATTCTGCCCTTATTATGCAATTATTTGTGTTTCATCCTATCTTCTAATCAAACTACTTCAACCCCAGCTCGGATTATGATATGTCTGGCATTACACTGTTCCCGAAGCTAACTCCTGCATTATTCTTAACAATTAAAGCAAAAAAAATAACAACACAATCTAATTTCAAACAACCTCAAACAAATTTTCTTATTTTATTCATGAGATTGTGCAAAGTTGGGAATATGAGGATGGAAGTGAGGGAGAGATGGACAAATCAATGGAAGATCCTATTTTTCTTTTGAGGAGGAGCAAAATGTTGGGAGGATCGGTCCCGAGGTAGCGAGTGGGTTGGAGTGGGAAACTTCATTCAGTTCTCTTTCTTCTTGTCATTCTCCCTACATACGTTCTTCCAGGATTAATTCATTGGTGAGATCAACCTTTTTGTTCAAATTATCTTGTCTTTTTGCCAATGTGTTCATTGTTTTCTCCATTTCAGTCATGACTTCTAAAAATTTGGAAAGATTATTGTTGATCAAATTCAAATTTTCAAGCCCGGACACTCTTACGAGAGGCATCTTTGTCATCCAGCTCTTGATCTCTTTCCTTCATCCTTTTCTCGAAGTCCTTGAACATTGACATGTATAGGAATTTGAATCCCTTAATCTGCTCCTTAGTTTTGGATTCTGGTGCAGTCCCTTTCACGTATGAGTTTTGGGAGTTGAGAATCACGATGGCGATTGTTGTAAAATAACTCATGGCTCGACCCGACTTCTTGATGAATCATGATCTCTTTCCTCCATTTCCTTCTTGAATTTTTCTCTTGTGCTCGGGATCTCTTTCATACACTTCCCATACCTTGTTCTTCTTCCCATTGTGATCTCTTCTTTTGACTCGACTTCATATACTTAACTTCTTATGCATTCAGTTATCTCTTACTTGTGTCTTCTTTCAACTACCTTCAACACACACTTCCTCTACGAGATTTTTGTTGGAGGCTCCATTTCTCTTCTCTTCTTCCATACTATTAAGATGGGGCTGAGCATCTCCATTATTTGATTATTCCCTTGGGCTCCTAGGCTTTCACGAGTTCTACGAAATCTTTGTTCCTTCTAGGGAATTTGTGATGGGTGGAGAAATCTATGGGACTTCTTTCATTCGTTCTCATCTCACGCAAGCGGAAAGGTGTTCCCATACTGTTTGTGCTTGAATCTTCTTCTTCTTGATCTTCAACAATAAAGGTGTCCTCTTCTGTCTTGCATTCATTTTCTTCTCTTGAATCTGCTTCTACTATAACCCTTTTTTCTTTTGATTCCATGGCCCCTTACTTACTCGAGTCGGGAGGTGGTAGTGAAATCTTCGAGGGCACTCTTCTTCTTCTTCCCAAGTTCCTTCACACCCGACCCTCGAACATAGCCTTGTGATTCTTGGATGAGGATCGAGCCCAGCCCTAATGCATATGATATCTCATTATTGGGTTTCAATAGTAAAGCTCCGGCATTAAGCTTGTACCCCTTCGACATGGCATAGAGATGATTGCTTCTTGTTCTCTTACGTGCGGAACATGTGGTAGGAATATACTTGAAGCCGGAAATAAAACCATACCTTTGCCTCTTACGTAGATCTCCTTAATTTATAATCTTTTCTCTCCCACTTCCTTGACCCCGTTTCACTTTGCAGATGCAGCCGACTTTCAACGACTATCTTTTCAGTTAGGGTTGTCTACTATCTTCTTGTATTTGGATCCATGCTTTTGCCCCTCCATTCCGTACATTTCATTTATGGTTTCAACTCCATATGGCACCCAAACTCCTCTGACATAAACAGAGTTCTCCTTCCTCCCAACCAGGTTGGAGTAAAATTCTCGTACGACTGCTGCATATCCAGACTTTTGATGTTTGCAGAATTTTCCCCAACCTCTTTGTTCAATCAGTTCCTTGAAAAGGGAAATGAGTTGGTTGAAGCCTCTTTCTCCTACGAGCCTTTCGGTATAATTGCTTCTTCGGATTGGTAAACTGACGAGACCGAGTCGTCTTCCTCTCACTTCTTCTTGCTTTTCTTTTCCTTTTTCCTCACATTTGCTTTGCCTTGGTTGAACTTAGAGGTTGTTCAGGCGGCACATTGCCACTTGCCGGGTTGGATAGACTTCCCCCTTCGAGTGAGTATACTCCTCCATGATTGCCAACTCCCGGTTGGGATGAGGTTGAAGGATTGACCATTAAATCGGACGGTTTCAGAAATTTTTTTTTTTTTTTTTCTGGGTTTGCAATTGAAAAACTAGAGTATGTGAAGATGAAGAGTTGTATTTGCTTCAAGGAGGATATGGTGGTGAAGGGAGTTTCTCAGCCCGATTCTGATTCAATCATTATTGTGGGCTCTTTATTACTTCATTTATTTGTACTTATGCGACTTAAATTTAGTGCAATTGTGTCTTATCATTAAATTTAGAGCGGAATTAAAAATTGCCCATCTGTCGCACTTTCTCTTAATATCGCGACTGTGTTTGTCGCGACATAACGTCATTTATGGGAGGACAAGTTATCATCGAGGCTGCGACATCGGTGTTTTATGACATAGTTGAGTTGTCGCGACCCTCACTACTCTTTTGAAGGAGTTGTTCTTGTCGCGACCCAAATGTTACATCTGACCTCGATTTATGTCGCGACATAACTTTTGAGTGACACAGTATGTTCTTCCTTCGATCATAAACTAAGTTGCGACCTTAACTTCTATCGCTACATAAAATATGGTCGCGACTTAGTCTGCACTTGCCCTAAATTTGATGATCAGACAACTTTTCACTCCTTATTAATTTGCACATTCTTAGCATCCATTTAATCTTTCCCACACATCAATTCAAACATGTATTCTATTCAATTTTTACAGAATTTATGTAGGGAGAAGAATACCATTTTTCAAGTCGCTCTTTCCACCATGAATTCTTTGGAGTTGTCTGGAGTTTGTTCATACTCACTGAGCCATTTGATTACGCATCGACTATCTTGTAACAATTTCAAAAGGATTAAATTGATCAAATACTAACCGGTATGTCCCACGACAAATCATGACTAGAACTAAAGAAATTCAAACGAGGACTAAAAAATTTCTGAAGTTTATATAAGGAATCAAAATTTTTTTATGGGGTTTACCTCCATGATTTGCTACATTTGAGTCCTTAGGCTGGACCTTCATTTGTTTTAAGCCTTCTCTCTCTCAGTTCATCATTTGGAGTTCTTCTGTTCTTTCTCCCTCTTGAGATAGTGCTTGATCTTTGACCATTAACTTGTGAATTCTTCATGTCGATCCACGAATTATTCTTGCTCAGTAGTACTTGACACCATAGCATATGGTCACTCCATTTTGATTTCAACTTCCTGGAAAGCAATCTTAATGCAGGTTAAGCAGCCAAGACTGATCCCACATACGAACTCTTTCCTCGAATCCAGCTGATCATGCCATTTCTTTGTACTTGTCATATTCTAGCATTATCATAGGCTTCATTTCAGTTCTTCCAGTTCATTCAGTTGGAGTAGTCTCTCTTCCTTTGCCATTTGAAATCGAAATTCAACAACATTATTTTACATTGCTTTATATTCTAGTTCAAGAGAGGTGACGCTGGTTTGCAGATCACTCTGTATGGGGACATCGATGGGAGTTTGAATGCGAGTCTATGGCAGTCGTCATGAGTTTGGGAAGACCAATCTTTCTGCTTGAACTTACAGGTCTTTTCGGGATCCTTTTAATCTCCCTATTTGGAAATTTGCCTTGTCCATTAGTCTGGGGATGATAAGCTAAGCTCATAATATGTTTGATCCCATACTAACTCCAGAGCTTTGCAAATATTTTGTTCGCAAAGTGGCTTCCCCCATCACTGATGATAGTCCTGGGTGTTCCAAATCTGCTCAAAATGTTCTTTTGCAAGAAGCTCACAACTGTGTTAGCATCATTCTTTGGACAAGCTATTGCTTCCACCCATTTGGAAACATAATCCCTTTACTTGGTATGTACAAGTTTCAAATGATGATAGGAGAAAAGGTCCCATGAAATCTATCCCCCATACGCCAAAAAATTTGCACCGCTAATATGCCTCGTAAGGGCATTTCATTCTTCTTGATATTTCCACTATTTGGCATCTATACACATAATTTGACCCATTCAGCCACCGATCTCTACGAAGATAGTGGGCCAATAAAGCTGATTGGAGTATCCTTATGAAATTTGTTCTTTCTACTCACGAAAAATATCCCCATATGGTGATGCATGACATTCATTCACAATTTGCATTGTTCACTCTCGCACACATCTTCATACCGTGCTATGACACCTCTTTTAAATAGCGATGGGTCATCCCCGGATAAGTACTAACATCGGTCTGAAGCTTTCTTCTCACATTTGGTAGCTAAGATTCGAGAAGGGACTATCCTGACCAAGTAATTACAATATTAGCATACCGTGGAAGTTGGAATGACATTTGAAAGCGATTGCTCATCACAGGAAGTTCTCTTATTAGATCTGTCTCCTCTTCTTACGCATTGTTTCTTTCTCTAGACAAGTGATCGGCTATCTCATTGTCACAACCTTTCTTATCTTTAATTTCGGGATCGAACTCTTGTAATGTGACACCCACCTTATCGAGTCTTGGTTTGACACTTACTGACATCGAGATGTTTGTTCTTTGCATGATACTGTGTGAACTATAACATGGGATCTAAAATCATAGTAGCTGAATTTCTCACAAGCAAAACAATGGCTAGCATCTCCTTTTATTAGTTGAATAATTTTTCTTAGGCTTCATTAGAAGAGTTACGCTAGCATAATTATATGCTCTGAATATCTTTTTCTTTTCTTTGCCCCATCCCCAGCTCCATTGCGAAATCCTTTGGCATCACACATTATTTGAATCCACTGATCCATTGGTGACCCTTGATTGGTGCTTGAACTAATACGATCTTGATTTCTTTAAAGGGTTTCATATGCCGGGAGTCATCAAAACTAAACTTTGTGTCTTTCTCCAGTAATCTGCATAATGTTTCGGCTATTTTTGAGAAGTCTTTGATGAATCTCCTATAGAATCGGCATGCCCCAGGAAACTCCTTATCCCTTTTACTGTTGTGGGTGGTGCAAGAGTCTTGATAATCGAAACCTTTGATTGGTCCACTTCTAGTCGAAGTAGCGAGAAATTTTGTGACCAAAACGATAAAACACATTACCCGTAGAAATGCTTTTGATTTAAGGCTAGTTATTTGTCCTTACATCTTTGAAATAACATTTCCGGGTTGTTTAGACAATGCTCAAAGCTGGATCCATATCTTGTGAAGTCATCATCCATAAAAATCTCCATGACCTCCTCGACCGTCACGAGAACATGGACATCATACACCTCCCGAAAAGTAGCGAGGGTTGCACAACCCAAATGGCATCCTTACGAAGGCAAAGGTGCCATAAGGGCATGTGAATCATGGTTTTCTCTTGATCCTCGGAGTGCAATATGCCAATGCAGTTATGGCGAATAACCCATCAAGAAACAAAAATGAGGGTATCACACTTCTTTGTCCAACATTTGATCGATGAAGGCAATGGGAAATGATCTTTCTACAGTTCTTGTGTTCGACAAAGTAATCGATACCTCCATCCCATTCTGTTCTTGTTGGAATTAACTCATTTTCATTTCGATCACGATGGAACCCACTGTTTGAACCACATGTGTTGGGCTAACCCGAGGGTATCGGTGCATATATAAAACCGGCCATTCAACCATTTGAGCACTTCTTCGACTACTTCTTTCATGGTAGGTTCGAGTCTTCTTTGATGTTCAACGGATGGTTTGCATTTTCCTCAATGGTATTTTGTGCCTGTGTGGACTGATACCCTTTAATTCATCCCATCGACCGTCTGATCGACTCACGATAATTCTTCTGAAAATTCGACAACCTGTTCTCCGGCATCCTTTGAGTCTAGCGAGAGATAATCAACCACTTTTTGGTAGCTCAAATTAAAGCATACTTCGGATGATTTGGCAACTCTTTTAAAGCTAGCATGCAGTGGTCTCTTGGTGAAATTCCTTATCTTCATTTTTATCTCCATTTGTCAGTGCAATTTGTTTAAGACTCATCACTTTTTGGTAGAGTCTGGTGATGTCACGAAAAATCAGTGCTGCCTTCGAGGATCAGAAATTATGTTTCATTGATAGGAGATTGAGCATTACAATCATAATAACATTCGAGTTGTTGAGATAGACATCATCTACTAACTTGTAATCTTCACATCGTGTCTAAATTCTTCAAACTTTGGAGGCGGATTGAAGTCAGTGCCTTCTCGACCTGAGAGTGAGAGACTCCATGCATATCCATTACAATAGCTCCAGGTTGCTGAATGGCCTTCTTGTGAGAGGGACTTATGAATCTTCTTGATATCCGGGATGATAAAGTCGGCGGGAAAACAAATTTCCCCACCTTAACAAGCACGTCTTCAATGACTCCTTCGAGGTTTTTCGCCATTGTTCTATACTACATTGAAAATGTGATAGTGGGAAGTAAAGCTCCCCCAATTGCATAATTTCCTTGCAACGAGATAATATTAAGTTTATGCGCTTCTTGAGTCTGAAACCTTTGAATTTCAAATCCTCCAGTGATTGCAGGAATTGTGAGCTTCACGGGTCTTTCATCTTCTGCAGTGATTCCTTCTTTATCAACTGCCTTTGCCAAGTAGCGATTCGATTCACTCTCCTTCCTCTTGCCGATCACTTCTCTTCTTGCTCATTTCCTTGAGGTGGCATAAAGTAGCATTTGAGTTACAGCTTCTATGAATGGCATGTATCTCCCGACCACAGGTTTCAAAACCTTCTGAGGCGCTCCTCTATCTTTGACTTTTGCAATCTGCGGGAATGGGATTTGCGGGCATAGAGTTACAGGCTTTTCTTCTTGCTTCTTTCTTCTTCTTGTTGCTGCTCCTTCTTTCTTTCTTTCTCCAGTGACCCAACATTTTTAAGGCTTCCTTCTCCCTTGTTGCCTTCATCTTTCTATGACTTTTCCTTCTCTAATTCTTTCCCACTTAATTTGCCATGCGGAGTCTCTTGGATTTTCTTCGTGTCAGCTGGGAGGAAAAGCATCTTTCATCGATTCTAACGGTCGGTAGGTTGCCCTATTTGTGTTTCAGGTTTCTTGAAGAGGCATTGAGTGGTCTTGAAAAATTTGAGGGTATTATTGACTTCGTCTGCAAACTTTTGTTCATGGAAGTTCAATGACTTTTATTTTCCCCCGTGAGTGGCATCGGTCTTGAAGTCGAGGCCGCTTTTTGACCCTAATTTTCATTTACGCCCCTCTCCACATTGCTAACATTGAGACATGGTGGAGCACATACCCCTGGCTGAAAATTTTGCATGTCTTGGGACATGTTGTGCTCCTCCCATAAGAGAAATTCTCATGGTTCCTTAATCTGGGGTATAATGGGTTGGCGAGTTGGGGTTAGGCTTGAAATGATATGCTCTCTGCTCATTCAAATAGTTAGCCTCCCCTCCCTTTGCATAGGAAACCTCTTGAGGCGCGCCCCTGGGCGTATTTAGTCTTCCTTCTCTTTCCTTTGCTCTATCTCATTTGCGGGTGCATTCTTTTTATCCGATGCATAAATGCATCCGACTTGGCCTCTAAGGCGGACATCTTGTTAAATCGATGTTTCATTTCCTTTACTGGCTCTCTTCTTTGCTCCTGGCTGAGGATTCAGAAGGAGGTTTCATGTTGCACCTAGCAAGATCCTCGATCAGTTGTCTTGCTTCTTCTACTCTTCTTCTTCTGAATGCTCCGCAGCAAGCTGCATCAATTATACCCTTTGAGGTATAATTCATAGAGTGGTAGAAGATGTCCATTTGTGTCTTCAGGTCTATCCCGTGCATGGGACATCTCTTCGGCTGACCTCTTATCTCCCCAATGGAGTGTCACGAGACTCTCATCCTCCCACTTGTTTTGAAAGTAATGAATTCCCTCTTTATTGAGTGAGGGATGGAGAGGAAAGAATCACACTTGGTAATCTTCCATCGGCTCTTCCGCCCGTATTAGCAGATCCGCGTATGGTAGTGGAAGTCGAACCATGATCGACTATATCTTAAGAGAAAGGAAACCCGATTGCGGCTTAATAACCGGTCTCACACCATTCAATTTTAAGCGTATTGGCCATTCTCGAAGCCTTCCAGTGTTCATTGGGATCTTGAAGAGGTGACACATGAATTGGTTCTATTGAACCATGGTGATCAGGGCTGGCTTGAGCTCAAATTGTTAGCATCTATCATTGATTTGTCTCCTTTGGCAGTATTCATCTTGGATCTTGGTCTCAGTCCTCCATAATTGTGCCGCTCTTGAAATTTTCTTTGCGAATTCTACACAGTTGGCCTCTGTCGATCTTTAAAATGCGCCATCTACGCACATTTAACACTCTTAACCTTTCTCGATCCTCTAAGTGTTCTTTGATCTCGGTGTCTAATGGTAATAATTCAGCTCCACACTTTACGTATGAATTAACTCCTAAAATTATAATATCTGAGATCAAATGGAGTCGATGATACCCTAAAATTGTATTTAACATGAAAGATCTTCCAAAATTCGGTAGCTTGCTAAACTCTGCTAGCTGTTTGAATCATATTTTTGCAAAATTTTTCTATTTTCTTTTGTAATTTATGTCCAAATTAGTATTTTAGCTTTTTAGTGCGAATATTGATTCACAAATTCTTTCGATCCCCGGCAACGGCGCTAAAAACATGTTCACCTCTTTCGATGATGGACGAAGCACTTATCTGAATTGTGACATTATCACGAGGACTATTATCTAATCCCACAAGCCCAAATATGCCATGAAACTTGTTTGTTGTGTTCCTTATCTATTGTCTGCTGATTCTAAGCGATTATTGTAAAATCAAATCATTTTCTTTCTAGTTTGATCGGATCTTTTGCAAGTGTCTGGTCAGACAAGTAGTAAATTGGATTTAAGTCGGTCTCCCGATCCCACGAGAGATCTCGGGAATTCTCGATCAAGCTTGCCCAGGCTACTCAAACTACACTATTTGGACTCGAGATAGGCAATTGGAATCAGGTTGCAAACCTTGAAATGTAAAAATAAGCCTAGGATATGTGAATTATTAACAAAATGACTTAAAGTGAAAATTCAAAATAACAAATTCAATTTGAACAATTATCTTTTAAAAGGAACATTGAAAGAACACTGTTATGTTTATCAGTTCTGCAGTTGCATTGAAACTTTGCTTCGCCAGACACAAATTTAAAACTGTCAAGGCTATGATAGTGCGGTTGGATCTCTCCATACCCCATATTTCATCATCTAAACTAGCATTTCTTTCGAAGGCAGAGAATTAGAGAACTACTTTAATACGGGTTGCCTTGTATGGATATTTTCTTTTTTGATGCCGTACAGGCGTGGGTGTAAACCTTAGCTCCTAAGACATAGGCATTGCATGGGTTTACACTTAAGCGGTTTCTCTTCATCAAAATTGGAGCAGTTATGTCTTTATCAGCGGTCGTCGCTGTAACGGGATTGGATTTACTATTCGAATCGAGGTGACCTCTGCTTGTTTAAATGGATAAGTCATTCAGCTCATTCGAATTCAAGTAGAAGTTATCGATTTAAATTTACAGTATTCGATCCACCATTATCGATTCGTATACCTTTGAAATTGTTCATCACTCGGGATTGCCTTCTGTGTCACTCGAGGAGGGGCCTCCTGGAAATCAGAACAATGAAACAATCCTATTATGGGTATAAAACACTTACAATGGGATCGATTCTGAGAATACCCCGAACCAGTAGTAGGTTACAAGTGATAGTTCATTAGCCTGCGATGGTTATGCGGGAAAGATAATTTTATGAGCAGAGTCACATTGATGAGTGGGTTTCTAAATCACTAGATTACACCCTACAACTGGCAGTCAAAAAACCCTTGTGTCGAGCCCGGAATCAAATTCCAAAATTTATGCAGGTCGAGACAATCGAAGCGATAATTTGAAAATAGAATTTTGTATTCGACTTCTACTTTATGACTAAAGTCGGATCAAATTTGAAAGAAATAACAAACTAATCTAAATAAAATCAAAACAAAGAAAAGAAAGGGTAAAATACAAAACCTAAACTACTAGATCTCTCTTTTGGCCGTAGAAATTTGCTTTCTTTTTTAGTAAGCATTTAGCGTATTTATAGGGTTACGAGTTGGGCCTAAATTCGATGCATCTCCTTATGGATTGGAGTTAAGCTGGCCCATTTGGTTATTAATATCGCGACTGGAATTCTTTAGCCATGACCTCCCAGTTCAACTCCGCGATTACGTTCGCCGGAAAGCTTTTATTTGGTCGCGACTTGCCTTTAGCATCCCTTGGATCTGATGTAGCGACCGGTGAATGACGTCGCGACCTTCTTTACTTGCAGCTGATGTCGCGACCTTCTTTACTTACGCCTGATGTCGCGACCACTGAATGACGTCGCGACCTTCTTTCTTTACAAATGATGTCGCGACCGCTGAATGACGTCGCGACCTTCTTTACTTGCAGCTGATGTCGCGACCACTGAATGATGTCGCGACCTTCTTTACTTACGCCTGATGTCGCGACTACTGAATGACGTCGCGACCTTCTTTCTTTACAGGCGGGTATGCCGCGACCGCTTTGAATGGCGTCCGACATCTTAGTTCTTACAAGCGATATCGCGACCTTCGAATGGCGTCGACCTTAGTTCTTTACAAGCCGATGTCGCGACCACATCTAGATCTTCAACCTCATGTTGATCTTGAAAATCTTATGTCGCGACTTCTGTTCGATTGCCACTTGACTTCCATGTTTCTTTGCTTTCGGCTTTCGAATTACATCGCGACCTCGAAATTGTGTTGCGACATCATATCTTGTTCTTCATTAATTTATGATTTGCACGAGCCCCGGAGTTTATTTGCGACCTGCGTTACGCAACCGATTGCCCTTATGTATTGGCCGAAGTTTTGTGGATTCTCGATCTTGATGTGATTCTTCATCAACTGTCAAACATCAGCTAGCCGAGTCCTTTCTTCCTCGTACATTTCTCTAACTGCAACATCATTCGACCCGATTCGTATCATTCATGTTCGACCGGTTTACGCTCCTTTTCTTGCATTATCTTCTTTATACTTGAATTTCTCTTTTTATATCAGTTTGGTGAATTATTCAACATTTTTGCACATAAATAAGTCTTTTATAGATAGAAATCAATCAGAAAAATGGACTGAAAATGGATGACTTTTAAGCTCATTAAAAGCTTTGGGAGCAGAATTGATATTGATCTGGCATTTCACCCTCGGATTGAACTCAAATACGAGAGAGTGGTCAGTTACGGAAGATATGCTTAGAGCATGTGTTAAGACTTCAGGGAGTTGGACCAGACATTACTCCCGATTGAGGTTCGCGTATAATAACGGTTTTCCGAGCGATATTGGGATGGCACCATGAAGCTCTTTATGGAAGGCCGTAGATCGCTATGTCTTTGGGTGAATCGGGAGAGCTACTTTGATTAGTCGAGTTGAGTACGAAGCAGCGAGAAGATAAAGGGTGATCGTGATAAATTTTAATTTAGCGGTAAAGCGAGAGCGAGAGAAAGAATTATCAAGCCACGGGGAGGAGACCCTTAGAGTTTGGGTTGGGGACCGTGTGTTTTGCGAGTGTCGCCTCGCAAGGGAGTGTTTCGTTTTGGTAAAAAGGGGAAACTGGCCCCTAGGTACATTAGTCCGTTTGAGATTCTCCAAAGAGTTGGAGAGGTAGCTTACCAGTTAGCTCTTCTACCGTAGTTGTTTGGGATACATGATGTATTCCACGTTTCGTTGTTACGGAAGTATGAGCCAGATGTTTCGCACATACTAGATTGGCAAGAGCTGAATTTGCAAGAGAATATGAAATATGAAGAGCGGCCAAGGGAGTTCTGAATGCGAGGCAGCGTGTTGCGGAGACAAAGTTATTCCTAGTAAAAAGTGTTATGGGAACACCATAGGTGGAAAAGCTACATGGGAGCTAGAAGCGAGATCATGAAGAAGAAGTATCACGGAACTCTTCCGCAGTTAGTATGGTTTAATTCGGGGGCGAAGTCACGTGCAAGGAGGGAATGTAACACCCGGTATATTAATATATTTTGTTATATTCGAATTGGGATTTTTGGGAAGCGAAATCACAGCTTATATACATATATTTTAAATTGTGATTAAGATTAGCAATCTTAATGGTTGGTTTAATTAGGATTAGCCAAAGTGTGTTAAATTGCATTTTTATGGCATGTGGGTGATTATGCAATTAGGTAGGATTTAGTGGTTTTGTTAGGATTTGTAATTAAGTATGTCTTGAAGGACCACTTTGGAAACTTGTTAGTGGAGAGGGAGTAAAGTGCAAATCATGCTTGTGAGCTATGTGGCATCATGAGGGCATGACACCTCATATATGCAAGGTAGGAGCTCTTGACACATGGCAAGTGCATGAGAAGAGCTTGCCATGTGCCAAGCAAACCAATTCCTCTTGGTTTTGGATGCTAGACCAACTTCTTGCTAGGAAGTGGAAAATTCTGGAATTTTAGAAAGTGAGAGAGAGTTCTAGAGAGAAGCTAGAGAGAAGGAGGAGAAAAGGCAGGGGAAGGAGCTTGGTTTTGGTGGAAAAGTTTAATAGGTATGTAAACATGATCTTTGAGGCCTTAGTTGTATTTCTATTGGACTTTGGTTGTATTCTAGGGTTTTGTTGTGATTTCATCTAACCTAGATTTGATGAAAGAAGCGAAGTTTGGTGGAACCTAAATTGTAAAGGCCGGTTTTGTGAAGATGGCATGTGTGTGTGTGTGTCAAAGGGAGGTGCTGTCCAGCTTTCCCCTTGACCCCATGACAGTGTTTTGGCCATAAGTTGGCCTAAAGAACTCCGAACTAGATGATTCCAGTTGGAGAAGAAGCCTAAGACCTAGCCCTTCGAATGTCTAGAAGCAACTAAGAACTAAATCCTACCATAAGACCCTTGAATTTGAGGTTGAAAGTCAGGTACAGATTCTGTCCCCTGTTCTGGAGCAGTTCCTATTTTTGAGTCATAAGTTGAGTTATATTGATCCAAATGGAGTGATTCAAATCCTTCTCAAAGCCACATAGAATGACATGGAAAATTATGACAGAGTATGGCTCATTTGTTCCCATAATTTCGTCAAAGTAAGGGTGAAGAGGGCACAGATTCTGTCCTAGGAAGCTTGATCTCGGGAGGTCGGAAGTGTAAAAACCATAACTCTTGATTTTGAGGTTCGAATGACCTGATTTAAGAGGCTGTGGAAAGCTAAGAGATAGGGGAACTTTTGGTCAGAAGACCACAATGAACAAAAAGCATGTATGGCTGGTCAAAAATTGTAGTTGAGAAAAAAAAGGGGTCTTGAGATAGGCTGAAAAAAAGGGTACAAGTGTTGTGTGTGCTGTTTGTGTTACCCTAATAAGGGGTGTTAAATGTTGATCTTAGTAAGTGTAAAAGAGAGTGCACTTGGAGGATCAAGGTTTATGTTGGAGGTATAAGAATCTGTGTGAGTCAAGTGGTGATAAAGTAATAGACCACTTGAGTAATTTTTATGTGACACGGATTGAGAGAGGCTAAGGAATCTTATGACTTGTTATTTGCAGATCCTTTGGAGTAGCCTCGGGTTTTGACTTCCTTGGGAGACTTGCGGATTTTTGAATCAGGGAAGGAGTGGGGATCATATAACCTTCTCACCAGCATCTTGTGGTTTGATGTTGTGGGAGTGCAGTGCCATTCCGTGCTTTAGTTGTGTGATTTTCTATTGATATATAAATGTATATTTTTATATACTATATAAATCTTTAGATTCGCAGTACATGTTGTTTTACTAAATATCCATGTGGTTGAATGCTGTGAAATTGTTTTAAAGCATGACATGGGTATGAGGCGTGATCCGGATTGATGTAGTGGACACGCAGGACGATGACTAGTCCCTGAGTTGTAGTCTCGAAGGTCCACGGATATACGGGATGTGGCGTATCACGGGTGGTAAGTCCCGGCAATTTGTCGTTGTTCTGGGATGATCGGCTAGTCCCTGGGTGAAAGCCCAAAAGAGTCACTGATGAGATGGTGGTAGTATTGCATTGATGTGTTTCCATCATCAACCTATTATTTGTAAAATGCTCATGTTTTGAGATATTTTGAATTATGTATAAATTGAAATGTTTTTATGAGCATGGCTTGTTATGGGATTCACTATTGAGTTGTCGAACTCACCCCCATTATTTCCCTCCACCTTAGATCACAGTCTGAGATTGGCGCATGACATGAAAGTTGGACCTGTAGGGTTTTTGAGGATGGAAGTTTGTATGCCAACCTTAGCTTGTTGGTGGTTGAGCATACATTTTGATATATATTTAGTGTTATGTAAATATTAACACTGTATATTTGGACAGTTGGTATCTTTTGTGGATCATTGTATATTGGCTTGAGCCACTGGTTTTGGAACTTTGTGTAAATGTTATTTTGATCAAGTGTAAGTGTATAGTTTGGGTACATTGAAGGAATTAACTACGTCTTGGAAGTAATATTGTGTATGTTTGGAGACTTGGAGTAATTGTTTTATTTACGTTTCCAAGTGATTACTCCAAGTGGAGTTTAGACTTAAGTTGTGAAAAAAAAATCAGGTGGTAAAATAGTAACATAAATCACACCGGTGGAATTCGGGGTGTGACATCCTCGTTCCCCAACAATATGCGTTGTAGTTGTTCTTTCTCTTCGCCGGATAACAGGGTGTTGACTTATGTAAATTTCTCCAGCCCGGAATCCCGACCTGCGTCTCGGAGGATCCTGACCTAACAGTCCATTTCTTCCTTGCCACAGGCGGCGGTACATAGTTGCTACGCGGGAATGTGATCCTCAAGGAGAAGACCACCTGAACTCTTTTCCTCTCTCTGTTCCCTTATGGATAATTGGTAGCATTGCTGTGTGGCTAACTGGCTGCTTAGAAGATCGACCTGCCTTGCATTGGTTAAATAACTGACAATTTGATGATATGTTGAAGGGACGACCTTCATCGAGTGCAGCCAGGTCCTGCCTAATATGTAATTGTATGGTCCTAGGTCTTCGACAATTGAGAATAAGGCACGTTGGGTGTTGACCTGCTTATGCGAGGAAGTGTGTTTCTATTGTTGTGGTTGTTGCATAGTTGAGCCGAAGAGGATTCATCAGCCGATTCAACATTAGTGGGAGCTTTTAGTTGAAGCGAGTAGGTTGCAGCAAATGCTGCGTATTTGCCAAGATCTACTAGCACCATGTGTACATCAAAACCGTTAACAAAGAATGAGTACAAGTGCATCATAATGGGGCACAATGACCCTATTCAGGTTAACTGGGGGAAAGAATATGGAGCCATTTATAGGCTTAATCTCTTCCCGGCTACCGCTTACGTGGACGGCGTTTACCCGAGCTTTGACTGTGGCTACTCTCAGAAGCTTCTTTTGTTGGCGTTGTAACTCCCCAAAATACACCCTTGTCTTTTTTAAACATAATTAGGGTATATTATAAGGAGTTTTGGACGTGAATAGTACTTTTAAAATAAAAAATCCAAATTTTATGACTGGTTTAAAAAATATGACCAAACTAGTGCGGGTTGGAATAGAATTGTAATGGCCGTGTTGGGAGTGTGTGACCTTTGCCAAGTTCAAGAGTGGCGTTCTGGCAGCCGACTATTGAAAAAATTTTGATGGCTGGGGCGTTGTGAACGACGACTATTGAAATAAACCAAAGGCCGTCGTTCACAACGATGACCATTGAGTTATTCTTTAGTTTGCTGCCGTGAATCTCGAGCTGCTGAATACTAGATTTTTTTTTGTCTTTTATGCAATTTATGTCATTCTTTATTTGATTTATGCTGTACTTTTGATGGTTATCGTGAAGGCAATATTCTGATTTTATTGCATAGAATGAGTCTGGTGAGAATCGAGACATAATTTCTTGATATGGATTAATTAGTTATTTTGTTTAGATTATGAAATTTTCCATTGTCGTATACTTTACTGTGTCTTAGCACTTCCAACGTTCTTGAATGTTGTAATTCCATTTGCTTGAGTAGCCTAAAAATTAAAATGAACCTACAAGTTTAATTTTTAAAAATTTGAATCAATTTAATTTTCCACGAGTTACCCAGTTTAATTTTATTATCATTTTTTAATAAAGAAATGAATTTTGCATTAACCCTGTTCACGACCTCATTATAAACCAAATAAAAATGATAATAAAATTCCATGGAGGTATTAATTGAGGGGTTAATGCAAAAATTCCATGTTTAATTATTAAAAATGATAATAAAATTAAATAAGGTAATCCTTGTGGAAAAATTAATTGATTAAATTTTTAAAAATTAAACTTTTGTAGAGTTCATTTTAATTTTAGGCTACATAGCTAAATAGATTACAACATTTATTAAGCGTTGGAAGTGCTAAGGCAATGAAAGTATCTGACAAATGGAAAATTATAAATATAAACAAAATAACCAATTAATCCATACCAGGGGTATATGCAGAGTTCTAACGCCTTTGTGCTCCTTCATGCACAAAAGCGGTAGAATATTGCCTTCTGCGATAACTATAAAATGTAATCAAATAAGAAATGACATAAATTGCATAAAGAGCAAAAAAAAATCTAGTATTCGACTCGAGATTCACGGCAAACTAAAAAGATAGCTCAATAGTAGTCGTTGTGAGCGGCCGGCCTTTGGTTATTTCAGCTAGTCATGGTTACAACGCCGGTCGTTGAAAATTTTTTAAATTGAATAGCTGGCGTTGTGAACGCTGGCCTTTGAACTTTGCTAAAGGCCGTCGTTCCCAACGACGGCCATTGCCACCCTGTTCCAACCCGCACTAGTTTGGTCATATTTTTTAAACCAGCCATAAAATTTGGATTTTTTATTTTAAAAGTACTATTCACGTCCAAAACTCTATTATAAGTGCATTTTGAAAATTTTCCTAATTATTATTTTGCTAAAATTCAAGAAAATTCAGAATCAAGATTTGTACAGATACAAGGTAAAAGTGGAATTTGTTAAACCATGATATAAAGTCATAAGATAATAAGATTATATGCCAAAGTGGAATAGTGGGAAGTTGTGGTGCAAATAGAAGGGAATTTGAGGACCAAATTGCAATAAAAGGAAAATTAAAGTAAAAAAGGGATAAGACAAATTAGGGTCTCTCATTTTGGGGGATTTTTGGGAGAGCAAAAATGTGAAGAAGAAGAAGAAGAAGAAGAAGAAGAAGAAGAAGAGGAAGAAGCAAAAAGAAAGCCAAGAAAGGTATGGAAACTAAGGTTTAGTATGGATGGCTATGATTTTGTAGGGATTTGTATGGAATAGTATGGATTGTATGGATTGACATGGTTTTGTATGGATTGCTTTGGATTTTGTATGGATATTAGTATGCTCCATTTCTAGGGTTTAGTTAGGAATGCATCATAACCCTAGATTTGTTGAAAGTTGGGTTGGAAAAACCCTAGTTTGTGTAAGATGAGTGTGGAATCCTCCCTTTGAGCATGGATTCTTGGTTTATGATGTTTGGATACCTGTTTGGGTGTTAGGAAGTTAACCTAACTTACAAGTATTTGAGTTTATGTTTGGAAAAACTCTATTTAATCTCTATGTTTGGTTTTGGTTGGGTTAGAATACATTTGGGGAGTTGTTTTCGGTGATGCTTTTGGATTATTTTGGGGAGTTTGTGTAAGATAGTAAGTTCCTGAACACATATAATTGTAGGACTGCCTAAGACCGGATATGGAATGACACGACACCTGTGCGTGGGGCGAGCAGCGTATTGTGCCGGTACTCCCGATTAGTGCGTGGCACTCTCTGGCCGTCTTCGACATGGTAGTACTTGATTGCTCTCCCCGGTGGTAAACTGACACTCTCGGTCACCTGCCTCTGCTGTGCTCGACACCTCAATCTTGTCTTGTCTTGTACCTTCGGGTACTTGTGTCTTGTGTCCTACTCATTTCTTATTCTTGTCTAGGTAGTCAAGCAGTTATATGATAAAGGTCTGAATGCTTGAATAAGGTAAGTAATGTACATTGCTCTTGCTCACGAATGTACCCACGATACCTCTGTATAAGTATAAGCTCTATAGTACCTACAGGTACCTCCATTACAAGTATAAATACGTAATTCCTACGGGAGATGCGAACAAGTATAAATCTTTGCTATAAGTACAAGTATGTGTATAAGTTTGTTATGAATTCATGAAAAATTCGATATACGCTCTTGTATATACATTCTTGTATACTTCTTTGTAAATGAGTATTAGTGCATGTGTATACTTACAAGTCATATGTTTCCCACTAAGTGTAAAACTTTGCACGGGTCTAAATCCTTGTAGGTATAGAGGAGGACGTCCGCGATCTTCCACGTACCTCTTGAGCCCGACACACTTGTGAGATTATGTCGCTGTAGGTTTCGCTACGATTATGTAAATGTAAATGTACAGTTTTTGGTATATGTATATGTAATTAGGACTCAGGACTGTATGTATTGAGACTATAAACACCATTACGGTGGTAGTTTTATTTTTGTATCTTTGTATATGATATTTTGATTCAGTTATAAGACTTGGGCCACAGTAATATGCGAAAAAGCAAGTAAAGTACAGATTGATTTAAGTGACCCTTCGTCGCACTTTAGGCGAGTCGGAAGAACTGTGATAGATTTTGGTCAGTGCGATTGTCAGCGACCCTCCCAATATATAATTTATGACAAGCTTAGGTTCGGGCGGTGCGGTTACGTCGGTTGTGATTCTGCTTGCTATATGTGCAGATTCTTCCTCGCGATCAACTTCCCTGATATATCTCCAGAGGTACCCCGTTTTAATTAGTCTTTCTACCAGGAATTTTAGGCATCGGCACCTGTTGGTCTCATGCCCATGATCTCTATGATAATCGCATTGTATGGATGGGTTTCTCTGAGAGGGGTTCGTTTAGATTGGTGTGAGCCATTTGAAATCTAGAAAGTCATGAACGAGAGGCAGCAGCCTCTCGTAGGTGATATTCAGAGGAGTGAATTGCGGGATCTCCCTCTTCTTCTATGGTTGGTCTCAAGGTCACTTCCAGTTTTTACCATTCCTTCATTGGGTTCGGAGGCTTCTTCCCCTCCGGCTTACTGTTTCCAGCTGGCTTGCTTATGATCATGACAGTTTGAGTCGCTGCACGGATATTATCTTCCAAGGTTGAATATCTATCTTCCTGCCTGTACAATTCTTCAATTGTGGTTGGCGGGTCTAAAGACAATGAGTGGAAGAATGGAGTAGACGGCGCAAAGCTCTTCCTAATGTTTTGAAGGATCGCATCCATGCTGTAAACTTCTACTTGTTGGACAGCTTGCCCGATTCTCTTGGTTAAGTCCCGTATAGTCTCCTCTTCTTGCTTTATTATAGTCTGCAAATAACTAATATTCCTCTTCTTTTGTATTGAACAGAGGTACTGAGAGATGAATATGGTCCAAAGCTCGTTAAACGAATTTACCGAATTACGCGGGAGCCTGTGGAACCAAGTTAGCGCCGACCCTTGGAGACTACTCGGAAAGACTTTGCATAGTAGGTTATATTTTCCAGCATTCAGAGTCATTGATTGATTGTAATGGAGCATGTGGTCATAAGGATCGCTAGAGCCGTCGAATATAGCAAAGGTTGGCATGACGAACCCTCGTGGTGGCTCGTAATCAAGGATGTGTTGCCCTAGGAGGGAAGAGAGCATGTCGTTGGGACTTCGAATTGCTGCTGTAGGCAGTATGTAGAGCACATACTCTGTTCCGAAGGCGAGGTAAACCGGTTGCATGGGCGGCATTGCGGCTGTAGGTAAAGTAAATGTGTTCCGGTAGCCGTTTGTGATTCGACCTCGGCCGTTGCGGCCGAGCAATACCACTGTGGGTGTTGAATGCAGGGCAGTGGAGTGTCTCTAGGACGGTCTATCCTTGTTACTTTTTGCAGGGAGGAAGTGGCGAGAGCTACGAGGATAACTCATCGATGCACTTGGGGATGTCTTTATCGCTAAAGTTGATGACTTCTTTCAGCATATCATGACATTTGGATGCTTTGCTTGATCGTTATCTTGCGCGTCTCTTTGTAGGAATTGCGCCTTTTCTCTTAGGCCCTTGAGATGATCGTTTCATCTCTGATTCCCAAATCACATTCTGCAATTCTTCATCCGTCCGCACCTCTCCTTTCTTCTCCATGTCTGATGCATATGAGTGAATGACTTGAGATCATAGTTGTTGATCCATTGTATAAGCAGTCAATGGATAAGATCATCGCAATAACGGGAGTGTATCTGCGCGATCAAGCTCTGCGTGATAAAATACGTTCATTCTGTAGGTGATGTGTAAATTTGTTTGATCCTTTCAGGTGATGTGGACAACCTGCAAAGTGCGGGTAGTTCTCTCCAGATGTAAGTTAGTCCAAAGATGGAGAGGAAGAAGAAAGAAGTTTTATAATTAGGGTTGGGAAATCCCCCTCTTTTATATTTGAATTTGCCTTTTTCTCCGGAGAGATAATCTCGTGATTTTTGTTGATAAGGTATTTCTTTCCTTATCATGGACCAATTATCCTTGATTTTTGGAAAGATAATCTCGTGATTTTGATGATAAAATCCCTCTTTCCTTATCAAAGACCAATTCTCCCTGATTGAGGATTAATGTTTTTAAGACGTATCAAATTTGGACATTAGGAGATCCGTGGATCTATATTCTATGTATAGTTTTTCTCCTTAATACACTTATTATTGACAGACCTTTCGTGTTCGATGGGGTGGCCGTTTAGGGGACTCGGGACCCCAAACGGGTTCTAGGACTATGCTGTTTGGTCATTTCCCATGCGGTTTTAATATGGTGGGTTGCCTTGGGCCCTCCTCGTGGCGGGCCAGGCAATGAGCCTACACGGACACTGGGCCTATTGAGTAGCGGATCTGAGCCCAAAGGCCATGGTGCCCCTGGTTTTGGAAAATGATTCTCTAATATTTTCTATAACAAGTTTGTCACACAAAACTATTTCAACTTATTTTCTATAAAGTAAAGAAATAGCATTTAATTATTATATTTTAGATGTAAAAAAATTGTTGAAAACTTTAAGCAGTTTCAACTTGTTTCCTATGTTTTTAAAAAAAATGAATTTTACATGAAATTATTTATTTCCAATTATTTTTAGTATTTGTCATGTTATTTTAAATTAACAATTCCAAAACTAGTGAAATCATTCCAAATCCAAACAACTAAAATGTCCTCAAGAAGAATATTCCCTTGCTGAGTCACGAGATAGGTTTCGGTGTTTAAATTGATCTCAATAGATTGTGTTTCAAGCTCCCTTAAATTCATGAAAGATTTATTCGATTGTTAACTTCAAACCTTTTGGGATTACTAGAGGTAAGTTTAGACCAATATTTTAAAAATTGGATCGGTTACTAAACCGAAAAAATTACTAGTTCACTGTTTAGGGATTGAATCGATAGTTAAACCATGGTCAAACCCGACTAAATCGGGATCGGATCGGTCACCGATCGATGGTCCAACCGAATAGATCCAATTTTTAAAACATTGATAAATTAGTCAAAGTACGCTCACAACAAACGAGGGAGAATGAGAGAGAGATAGGAAGCGGCTGTCTTCATCCCTGTGCCGTTCAACATAAGAAATGTAGCACTCCAAGAACTTCACTATTCTCCATATTTCCCAATTAGGACACTTATGCGACATTACTTTATGAAATAAATAAATAAAATCAACAATAAAAAGTGTTCTAAATTTTGTTTTCATCTACATTTTCGATAACATATTGTTCAACACTTTCCCTAGTTTATTTTTAATAATTCTTCACAAGTCTATGATTTTCTTTTAAATAATAAAAAATTGTTCTTCTTCTTGTTTTTCTTTTTAGTTTTTTTACTTTTATATATTACGGTGTAGTACTATTACTATGTCATTCAAGTGATTTCCGGTAACCCCATCTTACACCATTTACCATTTTACTACTTCAGCTAGGCCTAAGGATTGTACTGACCTTAGAAACATGTTGAAGCATGAGAGGGAAACACATGCATTAATACTTTAAATTTTGTGTGTTGGAAAACCAAAAACGAAAAAAAAAACAAAAAGAACTTATTGTTAGGGTTTGTCTTTACGTAAGTTACAACAAAACAGAATGCACTGCATGCCCAAGAGCTCAGCACTCAGTTCAGAAACTTGTATTGAACTTTTGTCATTTTTTATGATTTGGAACTTAGTAATGAAGTAGCCCAAATGGTTGATAAGATTTTGATGCCCAACAACTTCAATCCATACCACTTCTCAAAGGTGATGAACATTATTTAACTTAGAAACCATGGAAAATGTGGGAAAATTTTGTGCACTCCAATGGAAGTTGAATAATAACAAAAGGAGACAGAAATTTGATAGGAAGAGAAGTTGAAAAACAAAAAGGAAACAGATATTGGGAATTTTGAAAATTGATATGAAAGACATGAATAAATAATAATCCATCATCATCATCATCATCATCTGAGAGCGTGAATTAAAGAGGAACTCCTCCTATTGAGTGACAGAGCATTCTCAAATTTAGACCTGAGCAAGAGCGCCCCTCTTATTGCTGCAAACCACATTTGTGCTAGTGCTTGTGCTTCTTCTCCGGTTGTTTCTTCTTCCCTGAGGTCTCTCCCCTCCACCCCCTTCCACTTCGCCATCGCCATCTCCTCTGGCGGTGGTCCCACTTTCATCGACAATGGCGGAGGAAGAAACCACATGCGGAGGAAGAACCTACTCTCAACTAGGGAATGGGCAAAAAAACCTAAGAAACTGAATCAAATGATAGGTTAACAAAATCGGTTTGGTCTTTGTTTTATACAAATCTTGGTTTTGGTTAATCAACCGAAAAATAAAAAATATACTAAAAAATAACCGATCGAAATCGAAATAATCTTCATCCCTAACTACAACACTATAACCAAAAAAATTAATATCATATTTATAATATGATTTTAGATAATCTTCACTCTTAGTAGGAATATTATCATATATATCTCTAGACTAGTACCAAATAAACTAGTTTTTTATTTTAATTTTTTTTTTATCTTGGCTTGAAGCCTAAAAAAAATGGAAGAATATATTTAGTGTGACTATGGCCAAATAATTGAGATTCAAAATAATATGTTGCTTAGATAAAGTCAATGAAAGCGGAAGAAAAAAGGATATATGTCCGGATATTGTGACACCCCAAAACCCGATGGTCAATTTTGTACAATTTTTTTTGTTTTTTTTGTTTTACACTTCTAAAAATCAACATAAATCAGCCTCGTTACTATAAGGGTTACAAGAACCTGGAAAAACTTGCCAAAATATATTTAATTATACAAAACTAAATTAAATACAACATTTTGGTTCCATATATTATAAAAACTTGAGTTTCCAACCCAAAAATCACAGAATACAAAACAAGGCACTTCCAGCCTTTTTCTTCACGACTGGGGTCCTGTGTGAGCCTCGTCGCCTAGTGTACCTCCAGTACCTGAAATGGTTTTCCCACGACGGGGTGAACAACGCCCAGTAGAGAAATCCTCTTACCAGGGCTACTTCCCACCTAAGTGCCTATGCAATGCCATAAATTCACACACATTCTTACACATTCATATAAAACATGCATGTCTCTATATGATTGTCTACATGACATGCCCCATATCTCGAGTCCTCACCAACTCCCTCACAGATGCATATGCCATCCATGTATGAAAACTATTTCAAAACAAAAGCTTTTTGTTTTTGAAACTCATTAGACATTCTCCGATTTTATAATAGTGGCCCAGCCCTGCAATTTCGATATCATAATATCTATTAGACAACCCTCCGATATGATATTATATTGTACGGGTCATTCTCCGATAGTACAATATAATGGACAATCCTCCGAAATTAAATATAATGGAGAATCCTCCGAAATTTAATATTTTGGACAACCCTCCAAATTTAATTCATTTAAAATCCATGTCATGCACTCACACCCGATTTACGCGATGTCCCCGTGCACATGCAATGCTAATGCTAGTGCATAAAAATCTCATGTTACATGCATAATAAAAACTACATGCAACATATATATCATTTACGCTTTATCTTAAGCATCATGTTAATCATCAAACATGCACATATCAACATGTATGTTTTGCATGTTTTTTCATTCAAACAATAATACCAAACTGATGTTTTCTTCAGACTAAAAACTCATAAAATTCTACATGTTAGTCATGCAAGCAACAATACACAAAGCGATATTTCAGCAGTCACAAAACCCGAGAAAATTCTGCATGTTAGTCATGCAAGCAACAATACACAAAACTGATATTTCTTCAGTCTAAAACCTAGAAAATTATGCATGTTAGTCATGCAAGTAATAATACACCAAACTGGTATTTCTTCAGTCTAAAACCCAGAAAATTCAGCATGTTAGTCATGCAAGCAATAATACACCGAACTAATATTTCTTCGGTCTAAAACCCAGAAAATTTTGCATGTTAGTCATGCAAGCAATAATACACCAAACTGATATTTTTTTTCTTCTCAAATTCCAGAAAAAAATTGTGCTCCCAAAACCAACCGTAACAAGATCAATTCCAGAGAAATTCTTGAAATTATAAGGACCCAGAAACCAGTCCTGACATCAATAGTTTCTGTAGAACTGTTCTTATATCAGCCCATAGCTAAGGCTACCTTTCATGGCTCTTAAATAGGAAATAGCTGAGGTAGGAGAAGACCCCTACCTGATGAAGTGTAGATCAAACTCACAACTGTTGAACGTTAACCAAAGAACTGCTGGTTCTCTTCAATTTCCGTTTCTTTCTCCTTCATTTCTTTTCTTCTTCCCTCTCTCTATTCTCTTCTCTTTTTCTTTCTCTCTACTGAATTTTAGGTAGAATTTGGAGAACCCTCCAACAGTTTCCTCCTCTCCTTTTCACCGAATTGATGGTGTCTTAGTGGAGGACACCTGCTCTAACCCTCTTGACATCTAGCATTCTATATGCCAAGTGACAACCAAGCCAATTCTCCTCTCATGCAGTCTCCTTTGGACACCCTGGCCTCCAATAAATCCAATTCTCATGCAAATCCAAACCAAGACATTTGGCCTTGGTTGCTAAGTGTCTTCTCCTCTGGTGCCACATGGCATGCACCTTCATGCCAGTAATGTGCATGCCTCATTTTCCATTAAGCCTCAAAATCGTGAAATTCCATTGTCTTGGAGATTGACGAATTCAATGTGTACCTAGATTTCGTGAGACGAATTCAACGGTGTGATCCGCGTCGTCATCCGATATCTAGAGAATTTCCAGGTTTGCAACTTGTGTCTATCGATTTACTTTATTCGGGGTCTCACAGATATGGTATACTCAAACCTTGTTTATGGGGAAAGATCTATAAACAATAGTGTCTAGAAGTTGAGGGAGGTGAAAAGAGAGGTATCTTTTGAGACTACTTCCTCCTTTCTCGTGAAACATCAGTCAAGACCCAAGGTATCTCTAGTTAATCCGAAAAACCAATATATGATTAATTGAAGATTTGGTTAACCGTATTAATTATTAGGTTTTTGGTTTATATGAATAACAAACCAAAAATTTGATGGTTTTTTTGGCGCGGTCGATTAAGAATGATACACCCCCTCTCAACCTCTTGCTATTTCTAAATAAAAAGGATTGTTGGGTTTTGTTGGTACTAATGGAATTCAATTAAATTTCTTAGGTTTGGTTGGAGCCTGAAAAATAATAGTTTAAATCTATTTAAAATCAAATATAATCAAGATTTTTCAAAATTTTATATATATCAAAAGGCAAGTAGATGCACTTTCACATTTTTTAATATTTACCTCTTTGAAAAAAAAAAAAGCCGAGAAGTCTCTTCCTTTATCTCATCTTGTTCTTTCTAGCCCCTTTTCCTTAAGTAAACATGGGTAATTTTTTGTCATTTTTGGCCTGAAATCACTCATCTAGATCTCTTTCTACAATTTTTCTTTCTCAATACAAGGGTTCTTCCACATAAATCTAGATTTTTAATTTTTTTTTTTTGTATTTTTTTCGTAGCCTTGTGCGGCGTGTTTTTGTCGTAGTCTTGTGCGACATATGGTTTGTGTCATCTTCGTACGACGGTTTGGTTTTCATCGTCTTGTTATGACCTTTTTTTGTGTGTGAGTGATTCGAATGTGAAAAGCGGTCGATTAAACGAACATCAAATCAAAATCATGTTTATCAATAAAATTTGTAAAGGAGTCTGTCTCATGTATTATAGTCATCATAGAATTATCAAATGTGTAGGCTTTAAGGCGATTCATTGTGCTATTAACCTTGATATTGTATTTTTAGCGAATTTGATTATGTTTTTTCTATTGAATATATTGCAAGTTTGAATTAATAAAATTATTCTACTTAAAAAAAGTCATTAATTTAAAAATAAATACACATTAATAATATTTCAGTATAAAAAATTCCACCATTGCTTTTGTTTGTATTTATGTGACCTGATATCAATGATATTAAAAAGGTTTTTTTGGGTCCAAGTTGTACAATCAAAATATCATTTATTTATTAATTTCCACTACAATTCGTATTTTTTTTGGTAGAAAGTTTATGAATATTTTATTCTATAAAAGAATTTGAAAAGCAAGGATGGAAATATCGATTTCGACGGATATATCGGTACTTGGATTTTACGGATATATCGGTGGATATTTTTACATAAATATCGATATATCGAAAATTAACAAAAATACTTTGAAATTCATGGAAATACTTTTTAAAAGTGTAAAAATGACATTCATAATCAAATATATACATTGAAATTACATTACAATAAGCTTTTAAAATCAAAATGAATCGATGTGAACCGTTCTGAAAATTTGATAAGAGGTCAAATCTTATAAAGACAATACTCATACCAAGACATGGTGTTTCGATAATATTGATTATATGATCGAACATGTCATGCATAAATGTCTTGACTTGTATCCATAACTTTTCGATGGATAGAAAATTTGGGGTTCATCAACATGCTCGTTTCAAATATTAACTAACATTTATTAATATATTATTAATGAAATGTTAATTTATTAATATATTATTACTAAATTAACTAATTTAAAATATGAAATTATCATATAAACTATCACAAAGAAAAAAAAAATTGGAGTGAAATGAAGATTGGATATGGGTTGAGAGAATTTGTGATCAAATGGAATGATTTTAGAGGTATTTATAGATTTTTTTTTTGTCAAAATAGTTGTTGGATGATAAAAAAATCTTTGTAATTTAATTATAGTTGTTGGATTTAATTTTTGTGTAAATATGACTGTTAGATCTTCTTTAAACTCATGGAATCAATCCATAACCATTGAATCAAGTCAGGATTTCAAATTTGACCATTTGGATATATCTCCGATATATCCCGATATATCGCTGATATATCCCGATATATCTCCCATATATAGGCCATATATCTCCGATATATCCTGATATATCTCCTATATTTTACCAAAAAATTAAACTAACGTGCGCGTGTACCACAGACCTTATATTTCCATGAAATATCGGTCTAAAACCGATATATCGGTGATATATCGTAGATATTACCGATTTTCCCCTCAAACGATTATCGATTGTCGATATCGTGTCGAACATTACCGATATCCGATATATTAGCGATATATCGGGCGATATATTGCCCGATATATAGGATATTTTTAACCTTGCTGAAAAGGAGAAAGAAATAATAAATAAATAAAAAAATTCATCATGTTTAGCTCACGTGATAGAGCATTCAACGTTTAAATAGACAAGACATAAGAAGGGGAGGGGTCTCAGGTTCGTGCCTAAGTGGGAATAATTTACTACATTATAACTAAAGTGTTTAACTGTAAAAAAAATTTAAAATTTAAGTTTGTGGTAAAGCCTTCAAAATCTAGCAACAACAACGTCACTCACTGAAACCATTGCTAGACTTTCCTTTTACGAGAATGTTATACTTTCCTTTTTACGAGCCCAAACATGGGCTAACAATATGGAAAGACAAGCGGCCATAATATGATTACCAAATAGTGGTTTAATAAAATAAAGAAAGTATGCTTTGGTTAATATTTAATAAAATGTAGTTCTAAATTAACAAATTGATCGAATGTGTATTTAAAGAGAAACCTTAATAGGAACCGATCCTCTCTCAACCCATCAGGAGCATTGTGGTTGTCCCCATTTTGCATTCTACATAAAATTTGATACTTGATGGTGCTTTTTCTATCGTCTTGTTGGAGCTTCTTGGGTCGTTGGGCGATTAGTTAGACTGAATCTGCGTATAACACTGACTGCACTAAAAAAGGAGGGGGAGGTGGGTACGGTTGGGGTGTCTGTTGTCTCTCAGATTCCTAAGTCGAGTTCCTTCATAAAGGAGATCAACTATGTATGGTTTTTTTTTTGATTGCGTACCTTTTTTTGGTGGAATTGCTCGGTATTTATCATGGGTGATCGCGATGACTTTCCTTGTTAGACGGTGATACGACATCTTCCCAATTGGGTAAGGGATCTTCTCTTCCTTGTCGCTAACTGAATATTAGAGGATAATTAGGGAGCTGTAATTGTGGGAGATCCTTCTTCCCTTAATGGGTAAATATCGGATCATGAAGGTGGAGTGCTTTCCTTATGCAGCTGGTGGTAGACAACGGATTATCGGTCTTAATCCGGGGGCTTAGTTGAGCCCTAGGCTCACACCCTGAGAGTGACCAAGACATTATCAAGGGCTGATTCCCCACGTGGGGCTCTTCTGTCGGCCCCACGGAGGATGCCAACCCGTTTTAAAGTTCGTTCCTGAGCCTGGTTGTGGGCTATGGGCTTATTTTTTAATGCTATTAGTTGCCCACAGCCCTTGGCGACGAGAGCTTGGAGTAGGGCTGGGTTGTTCTGGCAGATCGACGGCCCGAATTCCACGTGGCCGAACAGGGTTTGTTAATCTAGGCTTTAATGCGCCGTCAATCGTACCCGCGATGTGATGGCTTCTCTTCATTTCAGCGTCCATTTGGTGACTTTTCCGGTGTTTTTTAGATCACCTCCCTGCAATTTATTTGAACCGTATTCCTATGTTCTTCAAACCTCTTTCTCTGTTTCCCTTGTTCTTTAAACCTCTTTCTATATGGTCTCAGATTTCTCTTTCTCAGAACTTCTTTGATCATTGCTCAAGATTTCTCCTGGTAGTTTATGTCATTCTATCTTGCTTGGAGTTGTCTCTCTTTCCCAGTTTGGTATGTCTTCCTTTTTCTTCCCCTGTTTGCCTTTTTTTATTTTGGATTCCATGGGTCCTCGGTGGTCATTGTTTGTCTCCTCTCCCCCACTTTTTCGGCTGGAGTTTTGTCGAGTGCATCTTAGCTTTGGGGAGTTGTTGTTTTGAATTTAGGGTTATTAGGGTGTGTTTGGCTGGGATTCCACCTCTTTTTCATTTGTTCGACCTCCCTTATACTTGCTTATCATGCGTACTTCCCTCACGGGCTAGTCGTTCTTACGACATAGTATGAGGGAGTAGTTCCGCCCGAGGACACGATTTAGAGCGAGACAGGTGAAAGATGGAATCATCTGGCCCCGTTGTTGTCAATTGTGTCCCTTTAGCGGGACCTCCTTCCGTTGGCAAGCGAAACGATATCAATGAGATCGGGTACCCTAAGCGGGTTCGACTACTTGAATTCTTGTGCAATTTGCTGAAGCAGTGGGCCCTAGTCGGGTCGAGCCCTTTTTTGGACATACCTTCGCCTCTAACTTTAAAGCCTCCCTCACAAAATTAATTTTTATGTTTGGGTACCTGATTCTCTACTTTCTTACCATAAATCAGTCGCGAAGTGGTTTGCTAACTGAAGTGATTCAGAAACTGACAGCAGCTTCCCTGCGCGTCCCTTTATCAAAAGCGTCTTACAACATTTAGGGATAAAGGTCTCGGGGTTCCCAATATAGCTTTGCTCCTTGACTTCTTTAGTGTGAAGGAGGTCGCAGAGGGCTTCTTGTGTATTTCTAAACGCTCTAATGCCAAGCTGATTATCTCGGATCTTCCGTCCTCCCAGAAACACTAGAAGGAGTGTTATTTTTTCGTTAGTGGTCATAATTAGGAGTATAATCCCGCTGTTCGAGAAGATATGCTCAGCATTCGGACCGTTTGAACTGCCCCCGAGAACTTACGTGAGCTTCCATTTGTGTTAATTGGGTTTAGCCTTCTAAAGTCATAAGGTGTTTCTAATTTTGCTTTGGTTGTGCCATTTTTTGGTATTCGCCCTAATCTCAGCCCCGAGGATGAAGAGGTGAAGCGGAAGTTGGCTAAATGTAGCCCGCGGACATATTCCGAGCTTATTAGATCGGATATTCCTGGGCCTTTTGGTACGAAATCTTCTCGACCCGCCACTTTGAGGCGATCTCAATCTTCTGTCATGAAGCCTTCCAGGAAGCTTCAGAAGGCTGGTTGATTAGTGGTGAAGAAGAAAGAAGTGCAAGCATGAGATGTGGCTGCCCAGGAGGCGGCCACGCGAGTCCCGAGTTGGGGGCTTCCTCCTCGCCATCGTCTATTTGGGAGCAAGGGTCGCTGGGGCAATTTCGGGCGAGGGGTCACACGCCTCATTTTGTGGTTGAGGTACTAGTGGCGGCAGATCCACAGCCCAGCTCTCTCCGTGCTGTGGTAGCCAAGAATCCTCGGGAGGACCGCCGAGCCTCCTCTGGATATCTTGCCTATCTCTGTTTGGAGCCCCTCGGCGCAAAGCGCCGAGCTTCCTTTCGGGGTGTCTGAGGGCAAGGAGAGGAAGCCTCTCGGACATGAGAGGGATGAGGACTCGTTGTTTGAGGATATAGAGAGAATTTGTTCTTTGGGACCTTGTAATCCATCATCTGATTCTAACCATAAGAAGGCGGATTCTATGTCAGTTGAGGAAGCTCTGGCCTCGTCGCTTTAGGGAGCGGTTATGGTCTGTCCCGACGTCCTTACTCGTCCATCCTTTTGTTGATTTCGATTGGTCCTTACCTTTGTCTTGTTTCTGCAGATGGCTACCTATGTGAAAAGCCTGGCGAAGAGGGCTTGTTTTTCTAAGGGGTATGTTAGGGCGATAGAGGCGTATAGAGCCGAGGTAGCCTTCCTGACCTCGGAGATAGGCGGCAGTTAGGTGCGGCCTTTGACAGGGATGCCGTGAGTATAAATCTAACGAAGCATGCCTTGGCCGGTAAGTGCGAGCTGAGAAGAGTATCGAAAGAGAGGCTCGGGAAGGGCGGGGCTGGGGCTGCTACTACGTTTGTGGTTGGTCGAGATAGCTGCAGATCGCTAGGGAGGAGCTAAAGGCGGCCAAGGGTGAGTTGCGGGTAGTCAGGGTCAAGCAGTAGGTGAGGAAGAGCTATAGGTGGCCAGGGATGAGCTACGTCTCAAAACCATGACACTGAGCCGGGTCTGCCAAGAGGGTGCTAAGACCGAGAGCACCATGGGGCGCCTGAATGAAGAATGCCATGGGCTTCGTGATGAACTCTAAAGGCAGCAAGCCTTGATTAGTTAGAAGAAGGGGGTGATTACCGGAGCTGGAATGGGGCATGTACCTTATATATGGGCCTCCGATTTGGCTTGCTTTGCGGCGCAAGGCTTCTAAGATCTTACGATGGTCAAAACTCGCATTAATTTTTAATCCCATTTTTCTGATTAGGTGTTACTTTGTAGTACTTATTTTTACATAGAAATGTGGAGATTTTACCAAATTTATATTTTGAATTTTTATAGAAGAAGCTGCAATTCCAACAAGAATCCAGAAGAAAATGAGATAAATGGCCAAGCAGCTAGGTCCAGACAGACAGTTGAGGTCGCGACAAGGAATTCATCAGTTCAGCAGTTTTTAAGTCACGACCTGATTGATAATGTTGTGAAAACTATGTAAGACAAAGGCTTCAAGTATGTAACGACATCCTTGTGATCAATCACGAGAGAGAAAAATCTAAGACTGCACAAACGACATTGCGACAGAAAATCGAGGTCGCAACACCGAAAGAAGATAACTCAGGTCGCAACAAATAATTAAGGTCGTGACGAGGGATGGATGGCTGGATGAGCTGACAAGGTCTCTATCAGAAAAATTGATGTTGCGACAAAAATATAAGCTGAAGACACGGTCAGTCGCGACATGGGATTTCATCAATAGACATCAAAATCATTTGAACATTTAAAATTTGTTGTGACTAAGTTTGAGCAACTGCGATAAGAACAAGGTAAGAAGGGCCACCACTCAGTCGCGACACACTTTCTAGGTCGCGACCAGAAAAAGAAGTTGAATTGAGTTAAAACTGTTGTGACTCAAAAATGAGGTTGCGACAAGATTGGAAGAAAGAACAGTCGCAACATGCTTTTGAAGGTGTAATAGATTATAGTAAGAAAAGCAACCTTGTCATGACTATTCCCATGTTGCAGTAGGAAAATAAATAGATCCAGTGATTTTAGTCATGACCTGCATGAAACGAAATGAAATGATGTTGCAACATGAAAGGGAGGTTGTGACCAAGGATCAAAATGGCTTACAATAGAAATGGTGTTGTGACATGAAATTGTGGTCGCGACACAGAATTTAGTAAAAGGAAATAAAGTCAGGTCGCGACATGAAAGTGTGGTCACGACACAAACACTTGGAGACCAGAAAAAGTTGTCGCAACACAAGTCATCACCATTGGCAACTAAATATGGTCACGATGCATCAATTCAGTCAGCCCTTTGCAACATAGTGATTTTGAGGAAAATTCTAAGTAAGTAAACCGGATTTCAGAGTCGACACACATGACCATCAAAGAGTGAAGTAATTACGCAACAAAGTTCATGTGTGATAACCAACTTAAGAAAGCTGCGAGAGAACAAAGTCGCGTCTGGGACATCAGTCATGACTCAAGATTGGAAAACAAGACAAAGAATGCGTGACAAGCTTCCGGAGGACCGAACATACCTAACAAGTCGCGATGGAAGCTACGGTGTGACTGGGCAGTCAGTACAGGCCATTAAAATTAGGAAATCCACTGGGGCAGCGGAATCGGGCCAATCAAATTTAGTGTATAAATGGCGTCCTTGCGTAAGGAAAAATGCTCTTTGAACCGCAGATCCTTGGGGATTGAAGAAGACTGATTGTATAATTTTAGAATATGTATTTCTTTTCTTTTCTTTTCTGAGTCTGAACCCGGTAAATACGATTTAGAATGTTGAAGCGGGATTAAATTTTCATTCTCTTTTCCAATTACTTTGCTGAACTAATGGAATCGGACCAATCCACAGAATTAGTTTTTTTAATGGGTTCATTACACCAGCTACCTGTAAGTGTATGACCAATGCTCCATTGTCATTTGTGATGGATTTTGATAGCTTCAACTTCCATTAATTTGGGTTTATCGTTGGTGCGATCTTATAAATTGAGAAGTACGAAGTGGGATTTATTTGATTGATGTTGTTCTTAAATTGATTGTTCCCAATAGTAGTATCGAGTACCCATCCAAGGATTATTTCCTGCTCTGATTTCCAGGAGGCCCTTTGTGTGACATAGAGATGGAGATTCCTGAGAGCTTGGAACATTCAGTTGGTGGGTATGTTAGACTACCATTGAAGAACTACTGAGCTTTGAGAGTTCACTTAGATAAATTTCCATTTCACTCATAGTTGAAGTTGAAGGAGATTATTTATCGAATTTAAATATCGAGAATCTCCTGTAATTGAAGGACCTCAATCCGTGTTAGTTGTGATCTAATAAAGGAAAAGAGAAAGATCATCAGATTTAAAGAGTGTCATCAATCATTTGTAGAAATTTTGCAATGACCACGACTTGAGGAAATAAATACGTAGTCTTAAGAAATGGGTGAGTATTGAAAAATAATACGGATCTTATAAAGAATGATCAAAATACAAGTAACTAATTAGATCCATGTCATTGAGAGAAGCAGGGACCTCTAATTGGTGAATTAAGGGAGAAATCCAAACTGCATTATCAGGGCTCTTTGAAAAATCCAGATCCAATTTCAGGATAGAGTCTAAATGGGATACAATGCGAAGTGGGCATTTCCCACGATATTTCCTTGTTAGTGTTCATTGTTATAGAGAACTGATTCAATCCAGTTTATTTTAGTTTACATCATTTTATTTGCTCTATTTTTAATTTCATTGCTTGTAGATGCATTCTTCAGGACAATTATCCTTTAAATTCTAGCTGATAAACTGTATTATGGAGGTTCAAATAGTATGGATCTTGAGTAGTTGGGGTAGTTAATTTTAAAAATTCTTGTCAATCTTTGTGGGAATGATATCTGGACTTACATCAATTTTTACTACTTGTATGACCTGTGCACTTGCAGTGTCATAGACTAAACCATTTATAATTCCAGAACATAAAATCAATTTTATTCATTTTTAAGCAACTCCATTCCAATTTGACATAGCTGCAGGAAAATTGTAAGGCTCTTGTATAAGTGTTAATTTGAGGGGTTTAGTCTATATTTAATAAAAAGGGCAAACATCTTCCTAGATTTGAGCTTTAATTTTCCCATTCCCTCCGTGGACGAGATGGGGGAATCTGAATCTGACGAGAAGGATGACATTAGGGTGTCTTCGACTGCCCCCTACTTTGCTTTTCTTCATGGCGACCCCGAGGCTGAGGCTGCCCAAGCTCCGACTTCCGATACTTAGGTTTTTTCTTCCCATCCTTCTTTGTTCTGGTAGTCTTTGACCCTTGTAATGACGATTTTAACCTTTATTGAAACGTTGATATGTGTGTTCACACATTCTGAATCTTTTGCCTTTCTCATTCCCTTTACGTTTTCTTTATGTTCCCTTTATGGCTTCTGAATAAACTGAATTCTATGATTCTTGTTGCAAGCGGGGCTACGCGGCCCTTTGATGGCCGAGTTACTAGGCTCTCAGAAATTGAGCCTCATGGCTCTTTCGAACGGAGCTACACGGCTCCTTTGGATCCTGAGCTACACTACTCTTAATATCCGAGCTCCTGAGCTCTTATTGAGGTCAGGGCCATGCGGTCTGCTGAGCTACTAGGCTCTTAAAAACTGAGCTCCACCGCTCTTTTGGACTGAGCTACATGGCTCTTGACGAGCTGAGCTACTAGGCTCTTAACAAACTGAGCTACGTGGCTTTTTTGAACTACATGGCTCCTTAACATCTGAGCTACTAGGCTCTTATTGAACTGAGCTGCTGGGCTCCTAACAAACTAAGCTACTGGACTCTTAACAAACTGAGCTACGTGGCTCTTGACAAACTGAGCTACTAGGCTCTTTTGATCTCTAAGCTACATGGCTCTTTAATATCTGAGTTCCTGGGTCTTTTCGTCTTCCTTCCCTTAGGAAGGTGCGCGTAGTTTTAATGCCGGTCTATGGAGAATCGGAACAGACTGCATGACTTCCCAAGGTGTCCATGCTCCTTTATAAATAACCGCCTTCCTTCGAGGGTGTAAGTTATACGTCGCTCTCGTTTTCCTTCGCCAGCGTCGGAGTTCGGACATGATGAAGCTTCAGGATTTGATTGCCACTGTGTAATGTCTGTTTGGTGGTCATAGGCCGTCGTTCAGTTTCGTTGTTCTGCCTTTTGTTGGAGTTGTGTTGTTCCCTAGTCCTGCCATTTGCTGGAATTGTGTTGCTCCCCAGTCGAGCCATTTGATGGAGTTGGGTCAGGGAACATGTTTGGAGGAGGCGGCGTGTTGAATGCTTCAAGTCCCGTTTCTTATGCTATACCTCTCCTCATTTTTTCTTTTCTCTTGTGGTTTTTGCCTTGAATGGCTTTAAGGCCCGCTTCTCATGCTATATCTCTCATCTTCTCTTTTCTCTTTTTCCCGCTTTCCTTTTCTCTTCCTTATGGGGTTTTTTTTTTTTTTTGAGATGATTGTAATTTTCTGAGATGTAGAGAGCAGTTTTGTTTATTGTAATCTTTTAAGATGTAGAGAGGTTTCTTGATTGTAATTTTACGTAATAGCGTAAAAAGTACAATCCCCTTTAAACTACGTCTACTTGTTTGATGTTTAGTGCTTAACCTTCGGGGCACCATAGTTTCTGATAAACCGAGCTCCCTGGTTCTTTCTTTATAATTTACGAGAGTAGGCTGGCCAAAAAAAAAAAAAAAAATTCTTTGAAAGAAAGTAGAACTGCGCGCTTTATTAATAGATACAATATGAGGTTTATAGGTAAAACCGCTTGAGGTGTTCGACATTCCAGGAGTGGTGTAAGGTCTTTCCCTCTTATGTTTGAAGCTCATAATTGCCAGATCGGATTATCCGTGATATGATATAGGGTCCTCCCGCTAGGGTCCCGCTCGTGAGTAGGGTCTTTCCTTCGCAAGAGTTTTAAGCACCAGTCTCCGTTTAAAACTATCACCCGACCTTTCGATCATAGTACCTTGATGTTTTCTCCGTGCAATATCGACGCTGCTTCGCAGCCCGCCGCTCCCAAGAGATCAAGGTTTAAGCGGAGAGACTCCTCATTGTGCTCGGTGTTTGTGAACTCGACCCTAGGTGACTTGAGCCCAACTTCTACAGGGGCTACTACCTCTGTGCCAAATGCTAAGGCGAACGGAGTCTCTTGAGTTTTAGTCTTGCGTGTAGTTCTGTACGCCCATAGTATCTCGGGGAGGTAGTCGACCCATTTTCCCTTTAGGTTTTCCAGTTTAGTCTTCAATTCTACCTTTAGAGTCCTTATAGTGACTTCGGCTTGTCCGTTGGACTGCGGATGAGCTGGGGACGAATAGTAATTCTTGATTCCAAGATCAACACAAAAGTTCTTGAATTTCAAGTTGTCGAACTGCTTTCCATTATCAGATACCAATGCTTTTGGGATTCTAAACCAACATATTATGGAACGCCAAATGAAGTTACGTACTTTTTGCTCGATGATTGTTGCTAATGGCTCGGCCTCTGCCCACTTGGTGAAGTAGTCCACTCCTATAACGACGAATTTGCACTGACCTCTTCCAATGGGTAGGGGCCCGAGTATGTCTAATCCCCATCACCGAAGGCCAGGCTTATGATCTAGGTTAGTGGCTCCTGATGGGAGGTGGGAGATCTTGGCATGCTTGACATATTTTTGCATTTTTCTCGACTAGTTTCGTGGCGTTCGGGAGCATCGTACACAATACCCCGTCTCGTGGTTTTCCTACCATGTCCGAGTCTAATATGGTTGCCACGCATACCTCTCGTACACACTCCCTAAGTATGTAGTTGGCATCTTCCTTTCCTATGCATTTGAGGAGGGGTGCGGAAAAACCTTGTTTATAAAGGGTTCCCCGAAAAAGAGCGAATCTGGCTGACCTTGCTCTTAGTTTAGATGCCTCATTTGGATCACTTGGTAATGTCCCGTTCAACAAATGGTCCCAGATGGGGTCTATCCAGCTCGGCACGGTCATCACTAGAAGGAACTCGTCACTGTTGACGTCTATTGAAGGTTTCATGAGATGCTCGATCGGTACCCGTCTGTCCAAGTCTTCTTGCGATGCCGTTGCTAGCTTAGTTGGGCATTCTGCCATGAATTTCGCGCCTGACATGTCCGACTGGAACCCATTAAACTTTTGAGCAACTCTTATGCACCTTTAGAGTCACTCGTCAGAGAATCTTCTATTTGCTTCACCACCAACTGGGAATCGCTGCATACCTCTAGTTGATTAGCCTCCATTGAGTGGGCGAGGTTAAGTCCAGCAATGACAGCTTCGTATTCGGCTTTGTTATTAGAGGCCTGGAACCCGAATCTGAGTGCATATTCCATGTCGATCCCATCCGGGGAGGTTAAAATCAACCCTACACCGCTTCCTTGAGCATTGGCGACCCCATCTACGGACAACTCCAAACGGGAGGCCTGACACGAAGCAGGTGGTTTCTTGGGTAGTTCTACCAGTGGAATTCCATGATGAAATCTGCAAAAACTTGTCCTTTGATCACTGTTCTTGGCTTGTACCTAATGTCGAACCCACTTAGCTCTATAGCCCATTTTACTAGTCTTCCTAAGGTTTTTGATTTATGCAATATTTGCTTCATTGGGTGTTCTGTTGGAATCTTGATGGTGTGGGCTTGGAAGTACGGTCGAAGTCTTTTGGTGGTGGTTACCAATGCTAGGACTAGCTTTTCCATCTTCGGATACCTTTCCTCTGCTCCTCTCAAAGCTCGGCCGTAAAATAGACAAGTTGGTTATGTTTCATCCAAGCCTCGACCAGTGGCGATACTTGTCGAGAAATCTAAACGGCTAAGTGTATATAAGGAGTTCTCCTCAAGCGGGCTTACCAGATGTGGGATCTTAAGTAGGTTTTCAACGCTGTGAATGCCTCTTCACAGTGGGCGTCCCAGTGGAAGGCCTTTTTCAAAATTTGAAAGAAGGGCTAACACTTTTCACTGGATCTGGACACGAAGCAACTCAGCACAACTATTCTCTTGGTCATACGCTGAACTTATTTAATGTTCGAGGGCGGTCGCATATCGAGCACAACTTTTATCTTGTTTGGATTTGCCTCTATCCCGCGGCTGTTGACTATGAAACCCAAGAATTTCCCTGCAAAGACTCCGAAGGCACACTTGGTTGGGTTTAACTTCATCTCAGAATCTCCCCGCAATCCGGAATGATCTCGCCTAGGTGGTCCACGTGGAGCTCCTGGCCAGATCGACTACCCAATACATGTCGTCTATGTATACTTCCATGGTTGCTCCAATATGTTTTTGGAACATTCTATTTACCAACCTTTGATAGGTGGCCCCAGCGTTCTTCAACCTAAAAGGCATCACCTAATAATAGTACATTCCCTGCCCAATCACGAATGAGGTTTTCTCTTGGTCGTTGGGGTCTATTTTGATATGATTATAGCCCGAAAAAGTGTCCATAAAGGTGAGGAGCTCGTGGCCAGCCGTGGCATCTACTATGAGGTCGATTCGGGGTAGTGGAAAGCTGTCTTTCGGGCAAGCCCAGTTAACATCGATAAAATCAATGCAGAGTCGCCATTTTCCATTCGTCTTCTTGACGAGAACCACATTAGCCAAATCCAACAGATAATCTACTTGATAGCTCGGGTCGAGGAGTTTGTCGACCCTCTTCGTTGACGCTCTTCTCGCCTTTGGGGTGAAGATTCTTCTTTTTTGTTTGACGGGTTTAAAGTAGGGGGCGACATTCAACTTGTGGGTGATAACTGCTGGGTCGATTCCCCCCATGTCCTCTTGCTTCCAAGCGAATACGTCCCCGTTTTTCTTTAAGAAGTGGACGAGGAGGTCTGACGCCTGGGTCGCCTCGATCCGATGTGGTAAGGTGTTCTGCTGGTCATCAAGTTGTACCGGGTTCCACTTCAGGGTGTTCGCTGCGTCCGCCGGTTCTCGCGTTGAGCTCATCCACATAGAAGCCGCCAATCGCTTTATGCCTATCGACGCCGCAAGACTCCCCTCGCTATCCGCCGTCTCTCGAACCATTACTACTCCATTCTCCATAGGGAATTTGACAACCATATGATAGGCGAAAGGGATGGCCCTTATGGCATTGAGGGAAGGCCTACCCAGTAACATGTTATATGTCGATGGGGCCTCCACTATGAGGAATTTTATCAAGAGCCAGGGCTCTGCTGGGGGCCTCCCAAAGTGAGTACCGCTGTAATCGACCCTGTGGCGCATTTTCTCCCGAGAATCCCCTGCGGGCTGCCACTGGCCCAGCCTTCTCCTCGATGCCCATTCTGTCAAATGCCGATGCGAAGATGATGTCGGCTGAGCTCCCGTTGTTGATCAGGACCCTATGAACTATTTTATTGGCCACGACGACCCTTATTACTAGCGGTCATCATGGGGATGTTGGCAGCCTTCCAAATCAGCGTCCGAGAAGGTTATGGTGGTGTCCAACCGAGGGAGCTTGGACACGGCCTGTACCTCTAGTGTCTCCCCTGATCTGAAGCTGCGTAGGTGGGCTTTCTTGGCTGAACTGGATTCCCCACCCCGCGAATCCCCCGGAAATCACACTAATCTCTCCCAAGGGTTGCTGATGCTGAGCTGGGGCTGGCTGATGAGGTGGTGGAGGAGGTGCCCGGTTCCGATCTTTGGGAGCCACCTAAAGGCGAAGATGTGACGCCCCAAAACCCGGGGTTCCGTTGACAACCCGCTGGCCAATCCACTGAATATTCGTGGAATGCCTGCAACCCGACACTATTCATGAAAATCTGCGTAGTCTCCTTTGCATTTGTTTTACCCAAAAGCATAACCTGTCCCAAATAACAACATCATAAGACATATACATGAGTAAAACGACCACTGGGCTCCATACAACAATACTCATCAATATACATCAACTATATACCCATAACTCAAGAGTTAATAATTCACTCTTACTCAAACATATATTAAAATTCTAAAGATCAAACCATCAAAGCCATTAACCTAGCTTTCTTCAAAATCGCCTCTAAGATGAGTCGCCTCGTACACTCCTATGTACCAAATAATATATTCTCATCAGGCGAAGCATCGCCCAAGAAGGAATCGCCCCAAATGGGTTACTCCCCACCTTAGTGCATATGCACGCTTCATCGTAAACACATACCAAGAATTCGTGATCCTACTTGAATGTCTAAATGACCAACCCATGTCCCGAGTCCTCACCGACTCCCTCACACTTGCCTAAGCCATGTATGAGAAAAATAATCAGTCTTTCTTTTCTTTCATGTCATGCACTGACACCTAATTTCTAGGTTACACGTTGCATATGAGAATGCATCATGCCATTTTCACTATATAATACATGCAAATATATCATCATGTATATATTTACATAATTTAAATCACAACAACATGTTATATAAATTATCAATCCATTACACCAAAATTAGCTCACATGGGCTAATTAACAAACACGAGCAATTCGATTTGAATTACTCAACCAAACACATTTTCTCACAAAATATTTTGTGAATACTATTCACGTGAACAAAGGGAACCCTTGGTTAACAAGCCACGTCAATCACCTAATCATCAAGCCACTTTGTGAACCAAAAATCCAGGGCCATTCCCGGCCTCATACGCACTAACACACAATTTATTTCATAATTTATGAACAAACATCTAAACAAACAACACAAGCCACGGACCGGTCCAAATGGGCTCAAAAAATTCCAATAATTCGGTCCCAAGTTTTAGGATCGATCAAACGGCCCCTCACGGCCTCAAATCAACTCAATCATCCACAAACACTTAAACAGTAACTCAAGTAGGATAAAACCCCACCACGTAGTTTGTTGTCGAAACTCCTTAAAACCAGTACCCACACGAAGCCCTCGCTGCGTAGAACCGCTTTCCTTCTTGTTCCGAAGAAATCCGACGGTCCGGTCGCCCGAAATCTTAGAGAGAAGGTGCACACTCTCTCTCTAATAAAACACAAAACCCTCACTTCCAGCCCACTCCATCTCCTTTTGCTGCTCATTGCCGGTTTTTGGTAAGCCAGGGAGATGGACACTATTCCACATTTTGTCCTATTATCATTAAGAATTTAATTAATACCAATCATGTCGATAAGCTTGGATTTTCGACATTTGGCACTATCTCGGCCGTCCATTTCCATTATTTCTTTACTCATGCAACATGTTTCACATGAGTACATGTTATAGGTGACTTTTGTCACATCACATTTCGCTTACTTAATTCGATACTTAATTTAAAAACGTGCAAATTTTGATTTACCTGCACTGACGAATTCGATGTGGTAATAGATTACGAGATCGATTCCAACCAGAAACCGCTTCATCATCCAAGATCTAGAAAAATTTCTGATTTTTACCGAAATTACGATTTTGCCATTTTTCGAAAATTGGAATTTTCTCGGGTCTTACAGGAGATGTCCACACTGGATCAGGAATTCGACTTCTTTTTTTAATTGAATGCAATCATCTGTCTGATGCCCATGATCTTTGTGGAAGTCGTAGTTCTTGGTCATGTCTCTTTTGGCTGGGTTCGTCTTCATCTAAGACGACCATCTTAGAAACTTCTCATGCTGCACCTCGTATAGGACTTGAGACACCGAGGTCGTCGGGGGGATGAACTGTTGAGGTGGGTACCGAGGTCAGATCTGGCCGGGCGACCTAAGCTGTCCCCGACGTTACCTCTTCTTGTAGATCACCGCCTTCCCGCTCCGTGGAGACGGCTCATCTCTTCGTCTCCCGGGGCTTAGGTCCCACTTTTTCTCGTCCTTGCTTTTCTCTTTTCACGCAGAAGTGCTTCCCCGCTTAGACATAAGGGCCTCTTCGCTGTTGGTGTATTTTTTGGCTTTGGAGAGCACCTCGGCCATGCTCGCCTGAGGGTTCTTCGAGATTGAGAACATTAGGTCTTTAGACTGTATGCCCAACTTTGCTATAAAGGTGGTGATGGCGAATTTTTCATCCGAGATGTCTACCCTTAATGACTCCGAGTTGAACCTCTAGACATAGGACCTTAGGTTTTCTTGTGGGCCTTGCTTTACTTGGCCGCCAGTGGTGTCGCCGACTTTCGTGATGTCCGGAAGTTCGAAGGAAGGACACGAGCAATAGAGTTCAAGGACGAGATCGAGGTCGGTGAGAGCCTCGTTGAACCATGCCAAGGTCGAGCCCTTGCCGTGATGGCAAAGTGTCGCATCTCACGGGTCTTGGTATCCATGTGGCTCCATCCTGCCCTTGTAGTGTCGAGGTGGTCTACTCGGTCTTTCGCTCCATCAAGGCTTCGACCGGGCAAAGATTCAACTTTGTTGGGTGAGGAAGGGTAGTACTCTGGCCGCGGAACGGATTCCGTTTTATCGTACTCGGGAGCATTCATGGAGACTAGGGCTTAACTTTTACATCCTCTTTCGGCGTAGTCAGTTTCATTGATGTCCTCAACCGTTGCTCCCAAGATCGTTCCTTCTTCCCCTGCTGATGGGGGGTTGGCTATTCACCTCCGTTGTCCCTCTCAGGCATTCCCTCATTACGACTGCTCCCGCAGGATCATGCCCCCCGGTCCGCTATTTCTTCTCCATCAATGCCCCCGGTGGGCGCCGTGTTGTCGCCTCCTCACGTGGAAATGGTACCCGCGACCTTTTACGAGCCTATTGCGCTCCCGTGGGCGCCGCACTGCCCGTGAGTTCCGCCAACTCCCCTTAGCGTATGCCGATTGACGAGACAAAGTGCTCATCTCTGTTAGCGGCGAGGCCCGAGCATCTTCGTCAAGGGTCAACGCCGCCCCGTCGGGTCTCGCGCCCTCGAGGTCAGGGAGCGACTCCTACTCATACTTCGGAGTCGATACCAATCATCAGAAATCCATGATGGTAAAGGAAACGCTCCCACGCATTGTCAAATTGACGGTGCTTTTTCTATCGATATCAGTTGGAGCTTCGAGTCATTGGGCCGATTAGTCGTGGCCTGATCGGCTTATAACCCCGCACCGCACTTAAAACACGGGGTCTACAAGTGTGCCAGCCGCCTCTCCAATGCCTAAGTTAGTTTCCTTCTCGCAAAAAGGAGATAAACTATGTATGGTTTTTTTTTATTGCGTACCTTTCTTTGGTGGGATTGTTCGGTATTTATCATGGGTGATTGCGATGACTTTCCTTGTTAGATAGTGATACGACATCTTCCCAATTAGGTAGGGGATCTTCTCTTCCTTATCGCTAACTAAATATTAGAGGATAATTAGGGAGTTGTAATCGTGGGAGATCCTTCTTCCCTTAGTGGGTAGATATCAGATCATGAAGGTGGAGTGCTTTCCTTCCTTACGACTCAACTAGTAGACAACGGATTATCCCCGTCGCCAATCCGGCCCACTGGGCTTAGTTCCGACCCTGGGCTCACAACTTGAGAGTGACTAAGACGTTATCATGGGCTGAGTCCCAATGTGGGGCTCTTCTATCGGGTCTCACGAGGATGCCAAATGCTTTCTTTATGTCTGCTCCTCAGCCCTGTTCTGTGCCTATAATATTTTCTTAGGCATTATCAATACTATTTTCAAAAGTGAATTATGAGAGATAATCAAGCCACATATAACCTAAAATCATGAATGTAACAACCCAAATTATACCATGACAGTTTTATAACATGTTTAGGGTATAATAAAAGTAAAAGTATATTTTTCTAGAATAAAATAAAACTATTACCAATTAATTGATAAATTACCAATTAAGGACCCAAATGACATAAGAATAGAAGATTGTAGGCCAAAGTAGGATTTTGATAAGTTGAATTGAGAATAAATAGAAATTGGAGGACCAAAGAAAATAAAAGAAAGATTAAAAACTAAATGGATAAACCAAAATTTGTCTCTCATTTTGGTCTAGGAATGGGAGAGCAAACCAGATAAGAAGAGAAGAGAAGGAGGAAGAAGAAGAAGAAGAAGAAGAAGAAGAAGAAGAAGAAGAAGAAGAAGAAGAAGAAGAAGAAGAAGAAGAAGAAGAGAAGAGAAGAAGGAAGAAGGAAAGATCAAGAAGAGCAAAGGTATGGAAAAGTATGGATTTTTGCATGGAAAAATCAAACCATAAACCCTTTTTTTTTTTTATGAATTTGGGTCTAAAAGAACCCTACTTATATATTGAGGTGTTTCTGGGCGCTTTAGACTAGATTTGGCGTTGTTTTACTGGTTTTGTGGTTGATTTGGGCTGTATGGAACCCAAGTAGGACTTCTAAAATTTTGAGAGACTTAGAAACTCTCCTAACCCATTAATCGGTAGGATTGTGGCTAGCAACATGTCTTCCCCATATGTGCTTTGACTTGGGTTGGTTGATTGTAATCCTCAATTGTATGAATATTCGTATTAAGGAAATTTTTTGTTTTTGGGAGATGCATCTGTACCCTCCAAAACCCATGTTTTTGTCTTGGTCATAATTTCTTCCTCTGAATTCCGTTTCGGATTTCTTGGACTCTATGGAAAGCCCTTTGAGTCTAGAATCCATAAATATATTTCTTGATGATATTGGAACTCATATTAGGTTCGTAAAGACGAAAATAGTAGGCCCGCCGGTTCTCGTCAGAGTCAATGTTCATGGGAAGCCTCCAACTTCGGACGGTCATAACTTCTTCGTCCGAACTCCGCTTCGGATGTTCTTAGACTCTATGGAAAGCCCTTTGAGTCTAGAATCCATCCATATATATCTTGAGGAAATTGGAAGCTCATATTAGGTCCAGAAATCATGAAAAATAGTAGGCCCACCGGTTCCCGGGCTTTAGTCATTGTTTATAGAGCCTTTTAACTTCGGATCATAATTTCTTCGTCCGAACTCCGTTTTGGATGTTCTTAGACTCTATGAAAAGCCCTTTGAGTCTATAATCCATCCATATATAGCTTGATGAAATTGGAATGATAGTAAATAGCTCATAATCATACATGGTAACCATAGTTATTCATGCATATAATGAGATATGAAGAATGCAAAGATACGAATAAATGATTGTAAATATCGCATATGATCACCGGATGACAATAATTATTTGGGAATATGAGATATGTATTGAACATAAAATACACATGGATTGTCTGGGCTAGGAACTTGATAGGGATAGATGGGCATGCCTATTAGAAAAAAATATATGCAACATACCGATCGCTTGGCCCCGTTGTCATTACGCCGGGCTCCTTATGATGGTCATTGTCTCGTACAATGATAATAGTGCCTTCGGACCCTTATAGATGGTCATTGGCTCGCACAATGATAACAGCGCCTTCGATCCCTTATAAACCATTGTTTCGTACAGTGAGTACAACGCCTTCTGGCCCTTATAGTTTCCTTTATCCACTTCTAAGGTTTATGCAGGAATGAAACATAAAACAAATGACTTGAATATGACATATGATATGTATATGAACATTGATAAGAAATGTAACATGATATGATAAGTAAATATGAGATATGTATAAGCATGTTTAAATGATATGATATGTTGGATGTATATGCATGTGTATAGAAGTGTGATGATCCGTGTTAGTGGTCGTCCACAAGTTTATTCCCACTAAGCATAAAGCTTAGCATGGGTTTTCATCCGTGTAGGTACGGAAGCATAGGCAAGAAGGCTAGACAACCCTCATTAGTCTCCAAGGTCAACACATAGTTAGATGCCCACGGGAGGACTTTTTGGTCTATTTTGTATATGTAATATTCTTTTTGTTGTTTGTAAACAAATGTAAAGTTTTTGTATAAGTTGAACACTCCCCTTTGTGGATCTTGAATATATTTTGAAATTTCGCCACTGCATCATATCTCAAGATACATGCCACAGTGTATGAATGAACAAAGTTATAGTGTACAGTAAGGGATGAAGGATTACCCTCGCCCTACATCACATGTGGGTGGTAGGTCGGGGGTGTCATAGGTTAGTTGGCATCAGAGCCTAGGTTTAGGCATTTTTGGACAAGTTTTAAACCTTCTAGATAGTTTATAAGATAAACATGCATATGTTAAGTAATGTGTTGACCTCTGATGTTGATGTCCTTGTGTTTTGTATAGATGGATCGTTCTGAAGAAGCTGCTGAGAGTGTTAACCTAAGGGAACAAGAGTTATCAGCTTTTGAGCCTTTAGAAAGTAATGTACCTAATGAGCCCACGGAAGCCTTGGCCGAGAATATGTGACATGGCTCGGTATTGATAGATCGATCATTCCTAAAGCCCAATAGATACGTAAAGAAGACATGGAGCAGAGGAATTCCATGGGTCGAGTACGGTGAGCCACAAAGCCGAATTCTGGTTAGAAAAACTAGAAAGGGTATTGGAAGAGGTTAGATGCCTCCCGATTAGACAAAGATCATGTGCACTCACTATTGCAGTAAGTGAGGCATATGATTGGGGAAACTCGGTGCTCAAAGTCCGTGGATTCGAATCCCATGACATGGGAATTCTTTATCCAAGAGTTCAGGGCAAAGTATGTTATAGACATGTATAGGGAGTCCAAGTGGAAACAGTTCCTGAATATGAAGCAAAGGAACTTATATGTGGCTGAGTATGAGAAAGAGTTCAGCCATCTCAAAAATATGTACTGGCAAATTTCACGAGGCATTTCTATGTGCAATTTTGAAGATGGACTACATGATTCCATAAAGAGGTACTTAACACCTATGACTTCTCTCCAACAGGTGAACTTTTATCAGTTGGTCTAAGCTACAATGAAAGTGGAGAGACTAGAAACCAGCAGCAAAGAAAAGTCTCAAAAGAAGAAGTCCTCAAAAGGAACCTCCTCATCTTCTGGTAAAAGAGACAGAGATGTTCAAGCTAAGTCAGTACAGGGTTCGGCTACAAGAGGTAGAAGACAAGGAGGTACAATAGTATCTAGTGCGGGTTGAGGTGCTTCAATTGGACAGGGAGAAATCCCGGAGTGCACTCATTGCCATAGACGACATTCGGGTGTTTGCAGGTTATTGACATGAGGGTATTTTCAGTGTGGAAGCCTTGAGCATTTGATAGCACAGTGTCCCCGAGAGTCATGGGATAATAGAAGTCAATAAGGAAGTGGCAGAGGCAGATCTGCGACGCCACTTTCGACTCGCGATCGAGGTAGGGGTCGTAGTGGCCTATCTCAGCATAGAGGACGAGGAGACATAGTTTCAGAGACAGTGGATCATCCTATGCCTACAGCACTAGCATGAGCATATGCTATGAAGGCTCGTGAGGATCAGGATGCTCCTGAGGTTATAGCTAATATATTTTCTTTATATGATATCGAGATGTATTTTACTTGATTGATCCTGGATCTACTCATTCATATGTGTGCATGGAGCATGTATTTGACAAAGTACTAGCGATGGAGAAATTAGCATGTGACTAGTCCGTTGGGGCACAACGTTAGTGTGAATAGCGTATACAGAAATTGCCCCATTGTTATACAAGCAAGAGAGTTTCTCACTGATTTGATAACCTTACCATTCCAAGAGTTTGACTTGATTCTGGGAATGGATTGGATGACTAAACACTAAAGCCAACAAGTGATTTCTATGGACAAAAGATGAGTGTTGAGATGCTCGATAAGTCTCGAGGTGATAATACAGGCATTAGATCCAAAGATAATGTCTAACGCGTGATCTAGCCATGTAGGTGAGGAGATTGGCAAGAAAAGGATATGAGGAATTTAGTCTTGATACTTGACCCAAGAGAGGTCGTTGATGTGAAAAGATTCAAAGAGGTAAGGGAATTTCCGGGATGTGGCCCCCGAAGAGTTACCAGGTATTCCCTTTGAGAGGGAGGTGGACTTATCCATAGAAATCAGGGTCGTGAACAGCCCTTGTGTTTGTGGGTAATCTTACAGATGGCTACAACAGTTGAAGGAGTTAAAGGTTTAGCTATAAGAGCTTTTAGATAAAGGGTTTGTACAACCCAATGTTTCGCCTTGGGGTGCACCTGTTTTATTTGCGAAAAAAAAAAGATGGCACTCTACGAATGTGCATCGATTATTGGCAGATCAATAAGGTGACAGTGAAAAAAAAGTACCCATGCTAAGAATCGAAGATCTTTTTGATCAGTTGAAAGGAGCGGGTGTCTTTTCGAAGATCGACATGCGATCTAGATATTATCAATTGAGAGTAAAGGAAGTAGATGTGCCGAAGACCGCATTTAGAACCCGATATGGCCATTATGAGTTTTTTGTAATGTCATTTGGGTTGACTAATGCACCGGCAGCATTCACTGATTTAATGAATAGGGTATTCCGACCCTATGTGGATCAGTTTGTAGTGGTCTTTATTGATGACATCCTGGTGTATTCTAAGGATGCATAGGAACATGAACAACATCTGAAAATGGTTCTGCAGACACTAAGAGAAAAGAAGTTATATGCTAAGCTCAGCAAATGTGATTTTTAGCTAAAGGAAGTTTCCTTCTTATGCCATATTGTGTCAGCCGAGGGCATTAGAGTCGACCCTACAAAGATTGAGACTGTTGTGAATTGGAAACCATCTCGAAATGTAACCAAGGTGAGAAGTTTCTTGGGCCTAGCAAGTTATTATAGAAGATTTGTGAGAGGCTTTTCTGTCATAGCTTCTCCACTCACCAAGTTACTCAAAAAAGGAATAAACTTTGAGTGGACAGACAAATGTCAGAATAGTTTTGAACAATTGAAAGGGATGCCGGTTGAAGCACCAGTATTGACGTAACCTACTTCGGGAAAAGAGTATACCTTGTTTAGTGATGCTTTAGGCATTGGTTTGCGATGCGTGTTAATGCAAGATGGGAAAGCAGGCTTATGCATCCGCATACTGGAAGCCACATGAATGCACTATCCCACTCATGACCTAGAGTTGGCTACATAGTGTTTGCTTTTAAAATATGGTGACACTAATGTATATCGTGAAAGTGCAGAATTTACACGATCATAAGAGTCTCAAGCACTCTATAACACAGAAAAGAGTTAAATCTTGAGACAACGGTTGTGGTTAGAGTTATTCAAGGATTTCATGATCGAATCATAGACTACCAATTCCTAGAAAGAATACTGAAAATGATGCTTTAATGCATAAAGGGTAGCAATGTCGCTATAGTACAGTGATTGGAGACTAGCAGATGATGGAGCTATGTTAGCTCAACTAGAAGCGCAACCTGTTTTAAAGAAAATGATTATAGATGCACTAAAAAATGATGAAGAGCTATAAAAAAGTTATAGATGGTTAGAGATGGTGATGAGACCGAGTTTTCAGTGAAAGAAGCTGGAAGTTTGTATTTCCAAAACAGATTATGTGTGCACCTGATAAAGAGATAAAAAAAAAGTTTCTATTTGAGGCTCATAATATGGTATTTACATACATCCTAGAGGTAATAAGATGTACCAGGACTTGAAACAGTTTTATTGGTGGAAAGGAATGAAAAGAGATGTGATTGAGTATGTGTCTAAGTGTTTGATGTGTCAGCAAGTCAAAGTTGATCACCAAGTGCCAACAGGTTTGTTAAATCCCCTCCAATCCCCCAATGAAGTGGATAACATTACCATGGATTTTGTGTCAGGCTTCCCTCACACAACATAATCATGACTGTCAAGATTGCTGATAAGCCTCACAAAGTCGGCCCATTTTATACCGGTCAGGATGGACTATTCTATGGATCGACTAGCTGAGTTATATGTGGAGGAGATTGTACGATTGCATGGTGTACCGTTATCTATTATGTTAGATAGAGATGATTGTTGATAAGCTCACAAAGTCGTCCCATTTTATACTGGTCAGGATGGACTATTCTATGGATCGACTAGCTGAGTTATATGTGGAGGATTGCAAGGACAAGATGGTGTAAATCGCTATCTAATGTGTTAGATAGAGATCTGCGTTTTACATTAAAGTTTTGGAAGGAATTACAGTCAGCTTTGGTCACTAAGTTGAAGTTCAGTACAACATTCCATCCGCAAATAGATGGACAGTTAGAGAGGTTGATTCAAGTACTTGAAGATATGCTTCGAGGTTGTGTCATGGAATTTTTCGTGAAGTTGGGGATAGTAGATCTTATTGATGGAATTTGCCTATAATAATAGTTTTCAATCAAGCATTGGTATGGCACCATACGAGGCTTTGTATGGCTGAAAATGTAGAATTCCTATGTGTTTGACGGAGTTAAATGAGCATAAAGTGATTGGTCTAGACATAGTGAAAGATACGGAAGAGAAAGTGTAGGTTATTCAGAAAAGGTTAAAGGCGGCTAGTAATCGAAAAAAATCTTATGCTGATTTGAAGAGGAGAGACATTGCATATGAAGTGGGAGACAAGGTCTTCTTGAAAGTATCGCCATGGAGGAAAATTCTATGGTTTGGTAAAGAGGGAAAATTGAGTCCGAGGTTCATAAGGCATATGAGGTTTTGAAACGAATTGACCCTGTGGCTTATCGTTTGGCACTCCCTCCAGAATTGGCCAAATTACACAATGTGTTTCATGTGTGGATGCTTCTTAGATAGTCTCGTCCACGTGAAGCTGTACATATCGCTCACAAAAAAAGAAATGCGTTAATAAAAAACCTTCATGGAGATTGAGCACTTCTAAAAGCTATTCTCGCTTGAGAGGTGAAACAAATATATCAAGCAAGCAATCACATCGGAAGTGCTTTAAGTAACACCATGGCAGTGGGAAGAAGCCACTGGGAGCCAGAAGCAACCATGAGATAATAACATCCGCACTCTTTGAATCAAAGATGAATTTCGAGGACAAAATTGTTTTAAGGGGGAGAGTTGTAATGACCTCAAATTATAACTCGACAATTTTATAACATGTTTAGGGTATAATAAAAGTAAAAGTATATTTTCTCCCCGGAATAAAATAAGCAAAACTCAAACATGAGAGAATTAGTGAATTTGATAATTTATCACCAAGGGACCCAAATGACACAAGAATAGAAGATTGTAGGCAAAAGTAGGACGGATGTTGGAATTGAGAATAAAATGAAATTGAGGACCAAAGAGTAATAAAAGAAAGATTTAAAAATCAAATGGATAAGACAAAAATTTGTCTCTCATTTTGGTCTAGGAAGGGGAGAGCAAACCAGATAAGAAGAGAAGAGAAGGAGAAGAAGAAGAAGAAGAAGAAGAAGAAGAAGAAGAAGAGAAGAGAAGAAGGAAGAAGGAAGGATCAAGAAGAGCAAAGGTATGGAAAAATATGGATAGTAGAAGAAGATACCATGAAAAAGATACCATGAAAAGTCATAACACTCTTGTAAAACCCCTAAAGTCAAATCAACACTAATCAAAATAGGGCGAATGTGACAACTAACACAAGCATGGATAGTAAGTAAAAAATAAAGTTAAAAGAAAAATAAAAATGTTACTTTATAGTTAATCGAAAGCTCAATCAACCAAGAACAAGATATTTGTGATAACAAATATAAAACAATTACATACAGAGAAGAAATGATATTATAAATCAAACACTCGATTATTTAATTAATTAAAGGCTATTATGAATGTTAATTCTCCACCAAAACTCATTTATTTATTTACAAGTTAATCCCACAACATGTCATTCTATTTGAATTATAAAATTAATTGTATTATTCAGGGTTAAGAAAAATGGGTTGAAAAAGAAGTATAAAAAATTGATTTTTGATTTAGAAAATTTTGAAGTTTTGGGAAACTGAGAATATGAATACGAGTGCAATAGACATTCTTTAGCATGTTTGAAGAATGTATGACAACATCGAGTCTACAAAGTGAAACTCAAATTTAATTTGTCGACATAATAATCCAAAAAAAAAAAAAAGAATTATCATGTTATCAATGATAAGAGATGAATTACAATTATAATTCTAGTCGTACAGAATGATATGTATATGGACTAAAAACAGAGTGAGAATTTAACGAGGAAATAATGATCAGTAAATGGAGGGAAACAAAATTTGCATTAGCAAGCAGATAAATAGAAATTCAAATCACATATACAAAATCTCTTTTCATTAAATAGAAATATTCATGTTTAGGACACCAATAAGCTATACCAAGAGATAAATATTGATTTCATTTTTAACAAAAAGAAAAGAAAGAAACAAGGTGGTTAGATCAGTAAGTTTAGATTAAGACTAAATACTAACTGTGTGGAATTAAAAACAAAAGTTTCCAACATACAAAGTGGTGCCAGTGAGCGATATAAAGACTTGAACTTAACCTCCAAACATTTAGGTGAGATGGTTGGAGTCTCTTCTAGCTTAATCAGAGTTCTTGAGTTCGAGTTCTGGGAATGCATCTGTATTCTATGATAGAGCTTTACAACCCTTATGGTTCATACCAAATAATGGGGATTAGCCTGTGTGGTATCCTTAAAGGCGTTTTCCATGTGTGCATAGACTTGCTTAAGACACCTCATGGTTTGACAAAAAAAAAGACTTGAACTCAACCCGCGACAATTAAGCGCTATTGCGAAAAAAACAAAAAATGGTATTCACTGTGCAAATTTAATTAAACCACACATAAGTACTAAAAAGAATGTTCAGAATTGTTTACATAGAATGGAAGATATTGGGTAAGAGTGACCCTAGTGGGGTTGTGAGTACCATGACTTTTAGACTGAAGCCACTATCAATGAGCCCTGACATCTCGCGGGCCATTATGCGGTTTAAACCCCATTATGGCCCGAAAATAGCCTATTACCGCCGAAAACCATCGTTTACTCAAGCTAGGAAAGGCACGCGTCGATCAAAGGTCCCAAGTCCCCTAGGCGTGTGTAGCTCACAAAAGATATTCATCCACGAATCTTTTAATTCATCACGTCTCAAAACAATAATCTTAAATGAGAGGTGTAGTGCAGATAAGGAAAGTCAAATTTTATCACTAAGTTGGTGATATTATCTCTCAATCAAGGGAGAATTGGTCTACGATAGGAAGGAGAGATTTTACCACAAAATCCACAAGATCATCTTTCCAGAATCGAGGAAATTCAAGTATAAAGCAAAAAAATCTGACGAGAAAGGTATGAAACCACTAAGCACATCACTTCTTTCTTTCTTCTCCATGGCTGTGCCAGCATCAGAGAGCGGGTTGGCTGCGTACCGGATCCTTATTTTTGCGGGTTCCTCCTGGAGCCAGCGTGCCTTGGAGATCAGATGAACCATGCTGATGCCCCAGGCCCCGTTGTGTCTGTTGACCTACATTCGACTGCGAGGCTTTGTGTCTCATATCATAGAACCAATACGTAGTAAAAATAGCCCACATTGGCTGTACATTCATACTCACCAAAATATAATCATTATATTACAATAGTTTCAGAGTTAATTACACTCTTATACAAATATGTTTCAATCGAGAATATTTGTTACATGTTTTTCTAAAACATATAATCAAAGCCACATGTCGACTTTCTTCTCAGTGGCCTTTGTAGCGACAATGTTCTGAACACTCCACATTGCACGAAGGGATCTCTGACGGGGTGAGCAATGCCCAGTAGTTGAATTTTCCTACTTGGATTACTCCCCACCTAAGTGCTCATGAAATGGTAAACACACACATTCAAGTGAATTCATGATTCCTACTCGAATGTCTACATGATATGGATGAGAATGTGAAACACTGCTCACTTCTCGAGCCTCGTTTCATCACGGATGCCTAAGCGAGTGTGATAAATACTTTGTTTTCAAAACAAGGTTTTGTTCACGAAAACATAATACCAAATTTTAATTAAAATCCCAGTAGGCGGCCCCCTCAAGTGAATTCTTTATGGATAACTCTCGGAAGCAGTCGCGATTAAATCATCAAGATGAGCGTTGGACAACTCTAAGGCAATTCTTGAGAAAATCTTCCTATCAAATTCATTTGACATACATGTTTTTCATGTCATGCACCCGTATCTTGTTCTAGGTTACCCGGTGCAAATACCTTTATGCCATTCCTGATAATTCATGTTAATATATCACACATGCATATAATGCTTGAAAATCATACAAATCAACATATTATTCATTCACATAATAACATAAAATTAACTCCACATGGGCTAATATACGAATCTAGCCATCCATCTTGGAAGCTACTTAAAACATCGCACAAACAACACAGGCTTATCTATTTATTGAACATAAGCAACACCGCGACACCTCCCCAGATCCTTACGGTTAGACTGGACGTCGAAAACACTTAGGGATTTCTTACGCTCAGTCGAATCTTTTGGAGCGGAATAAACGGCCATCTTGCATTACAGGAACATCTCTAATAATCGATAATATTAGGTAGGAATAAAACAAGTAGGAGAAAACTGACCTCCGGGAGTTGTGAGACTCTGGCTGGTACTTGGCGTAGCGAGTTCTTAGTGAGGATCGACTTTGCCTCTTGTCTCGCCGGAATTTGACGGATCGATCATTGGGAAATTTAGAGAGAGGTAGAGCTTAAAACCCTCCTCTTTTCTCTCTCTTTCTCGGTTTTTCTCTCTCCTCTCATTTGGTTCGGTCGGCGTGTGTCGAGAACTTGTCGTCTCGTCTTACTTGTCAATCTCCGATGGTTGACTTGGATTCGCCTTATCCATATATCAAACTCATAGATTTCAACCCAGTCATGATGTTGTACATGTCTCTATTGATCCATGAGCTCACTGTTTGTCCAACTCTCAGTTAAACCGCACGTGTCTCATCTTGAGTCACTGTGTCCAAGTGTCACTTACTCTCGGTCTTATCGAAAGCATGAAATTAGTATCTGATTAACGAGGATTAACGTGGTAGCTAGATTTCGCGAGACAATTCCAACACGGTAAAGTCAGTTTAGGTCACCCCAGATCTAGAAAAATTCGGGATTTGTCGAAGTACCATTTACCCTTTATCGGAAAATTTGAATTTTCTCTGGGTTTCTGAACCGGGTACCAACATGGTCACTCTTGAAATTTGTATATCTCCATGTATGGGAATCACGAGGAAATTCAGACCAGTCTTCCTATGTTTTCTTGTACCCATTTTGAAAAAGGAGATTTCTTGATTTCTGATGTTCGCAGTGTTTGTGACCCTTCATTTTGCTCCCCATCAAAAAATTCTTATGGATCAAACTCGAATCAATCATATTTCATTTAATGTTTGTCATTTCTTGGTGTTTTCAAAGTTTCACAGTTATCACACGGAAGCCCCTATGTGGAAAGTATTGGAAGATTGATTCTCACGAGTCATTGAACATTTCCAATATACTAGTAATAATGGTTTTAGATTAAAAATCCCCCAAATAAATAGAAGGAAAAAAAAAAATACCATGTTCTTCCATGTGACTTTTGAACTTCTTTCAAAAATAATTGAATCAAAAGAAAAAAGTAGATCGAAGATTAGTGGTGGAGCAAAATATATTGAGCTTTAAATTTTGAGAGGTTGTTCTTTCAATGGTAAGGTAACTTGCTTGTAACCATTGTGGGTACCATGACCTATGGGACTAAACCCACTAATCCATGGGCGGAGTGCGTGCGAGCCCACGTAAACAGCGCCATGAAGCGCGGCCGGGCGACTGGTATAGCAAAACATGGGTACCACCTAGGCAATTTGTTCTGCGTCTAGGGTCTTGAAGTCCCCTGACGGCTAGTCTTTCTTTGCACTGAGAGTTGGTGGACTATTAATCTTGAACGAGGAGATTTGAGTACAGGATAAGGAAAAATATTTCTTTCTGCATCATGAATTATCTTTCTAAAATCAGAAGAATTTGTCTTTGATGAAAGAGAGTTGTCCGACAAAATCATGAGATTATCTTTCTAAAATCCGGGACAAATTCGAGTATTAAGGAGGAGCCCTCCCACGCGGAAGAAAGATATACGACCACAATCATATTATTTATTTAGCCTCTCCGTCATTTTGCTAATTTAATCCATCGGGAAGTGGCGCCTGCATGTGGTCCCCGCGCCATGCTTTCGGGTTCATATGCGATGCAAGAATTGAAGCGATTCGGGTAACAATAATTGGCAGAAACAAATGCGTAGAATCGAATAAAGTCGCCGACAACGTCTGAGCTTGGCTCCTGCGACGAATAAGTCTTATTGCGATCAGCTCCAGAAGATTCCCTTCCTCGCATCTTATTCGCACGTGTAGGTGCGTGACCGGCGGTGATGATCAGTCACGAAGACGGTTGCTCATTAGCGTAGTCTGAGAAAAGCGAAGAGGAGCGAAGCAAGACGATGAAGAATTATAGGAGCGCGGTGGCTTTCACGATTGTAAAGCGATCGTCTGTATTGCCCCGGGTAGAAAGCGCGATCTTAATGAAGAGTAGATGCGAGATAGCAGGCAACCTGACATCGATCGTTCGCGATAAAGGGAAAAAGCCCATCGTCCTTGATGACGCTGATATCCTGGTAGATGACAAACTATCCTCAGATAGCTCGCTAGATCCCTCCCCAATAAAAAGAAACAAGGAGAGATTGGGCCAGAGACACTCACATCGCCCCGCATTCAGCAATTCCAATAATAATGTGTTATGTCGGACGCGAGCGGGGTTATAATCTAGCGAATGGAAGCTGGGGTACATATTTACTTTGCCAGTGCCATTACCACCCGTGCAAGCTGGTTTACCACAACTCGGAGGCAGGCTGCACTCGTCTGCTACAACGGCGATTGAAGCCCCCGATGATATGCTCTCTTTCCCCGCGGGCTGACATCCTAGACTACGAGCCCTTAAAGGGTTCATGATGATGAGACCTTTACCGCTACCTAATTTGGCGACTCTAGTGATCGCATGACCAAATGCTTTATTACTCTTGGCCCGATGACTTTGGATGGCGGGAGCAGCCATAACATGTAAAAAGTCTTCGGCCCTGGTCTCAGGCAGACAACGGTTCCGCAGGCTCCGCCTGACTTGGTGAATTCATTCGGTGAACTGGACCATGTTCATCTCTGAGTACCTTTGCTTAGTGCGAAAGGAACGTGGCTCTTTCAAACCATCGCCAAAGCGAAAGAGGAATCATCTGAGACTTCACGAGAGGTTCAAGCGGTAAATCTAGCGGTGAGGTCTACAACATGGGCCTTGATCTCGGAACCCGGGAAGAGCCCGCGGCACATCCACTCCATTATTCCGCTGTTTGTCGCCGTCCTGACTCTGATGGAAGAAGAATTGTCTGGAGGCGAGGCGGAGACATGTGTTCCCACACTAGGAAGACAATATCAATGCGATAACCGCGGTCGTTATGATCCACGAAGCAAATGGTGGAAAGCGATAAGTCGGAGGCGAAGAAACGCGAACCTTGAAAAACCGAAGCGAAAAAATCGAAGCGACCGAGACGACCACGGAAGAAGAGGGCCCAGTTCACTCTGATCTCACTATGAGAGGTTCTTTGCCTCTCATTCGTGACATGCCAGTTTGAATGGCCTACACAGATCCAAGCTGAACCCATCCGCTGAAGCCCATCTTTCGATCCGTTTATAGAGATATGGGCATGAGACTAATAATTAAGTGAAGCTTAAATTCCCTGGTGAAGATTGATCGGGGCGGGCGCCTCGAGATGTTAGGGAAGTTAATCGCGGAGAACCGCTCTGGCCGATGGAATCCCACCTGACCTTGCCGCCAGCTCCGGCTCGAACTGGCCCAGGCCACCAGCCACATATTAGGAGGGTGGCTTGGCGATCAATACGGTCGAAGAGCGACCAAGAAGCTACGAGGCGGTCAAAGCCCCGGGTAAACGTTGTCCACAGGCGTTGTGGAAAAATTCAGCTGTAGACGACCCATCTCTCCTCTGCATCGCTCGTATCATTTTGTGTTTTATATAAATATTATTGTAAAAAAAGAAGCGAAGAAGTTCACTAATAAGCTGATGGGGTCATTATGCCTCGTCATGGTGCACTTGTGCTCACCCCCTTTGCATACATGGTTTTGATATGCGCAAGGTACTTGCTAGATCAGCGGCGTTGGCGATTGTTGCCGAGTTCCTTGACCATAGAGAAACTTTCCGTTAATGTTAAGTTTGTGAGCAGATACTCTTGCGGTTTCAGTATGGTGCGATAGCAGGCGTCACTGGGATACATCACACTACCGTACAAGCGAGGCGATCCTGACATATTTATATCGGTTGTCGAAGACTTGGGGCCCTCTAATTCTATATTGTAAGCGAAGCACAGATGCACTTTCGATGAAGGTTGTCCTTTGACGTATCATCAAATGGTGATTTATTTAACCGGGCTTAGACCGGAGTTGATCTTAAGGCTGCCGGTGGTCGCATGACAATGCTACGGTATCTATCGAGAGGCAGAAGAGAAAGGTTCGATAGCCTTCCCACCAGGGGTCTTAGCTGATCGTGACTCAGTGCCTCTAGGGTAAGGGCGGAAGAAAGGATCCGTGGTATGGACCTGCGGAGACAGATAGTCTTTGGGCAGGTCGGAGAAGTACACATATGGCTTAACACATTGTCCCCAATGAAGATAAACGACTCTGACGTGTGATATTCAGAGAGAAACCGCAGATGTAATTATCGCTGGAGTCATGACATGTTGAAATTGACTGACGTTGGCATCATAAGCAACATTCATCTGCAGTGGCTTTGTTAGGCGAAGATAAGTAAGAGTACTTAGTTATCAAAAAACATAAAATATGCGTCATTTTCAATGTTAAATATAACATGAAGCACACCTAACAAATTCCCCAGTATTTTCTTGTCCTCAAAAAAGAAATACTTACTTTCCTTATTCATAACTAACGGACATGTTGAGCAACATATTGAGATTATGAGTGATAATTAACCTCGGGATCTTGCCTTCATACAAACACAGAAAATTTAGAATGTATTTTCAGTAATAGATTGAAGCCATAGAGTTAAACTACCTAAACCCTGGATTCTAAAGTGTGTGTGTAGTCCTCCCCTACACTTAAATTAATTTGAATGAATTAGATGAGCTTTAGTGGAATGGGGATCTCACTCATATGGTAAGTGTATAAAAGCTCCATAGCTTAATTTGGGCATATCACTCTCCACTAATATAGCAATTCACAACTCTTGAATCAACTAGGTCTTCAATGGCTTGTAATATGGCTTAGGTAAGGAGTAGTTAGATAGTTCATTTAGGCTTGGTTACCCAACATACATTTTCCTTTTTCTCCACTTGTTTGTCCATCCTTTACCATGTTGAATTCTTCACAATTGATACTCTAAGCTTCTCCCGCCTCCCAGAAACTAGCTTGTTGCATATTTCATCTCATAGTCATTCCCCGAACTTGCTTGATTTCCACTATTTTCACGATTTTCTTGAGAACACCAGGCTTTATTGAGTTCTTTCTTCATAGCCTTAATGTTAGAGAAGTGCTCTAACGTTTCTCTTATCAGGATGGATAACATCATTGTTACCTGGCGTGGCCTTTTTCATTGGGAACCCGCTTAGGATATGCTCAGGCTTCAAGCCATTAAAACTCCTTATTACATTGCTTGGCCCAGACTTGCATGCTTGACCGTCTGCATTGGTCTCCTGTTTTTTAAATATTCTCGTTACATTACCACTAGTTTAGAGTGTTGACATGATGAGTTTTGAGATATAGACTTTGCGAGGTCAGCTTGACTGGGATTGCTCATATTTAGTCTCATTGTGGACGTGAAGCCTGGCGGAAATATAGCATTACAGTATCATTTCCCCGAGTTGGGGCTTTAAGTTGCAAGCGCTCCGGCTCTTGTATGGCGAGGCGTAGTCCACATTAGGATCCACGACCAACGTCACTTAACGTTTTCCACCCTGAAACAGCCCCTAGACTTATCCTTGATTGCAGGATCTCACTCCCTCAAGCGTGATGATATAGGAAGCTACAGTCTACCCTTTAGAAAAAAAAAAAAAACAAAGAACTATAATATTTAATATTAATCTTGGTTATTACCCTAATACATTTTTTTCCTTATAGATATATATATATATATATGCTCATATACTCAAAAGCAAATCAATTGACGTATAGGAATTAATCAATAAAACAATTCTATTACAATCTCTAGAATATGAGTCATTAATTAATCACATAAATGGAAAAGTAGGTATACCTCTCGGAGAAGATCCTCCCGGACTTTGAGAAGGGCTTCAAGTCTTTTGGTGAGGTAAAGGCGAAGCTGAAGAGGAGCCATTGATCCTTGGAGGTTTGCAGGATGGAGAATTCAGAGATGCTCCGATGGAGTCCACGCGTTTTCTCATATGAACCTTGACCATAAAGGGCTGTTCCATGAAACATAACTCAATAGGTGATGGTGGCAAAGTGGCGCCTTAAGGGCATGTTCTTGTCAGACACCCAAAAACATAGAAGCTATTTTGGTGTTCTCCAAAACTCTTTGTTCTTTGAAATTTGTGTTTTTTGTGTTTTTCAAAACAAAAACTCATTGGAAACCAAACATGTTCTCCATGTTTTCCTTTTTCTTATTGTTTTTTAGAACAAAAAATAGTTTTTAAAAATAGTAAACAAATAGCCCCTAATTTTGGGGCCTAAAGTAAGAGGCATATGTCCATCTTGTCGAGAGGCGTAAGGCGAGAAAAATTTCAATTTTAAAAATGCAATCGTAATTTTGGAAAAATCACAGAGTACGCACTATAGATCTGGATGATGAAGCGGACTTAGGTTGGAACAATACCATGAGAAATCACAGCTATCACGTTGAAATTCGTCGAATTGAGACATTCGAATTTTCGTTTCGAGCAGGTGTCGGGTGCGATAAAGCGAGGTTTGAGACATGTGATGTGACTAAAAGTCGCTCTACATTATACCCATGTGACACATATTACGTAGTAGAGAGAGAAGGATGAAATGGATGCTTTAGATTGCTTTCAGTGTCAAAAATCAAGAAAAATGACACATTGAGAATTGTGGAATTCTTAATTGAATAAGACAAAATGTGAGCAGGTGTTATCTTCCTCCCGAATTGAAAGACTAGCGTGAGTGAAACAGATCACATTAACCACAGTTTTTGTGTTTTAGAGGTGTACCATTCTCCTCTAGTTAAACCGGTCGGATAGTCGGTTCTCGGCAGATGAAGCTAGTTCTGTGGCCCGAGGGCTACGATGTGAACCTGGAATTTGGTGGTCAATGACTCGAAAGTGAGGAATCTTCCCTACTTAGTTATTCTTTATTTAGGCGTAGTGTAGCATAAATGAGTTAGGAATGTTACGAGCTGTTTTTGTCGTAAATTCGGTCTGGCTTTGGGCTAGAGTGGAAGAATTCTATTTATGTAGCGTGAACGATTGCCGCAGGGGTTTCCTTTGTTCACATGAATAGTGACGTGAATTTTTGGTGTGATTTTATGATGTTGAGTGATTCAAAATGAATTGCTTGTGTTTGTCAATTAGCCCATGTGAGCTAATTTTGGTGTTATTGGTTGTGAATTTGCATAACATGATTTATGTGAATTAATTATGTTAATATATATATATGCATGTGAATAAATTAGCATGGTTTGTTGGAATTAGCCTTGCATTCCATATGTGAACTGAATATTAGGAGTGAGTGCATGACATGAAATTGAAAGAAAAAACGGAAATGCTTGTGAAAGGAATTTGAGGAAGATTTTCCGAAGAATTGCCTTGGAGAGTTGTCCAATGATTCATCTCGGAGAGTGGACCCATAGTATTTTCGGAGAAATATCAACAATTAAGCCTCGGGTAAATCGATGTGTTCACGAAATTGATGTGATTTTCGAGAACAAAAAGCTTTTGTTTTGAAAGCGGATATTTTTACTCGCATTCGGCAGGCATAGGAGGCGAGGTTCGATACATGGGATTAAGATCATAGACATTCGAGTAGGTTCATCAGAAAGGCTGAATGATTGTTTGTCATGACATGTGTGCACTTAGGTGGGGAGTAGCCCATGTAGGAAATTATCTCTACTAAATACGCTCACCATGTCGAGGATCACCATTTGGGTATAGGGACGATCGGGAAGGCGGCACTCATTAGGGCCGCGTGTTAGAAAGAACAGATTATGGCTTTGGTATTGATTTTATTATAACATGTATTAGAATTGTAAATTTTAATATGTTGAATTAAGAGTAAGTAAAACTCTTGAGCCATGTAGTATATTTGGTTGGGATATATTTTGTAGAGTATTGATCTGAGAGCCCAGTGGCCATTATTTTACTCGCATATGGACTAATAGTGACCATTTATGGCTTTCTTGGGACAGGTTTGTACCTTAGGCAAATCCAGTTACAAGGGGCTACGCGATTTTAGTGAGTGGTGTCGGGTTGCAGGCATCCACTAGTGACCATAGCAAGTTGACGGGTTGTCAGCCCAGAGACCACCGATTTTAGGGCGTCACAGACCATGAGCCTTTCTCTTGAGTGGGAGGCCCAGAGTTAAGGTGCAGCCAATAAGCAAAAAAATAATCTTGATAACCTTGGCACATGGGTGGTAAACTTGGAAGATGGCCTTGTTTTGGTCTTAAGCGACGATGACATGGCTTGGGAGAAGCGATTTTGGACAAGAGAGCTACCTTCTATAGCATGTTTCTTTGAGTTTTTAGTTAAAAAGTATTTATCTTTTATATTTATTGCATTGCAAAGAGTTATTTATTTATTTTGGTGAGACTAAGGTGTTCTAGCGAATTTGTGTTGTGTCACACACATGCATGAATAAGTAAAAATAAGTATTTTGTAATTAAACATACTTCAAATCAAAGTAAATAAATACAAATACATATAAAGTCTCACTAATACCACAAGTTTAAATAAAATATGTAATCTTTAGTACAATGATTTAAAATAAATGCCTCAGGCTTATTTTATTTTTGGGTCATCTAATATTGTTTGAGGAGATATACCGTTGTGATTTGCTTCGTTAAAAATAAATCTCCTGCATGTTAGAAAAAAATGAAAAACAAATATTGGAGAAAAAGCGATAAGGCGGATAAGAGGAAATTCTAAAGAAAATTATATTATAGAGGGAAGGACCTATTAGCTTGTTAAATTATATTTATATTATAGAATATAATATACTACTATTAATGTAAGTTTTTTTTTCTATTTTGGTAGGCTTCTTATTGTAGCACTTTATAGTTTGTTTCCTATTAGGATTCTTCTAGCAAGGCATCTATATAAAGACCTTTGTTGCTTGTAATTTTTGATAAGCATTATTCATTCGATAAAATTTCAGTTTTCTTTTGTTATCAATTAGGTTTCCTAATTTTAACATGGTATCGAAGCGAGGTTTCAAAGGAAGAAATTTAATCCCGATTTGGTTGGGGTTCTGAATGTCTCCTCTTGCAATCGCGCCTACGGGGTTCGCGCGGGCTTCTGAATTCTTTGAGTGATTAGTCCACTGTTCGGTAGTCTTTTTTTGTCGTCTCATCAATTGTGCAAAAAGGTTCGATTTTTAATTCGATCATCAGGTTATAAATTATTTTTGAATGGATTTTAGGATCGAGGTTTAAATTGTTGTTACGAATGATTACATTGGGCCCAGTGAATTAGAATGCGATCGGTTTTCAATTCCATGATTTGTGAGATGTGATTCTTAGGATTTCATGTGGATATTCTTTTGGCCGTTGTTTGAGGAGAAATACGATTGATGAACTTCTGAAATTGTATAATAAAATGGTTTTAATAGGAGTATATGGTGATCACTATACAATACATATAATAATAAAACTTTTAAAGAAGGTAGGGTGGAAGTATATTAGGAAACAAAAAGGAAAGGTATCTGAACTTGATGTGAGCCTGTAAAGTCATTAGTATTTTCAAATTTGTTTGTAAGCTTAGGGTCGAATTTGGGTATTCGAGTTGTTGGAGGAGATGAAAGAAAGAAGTGGGTTCATAAGAAGGAAAGCATTTTTCTTTGTATTAATTTGCTTGTGCAGCTCAAGGAAATATGGTGGAGGCTTTAAGGCTTAAGGATGAGATGATAAATTGTGGGAAGCCGATGAATTTGGTGGTTGGAAAGAGTTTAATGAAGGGATATTTTTCTCGAGGCAATTTCGATAGTACTTTGCGAAATTTGTTTTTCAATTATCATTAGCATTCTCGTGTGGGTGTATTACCGAGGGTTTGGCCAGAAAAAAAAGTTAGGGTTTATGTGGTTATAGGTATTTGAGGATTAGTATGGATTAGATTGGAAATGGGGGCCGAGATAAGTGAATTCTTTGAGGTGAAAGGCTTTAAGTTTGTTCTTTGCATGGAGGTGGAATTTAAGGTTTGGGTTGGAATCGACTTTGTGATCGACATCATTATCAGCGTGGCATTGGCATTGGTATTAGCAGTGACACCAACATTGGTATTGGCATTGGCATCGACATTAGCATGTGTCAGTTTGTTTATACACCTGGCGTTTGGGTTCTACTGTACCGAAATCGTTTCTCTCTGTTGATCTTAGGTTCTACTTTCTCTCTTTGCAATTGTTTCTCTTTCGATTTCTTTTGAAATTGTTTATCTCTCTGTTGATCTTCTTATTTTTGGTGCTTTCTCTACGTGCAATTATTTCTCTTTCGATTTATTTTGAAGTGTTTCTCTCTTTGGCAAATCTTAGATTTTTCGCCCTTTCTCTGATTGTTTCTCTTTTGACTTCTTTTGAAATTGTTTCTCTCTCTGTTGAAGTCTTCCGTTCGATGCTTTCTCTCTCTCCTCAATGGGTTCTCTTCTGACTTGTTTTAAAATTGTTTCTCTCTTTGTCTGCGATCACTTTGCTTTCTCTCTATGATTATTTTCTTTTTAAACTGCGCTTTTGGGGGAAATTCATTTGCCTGCGCGATTTGGTATCGATTGACATTTTTGTCTTATAGTTTTGTTTTCTAGTTAATAAACTCTCGTGCTTATAGCGATCGCATCATGAGTTTGAGGGAGTATTAGAAATTATATTATATTATATAATATAATATACTAATATTCTAGGATTCTTTTACCCTATTTTGGTAGGACTTCTTGTTATAGCATATAAGTTTGTTTAGATTAGGATTCTTCTCGAGTCTATATAAATACCCTTTATTATATAATTGATAAGCATTACTCATTCGATAAAATTTTGAATTTACTTTTGTGTATCATTTTTTCTATTTTAACTCAAGCTAATGTATATTTTTTTACTTATTAATAGAAAATGTTTTTAAATGTAGAGGGAAGAAAGAGATACTTTTGAAATCGTGTGAGTTGTTTTGAGAAATGGATCCAGCAATTACGCCTCTCCTACACATTATCTCTAAGACAACTGGAGACGAGTTGGTATACGCACGATTGATGTTGAACGACAATCTGTTGACCTCTCAGTTTCGTCTGAAGATGGCATGTAATCAAGCTCAAACCATAGTATCTCTTTCCCGATGAGAAGGTTGAATAAATGACAAAGCTAAAAACATCGCTTTTCTCTGATCCCACTCAGGCAAATGCCGGGTGCCATAAAACCCTGAAGTCTACCATATGCTTTCATTCTCTCTTATTATGCGCTCTCCTGAGGAGGGTGCTATACAATCTAATAAAATCGGGAGCTTAACACCTGTGAGTCTTGAATCCCAGTAGAGCCAGTTGAGCATATGCATACACTCTGGATGATTGGCACGGGAAATGCGTATGAAGATACGTGATTAAGAGTGCATCATTTGTAATTTTTAGCCTAATCTTCCATGGTAAACAGGTTGGAATATTGGATATTAATTAATCAGAAAGATTTCCATTCTTCGGGAAACTCGAAAACTAAAGTGGGGATTGGTTGTACCCTAAAAAGATTTTTTCTCCATGTAGATATTGAAAAGAAAGTAGCTAGAAAAGACCATTAATTAAAAATAAACTCTGTTAGATTCGAAACTTGAAGCTATTTAGTTACTTAGGTACGACAATTTTTCCTCACCTCTAGAGCCTTCTCCTTTTATGCAGTAACCATAATTTACTAGCATCTTGTTTTGTTCCTCCCTCTTTTTTGCCTATATACAGACATTCAACCTCATTTATGTATCCCAAATCCAAAGGAAGAGAGCATTTGAGGAGGGAGGTGAGAGAAGAGCCGTGAAGTGAAGAGAGTATGGTGAGGTGCAGAAGGTTAAGTAAGGGAAAATTGAGAGCAATTTTCTTCAGTTTTGAGTGGTGTAAACACTATATTTTCTCCTTTTGTAAAAGATCTATAGCTGCCCGTGGGAGATCAACATACCGATTTGATTGCTACTATGGCAACAACGAGTAGTAGAATCTTTTTATTAAACCTTCAAAATGATGTTGTAAGATGTTTAAAGTCTTGTGTTAATGATTCTTCTTTGATTTGGAATCTAAGATATGGACACTCTCAATTTTGAGTCTGGAGTTAGGTGTTCAGCAAGGAAAATATGGTAAGGATTGCCTTCTATAAGTTACTGAATCAACCTGTGAAGGATGCTTGTGAAAACATGCCCCAATAGTTTTCAAAAGAAACATAGGAAGCTTAGTCGTCACACAGATATCGTCCTAATAGATATGTGATGCTTCTTGATGGGGAGGCGACTTACCAAGAAGCCATTTTTACATGAAAATCAGAAAGAGTGGGTTAAAGCCATGCAAGAAGAAGTGAGATCCTTTCTTGAGAACCACACCTATGACTTAGTGAAGTTACCATAAGGAAAGAAAAACGAAAACAATGGGCTGCATAACCCTAGATACAAGGCACGATTGGTTGTGAGAGAGTTTATGAAGAAATGTATTGACTTTGAAGAAATCTTCTCTCCGGTGGTAAAGATGTCTTCTATTCGTGTTGCTCTTGGTCTTGCCGCTCACTTGAATTAAGAAGTTAAGCAATTTGATGTAAAAACTACATTTCTTCATGGTGATTAAGAAGAAGAAATCTACATGAAGCAACCTAAAGGGTTTGAAGTAAAGGAAAAAAAGAAAATCTTGTGTCTGAGTTAAAGAAGAGCTTGAATGGGCTGGCAGCCAGCGATGTCTGGTTGACTCTTTTCGCGATGAGTAATAGTTCGCGAACCACATCCCCAATCATTGTGTGTTCTTAGAAAGTTCTCATTGATTTTATTATTCTCCTCTTGTATGTTAATGACATGTTGATAGTGGTCATGATTCTGCGTAAGATCAGCGGAGTTGAAGAGAGCTTAACAAGTCTTTACCATGAAAGACTTGGGATCAATATTTTGGCAGGCCACGGACTAGTCGGACCCGTCGACCCTGACCCGCAGCGGTCGGGTTAATCGAAACAGCCGTTTATGGAATCAAATTGGATGAACGTCGAGCCAGTAAATTGGCTTGGTGAATCGGATGAGCCGATTTGGTTCGCTCTCCCACAAATTTTTTCAAGTTAAAATGGCGTGCGTTTTTATGCTTTTACATTGAAATGACATCGTTTTACTTAGGGTTAAGGTTTTGTCGGGTTAGAGGCTTGTAACTAAAATAAAAAGTCAATCAAATCTGTAGGCCCGTTGATTGGTATGGGGCGAAAGTTACAGGGAACCACTCTACCTTTGTCTTTGCCATTGTGATTATTTTTAAATGTTAATAAAATTATATATTACTACTAATTAAGTATATATTATATAATAAGTTTCTTCCATTTGTAACATATTTAAACATTATACATATTTTAAAATCAAATTAAAATACTTTATTTATATAAAAATAATAAATAATATCTTAAATATTAATGTATTATATATTTTAAAATTTAAATAATATATTTATTACGTCACCGATTCAACCACGGTTTGGCCAGTTGGTCAGAAATAAATAGAAGCAGTGAACGATAACTCTTACGGTTTCGTCCACAGTCCGAGTTTTCAAAAACATTGCTAGGATGTGAAACAAATACTTGCAGCATGAAGATATCCATGATAGGAAGAATGAGGCTTTGGTTATCTCAAGAAAGCTTCATTGAAAGTTATTAAAAGATTCAACATATAATAGTAGCGAGTTTGTTCTCGGCCAGAAGCCACTTAGCAACTCCCAGCCTTATCTACAAGTGTGAAATGAAAGATATGAAAAGATAGGCAAAGTTCCTTATACCATTTGTTGTTAGTAGTTTGATGTATGCTATGGTCTATACTAGACCACATATCGGCTCATGTAGCGAGTTGTTAGCGGAATTTCTGTATCTGGGAAGAGCCTAAGAGTAGTGAAGTGGATATTGAGATATGCAGAGGCACTTCGGCGATGTGATTGTGTTTTGGCGGTGGTGAGCCTATGCTAGATGGATACACAGATTTAGACATGGTAGGTGATGTTGATTCCAGGAAGTTCATTTAAGGGTTCTTGACGAATTTTGCAGGGGGAGCTATCTCTTGGAAATTGAAGTTGTAGGAATGTGTTGCATCATCCACCACGAAGCTAGTATTCTTGTCTTTGAGGGTTGTAGAAGAAGCTTTGTGGATAGAAGGTCTTAGAAAATTGGGGTTTACTATGAGAAGTATGTTGTTCTGTTGATATCAGTGCCATTCACCTCAAAGAATTCGTTCCATTCAAGATTCGAGCACATTGATGTTAGATATCCTTGGATTTGTGAGGTGCTTGAGTAAAAGCTGTTGTATTTAGAAGAATACATACCGGTGAGAATGGATCAAATATATTTAACTAAGTGTTTGCCTAGGAGAAGTGAAAGCTTGCTTTTTCTGCTCATAAAGAGCGGGTTTGGTTGTACGACACAGTGAAGGGGAGATTTGTTGGGTCCACCCCTCGTTAGGTAAGGCTGGACCTACCTATTAGGCTAAGCCCATATCTTTAGATTCAAAAAAATTAAAGGTTGCTTGAGGAGGGGAGAGAGGAGAGGTTTAGGAGAAAAGAAAATGGACTAGGGTTTGAATCTTTGGCAAGAAGATTAGAAGGCCAAACCTTGTTCATTTTGGCTCAAATTTGATGTGATGACTCCTTGCAAGGTGCTCTTCAATCCCAACGGTCTGGATCGTTGGTTAGCTCTCTCCACAATCCTCGTTTGGCTATTCCACCCTTTGGTGAGATCTTTCCCTTTCTCTCTAGAGTTATCCATCCTTGAGATGATGTTTGTTACTCTAATGTTCCAAGAATGATATTCTTGATGTATTGGTGAGCCTCTAGTTTTCTTGCTAGAGAAGAAATGTAACCCATTATTGTCATTGTTGAAATAGTGAAAGTTTAAGTAGCCTATAGGTCCCATGGTTTTTACCTTTTTCATTTGAGGGTTTTCCACGTAAAAATTGTTCTTCAACAGCTGATTGATTTTATTGTTGCTTGATTGGCTTTATTTAACTGGCTCATTTATTTGTGAACTATTTTGACACATGAAGAGGAAGGTCATTTTAGCTTCATTGCCTTTGATAAATGCTTAACATAATCAATGAAGGGCAGTATTATTTGCGATAAGAGTGAAGGAGTTCGTAAAAACACTGTTGGTCTAGTATTAAGTGGCGCCATTTATACTATCGATCAGAAAGTTGTTGTGTATTTCCTGGAGATATCTAGGACATTAAGCCTTCTAGTAACTCTTACATTTCTAGTGACAACCTTTGAGGAAGGTCTGTTCAAATTGCTGGATGGTGGCTAAAATTATTTCTAAAGAAATCTATAAGAGAATTTTCCTTTTACTGCTCTCCATAGATTTACAAGCCATATTTGAATAAATACAAATATATCAATTACAGTGAACCAGTGAAAAGTAAATCCCAACTGAGAAGCCTTTGAATTCTCTTAATTTCTTTTCCAGCATCCACTATGGTTGGTCTCTCGTCCATATCTTTCATACTACATCTCGCAGCAAGTTCAAATTGCAGCTCTCACTTGTTCCTCTTGCAAACCTCAAATTTTCGGATCGATACGCCATTGATGCATAGTTTTAATGAGCTTTTGGCCTCATGCATTAAAGAGTCTGCCTTTTTCCCAATCAAAGTTCCAACAGAAGAATGCCAAACTAAACACATCATTTTTCTGAATGTACACCTGAAAGTGTAAGAATCTCAAGGAGCCACGCATCCGAGATTCATAACATTAGTCCTCCGCGAACTTCACCTTCAGGAAGAGTAGTAAAAGCGACAAATCAGATAGTTTAAGCAGCACAATCTTGGTCAGAAAAACTTGAGGGTTTTATATCACAACATGAATAGTCATCTTTGAAATGCAGTGTGGAGATAGGCAATTACATTAGCAATATCATAAGCAATCCTTGTTGTCTACTTCTCCCTGATAAAGAGGACATCAGAGAAACTATTCATCATGAGTGATCCACCAGATATAAATTCATAAGCAAGGATAGAATTTGGGTTTTCTAAGCAACATCCCAGTAGCTTCAAAGGCATTCTTATGGACCTTTCATCTGTGATCTGAGTACAATTTCTTTGACAGCCATTTCGATGCTTTCTAACAGTTGGTCCTAGCAGAGATTGTTTGGCCTTCCAAAAGAACCTTTGTACCATATGCAATTGCCCTGTGGTTGAAAATCAGACTACTATTATAATTGTCTGTTGCTTTTGAAATTCTTTCATGGAGAAGTTTCAGTGGGATTGAAATACTTTCCATTGAAAATTCCTTCTTTAGTAACAAGCCTCCCTTCTGCAACATTGATTCCTTCTTTATCTTCTTGAATTTCTTTCTCTTCATGTTGCCCATCCTCAATCTTGATTTTCTTTCTGTTGTCACTGACATTCATTCAATATTCAATAAATTGTCAACCTAGTAGGCAGTAGCTCTTCTTTGATTTATTACAATTAGTATGAAATAGAATTATTTATTTCAAATTATTCATTATTTAATTGATAATAAAATTAAAATTAAAATTTAAAAATTTTGGATTTTTTTTTACTTAAATACAAAGTATTTTTATTTTCCTTTAAGTTTTCATTTCCTTCCATTTTTTTCCTTTTGCTTTTATTTCCGTCCATTTTATTTTCTTGATACTTTTTCAAAAATAACACCAAAACTTTTAGCTTACAGAAAAGGTAAAAAGTTGGAAGAATTTGACTCATCATTTAAGTATATATCATTAAAAAAATTAGAAAAATAAAATTCAAGGTATTAAAATTATATAGAAATTTTATACTTTTCACTTTTTGTATAAGACAAAAGGAATATAGAAATGAATTTCCAAGAAATGTGATAAAATTAAGTTTAAACTTAATTTGATATTTTATTCTTAATTTTATTTTCATTTTTACTCCACTTCTCTTTTATTTATACTTTTCTCTTTATTGGAGCTTTCTAAGGTTCCATAAGAGCTTTAATAACTAAAGAATTAAAATAAAACAACAAAACAATACCAAAAAAAACATCTATAATGAAATGAAGTCTCCATTTGCTTAGAAGTAAAATATTCCAAAGAACCATTGCTTATAAAAATGGAGAGAAATCATCTAGGGCAAGGAAAGGTTTTTCCATGTGAAAGAAAGAAAGAAAAATCTTAGGCCAAGACATGGAAAATAAATTAGAACAAAAGAAAAGAAAAAAATAAATAAATTTGTCCAAAAGATAATTAAATGAAAGGACTTAGATTTTTCCGAACTTTTCTTCTATTTCATGAAAAATGTTTTCACTCTATTTTTCTGTCATCAAATATAAGAGAATCATTTGCCCTTGAGGCTTGACTCAAGTTGTAAAAGGGTGAGACAGGAACGAGAGGTTTCAGGTCCGAATCCTTATAAGAACACAATACTATAACGTGATATGCAAAGTGAATAGATGTCAAATATATATATATATATATATATCATTTTTTTTTCTTGGTTTTTTTTTACACCAAATTCAGCCTAAAGATCCAAGAATATATTTAAAACAAAAATAAGATAAAATAAAATATATCAGACCAATAAAGTTGGGAATCCTATACAAAAGCAGGTACCTTATGGGTGAGGCCGAGGTAAGATGATCAAGAAGAAGCACCCCAATTTAAGATATCATGGTGAAGTTCAGAGAGAGATTTGTGAATGCAGAAGAAGACTTTAAGCCATTGAAATATTTATAACCCAAAATAACACTCAACCCTAATAGTTTATATTTGGTTGACTAATTAACATTATCTGCTTGGACAGCTGCAACTAGCTAGCCCCATGTCATATTTATTTAGTTTTATTACAGCTTGGAACAATAGAGAAACCTCACTAACTTGGACCATTGCTGAATTTTTGAGTTGAAGCTCAAATCCTTTCTTAAAGAATGGTAAGACCTCAGTTTTATCTACAATAATAATTTTGATCTTTCAATTTAACAAATTCTAAAAAATAATTTTTATAACATTTCATGAATGAAAGTGAGGGCTGGCCTTTGCACCAATTTGTGAAAACTTTTCAGTGGGCGGGATCTTCCTTGACTTGAATTTTTTTTTTTACCCCAAATCCATTCAGATTGAGTTTTAAACTATAAATCAAACAAGAAAAATTGAGTAACTGACATGAAAAATAAAATAAACTTAAGTAAAGGTATTTAGGACATTGCTAAATTATTTTTAAAATCAAGAGTATTTATTGAGTCCAAAAAAAATTGATCAATAATCAAAAGACCCAACAAAAACATTATAAAATAATAATTTTATTGAACAATGAAGCATATCAATTCGTAGTATGTAAATATGCACGACATAGATCCATAGGTATTTATTTTATTATTAAATTAACAGGATGAGATCAAAGAAAAGCCCGAGTTGAGTAATTATTCCTTCTTCTAAGTGTTACATCAAACCCTTGCTTAGCAAATTCTAGAGGCTCTTTGATATATATATAGACTTTTAAAGGGAACAGATAGGTTTTAGTCAATAGGCTTGCAAAGCAAGGGAGAAGATAGAACCAATGGGCTCCATAGCTAGTTTATATTAAATCATCTCATAAATGGCCCATAATTGCTTGCCTGAGTACATAATGAAAATTATAACAGTTTGCTTAGTCATAATTAGTAAATTAATATAACATTCTCCCACTTGGACGGCATAATCATAACTCAAATGTTTTCTCAATAGATTTACATAGCCATAACCAATCATATACAATTAACGCAATGAGGGGATGCATAAATCATACTTAATCAAGTGCTACTAATCAAAGTCATAGCTCGTCTTTACAGCAGAGACTTACATAACCACCGCCAATCATATACAAATTATACATCGAGAGGATGCATAAATCATTTTAATCAGATTGCTACTAATCTAGAAACATTTTCAATGACAAGAGTATCGATTCAATAGAAAGAAAGAAAAAACATCATTTTGTCATTCATTTGGTCAAATGACACAAAATCATAATCTAATAACAAACGTCAAAATGTACATGTAATAACGAAAAACATGAGTTTTCCTTATAAAATACATGAAAAGACAAAACTCCTACTAAAACAAAAAGTCTAGGCTCATAACAATCACATACGGGTGACGTGTTCTTGAAACACAAATAGGTAAGCCTTTGGTTAGTGGGTCTGCCAACATGTTAGTCATAGGCGTGTGCTCAACTGAAATGAGAGACTCTTCATGAAAGACTTCCATCATGTGCTTAGAGTGAGAAGTGCTCCTAGTGTTCCTAGAGAAAGATACAACCGCGGAATTATCACAGGACAATTTCAGCGGTTTAGAAATGCAGTAAACAACCTTCAAAGCTGAAATGAAGTTTCCTAACCATATTGCATGACAAGTAGCCTCATAACACACCACATTACTACGCATAATAGGAAGAGCATAAGTGTTTGCTTGACACTTTTCCATGAAACAGCTCCTTCAGCCATCATAAAGATATAACCATAAGTGGACTTTTTATAATCCATGCAACCTGCATAATCAGAATTATTAAAACCAACCACCTCAAGAGTGTGTCGAGGTAGCCGATATGTTATGAGATCCTTGGTACATGAAGATACCTGATACTTTCTTCGACTTTCGGTAGAAAGCACAGGCTAAGTTCCTCAAATACCTACCTAACATGGCAACAACAAAAGCAATATTAGGGCGTGTGCATACTTGAGCATACATCAGGTTGCCCACAATTGAAGAATAAGGGATTGCTTTCATCTGATCTCTCTTAATATCATTCTAAGGACATTGGCCCTTGGAAAATTTGTCACCCTTTATAATTAGTGTCTTACCAGAAGAACATGATTGCATATTGAACCTTTTCAGAATGTATTTCAATATACGTCTGTTAAGACAATCTCATAATGCCACTAGGTCTATCGCAAAGTATTTGTATGCTGGAACTTAACATGCTTTCCCAGATCCTTCATATCAAAATGGCTAAACAATACTTGCTTTGCCTCGACCAACATGTCGGTATCATTGGCTTTCTGAGCAAAATATCACCAACATATAAAACCAATAATATGTATAATTTGACCCGTGACCTTCATATATATGCATTGATGTGATGTTTTCCTTAAAACCGATGGAGATAACCAAATTCATCAAAAAATATGTCCTCATCCATCGATGCAACTCCGAATCAAAATGAGCCACTATAGCCATGTAATGTGTAGAGAATCTTTAGTGGACACGAGATAGAAAGTTTCCTTAAAATCAATACCTTCTGTTGGTATGTACTGTACTAATCTTGCTTTATATCTCTCTACATGTCCCTTGGCATCGCGCTTGGTCTTGAACACCCATTTTCACCCAATAGGTTTGCAGACGTTTGGCAAATCTACCAACCTCCACACTTTATTCTGTGACATGGAAGTCATCTCATATTCATTGCATCGATCTAGAAGTTGGATTGAGGACTAACAATGGCTTCTTTGTAGGTAGTCGGATGCCAATTCCCATCCCCACCCGCATCATACTCCTTCTCTCTGGTAATTCTTTGATCATCAAAGTGGCTCTCTCTCTTTGACCTCCTCAAGGGTATATCCATGACTACATTTGGAGCTAATAGATCTACATCCTCAATTAGTTCATATAATCGGTAGTGGCTATTGGATCTTTGATCGTGACAATAGGGCTAGAATCGAAGTGGAAACAATAGACACAAGAATGAGGCGGTGTTCTTTGCTGAACAATTTCTCTTAGCCACTTGCTTGTACCATTATCATCCTCAAAATATATAGCTCGATCCGACTCAATCACTCTGGTGGTATGTTACGGGCAATAAAACCTGGAACCTCTTAATCCCACACAATAACCAATAAAGTACCCATTGATGGTCTTTGGATCAAGTTTCTTGTATTGCGGGTTGTACAGTTTCACTTCCACGCCTGACCTGACCAGCAAAAAGTGACGAAGACTAGGCTAATACATGACCATAGCTCATCTGAGTCATGGAACAGACTTATTAGACACTTGGTTCAAAATATAAGCTGCAGTTTTCAAAGTTTCACCCCATAAGAACTCAGGTAGTGAGGTATTAACAAGCATACATCACACCATATCAAGAAGCGTGCGATTCCTCCTCTCCACAATTTCATTATGTTAAGGAGTACCAAGCATTGTATATTGAGCATCAATGACACATTCCTGAAGATACTTTGCAAATGGTCCAAGGTTTCATCCCGTCTCATCATATCTACCATAATACTCACCGTCTTTGTCATAATGAACCACTTTGATCTTCTTCCCTTGTTGGAGATTAACTTTAGGAATTTAGCTTTGAAAGCCTCACGAAAGAGTTAGACTTTCTTTATGAATAGACTTAACAAAATCATAATAGGAATAATCATCAATGAAAGTGATGAAATATTTGTGGCCACCCATAGCAAGAGGAGTGAATAGCCCATAAATATATATATGAATAACCCCAAGTAACTTGGTGCATCTATCAACCTTGAAGTTCAATTTTCCCATTGATGCAATCTAAACAATTATAAAAATCTGAGAAATCAAGATCCAGAAGAATCTCATACTTAGTGATCTCTTTATTCTACGTAAAATATGACCCAAACATTTGTGCTAAAGAATAGAAGACTTTTCATTCAATCTCAAATGTTTGGAGCTACTAATAGTATTAACATTAAGGGTAATAGAAACGAGAAGGCAAAACGGAGACAACTCTAATATGTAAAGATTGCCACAAAGTACTCTAGTGCCAATCAATAGTGAATCTTGGTATAATTTAACTTTTCTAGTTTAAAAAAAGAAAATTATATCCAAGTCTATCCAAAATAGGTATTGATATCAAATTTCTCTTGATCGATGGTATGTACGCCACATCCTGCAATTCCAGAAAATTTCTTGTACTAAGTTGCAATCTAACAACCCCCAGAAAATCAACTTAGACTCTTGTATCGTCTCCTATATACATGTACTGCTCCAAACTAGTTGGACTTCTTCTACTTATCACCGCCTACATAGAATTGTAAGTGTGAATGGTAGCACCACTATCTAACCACCAAGTATCATATGACACATCAATGATATTAGATTCAAAATAAACATTCACCTAATGATTATCAGATAGCTCATTTTTCTTATTCTTTGAAAATTTTGTATATTTCTTGCTAATAGCATTCAAGAACTCTTTTGCATTCTCAATCTTGGGAATGTTTGCATAAATGGAATCCTCCATATGATTCTCCATAATCATCAAACAACAACTATTGGAATACTTTCAGTCCTCGTAGGAGCTTCTTCTCCTTGAAGAACCACTCGATAGTAGGTTTAGGAGGCTTCAAACTTAAAATCAGTTCGAGTTTCATAATTGTCAAATTCGTCATGAGAGATTTAACCCATTGTTTGTGATTAGTTCATTAAGTTTTGGTATGTGAGAGAACTAGAAAGCTCAAAGTTGGGAAAAATTCAAACTAAACGATGTCAAAATACATGTAAAACAAAGACATGGGTGCTTCATTCTTGACTTACCCAGTATTTACAAAGAAGTGGTCACCAAATCTTTAGAGTCACATAAAATACAAAGAGCTCTTTTACAAGTAAGAGCAATTCTAACCCCGTCACAGCAACAAATAAGTCAATTTCCCATCGATAGGGTAGTAAAATTGTGCGGTTCATGACACTTAATGAAATCTCTCTTTACCAAGTAAGCGTCTATAAAATAATCGAGTCATCGATAGGACAAGTTCACTATCCTTATGGATCTTGGCAAATTGATGCGCAAGCCCCAGATAACGATTATAACATCAATTCAAAGAATATTCGACATGCTCAAACTCACAAGAGGCAAGTTCATAAAGCATTTGATATTTATTAATTTTACCCAAATGAAAAATAAGCATTCAATCATTTTCACAATATGATGCTCTAAATAATCATAAATAGCATAGACATACATTGCTTTAACAATTTATAAAATAGTGAAAATATTACCATTTTGGGTAAATATTGAATTTGTGTCAATAAATCAGGTAAAATTTGCAAATATTGCAAAATTGCTAAAGACTCAATATTACAAAATATTATGAACAATATTACAAATTGGGAAAATAGGATGCCTTTATTGAAAAAAACATGAAAGGCCAATTCTCCAAAACTTTCGAAAAGAAAAAAAACCCTCAGATTATTCATAAAAGTTATTTTGATTAACATCATTTTAAAATTTCTTTTAATTTGTAGCAGGAATTTACAAAACAAAAGAGAAAAGAAAAATTGGGTGAGTTAATTCTTAAGCTTTTAAAATTCTCAAAACATCAAAACTCAATTCCACGTGTGCCATACACTCTACATGGAATAAACCAGTCCAAACAAAAATAAAAATAAAGATTCTCTTCTCACGGATCCCAATATGATGATAAATAAATGAAACTCAAAAGAAAAATTGGGTTTTTACTTTCGTTCTTGTCTTCTTGGCAGAACAAGGACAGCAATAGATCATATATCCTCCATTGTTAATTTAACCTTTTTGTAGGATGTAAAGCGGCTGAAAAACGAAGGCTGTTTGGAATAATATCAAGACTTAGATAGTTCCATAGCAGATTATCAGAGTTTTATTTTCAAATGTGATCATTGAAACCACTGATTCCGTTTGGAATTATAACTAGTTTATAAAATAAAAATAAAAATTGTTTTGAACATGACAACATGCCAAACAAGCCTGGAAAATACAAAAAAATAAATTAAGTACTTCAAACATCAAATTAAGCCTTTGTAAATATTAAATTGTTAAAATTATTTTGCTCAAACAAATATTATTATGCAAAATAATTGATCAATAAATCAAAATAATAAACAAATACATTTACAAATATAACTTTATTGAAGAGCATATAGATTCATAAATGTGTAGAAAATATACTTGTGAATCGGGAATTTATTTTAATTTAATCATTATCTCAAATCACAGCTAGGGATGAATCAAGAAAAGCCGGGTGACTAGAGATGGTTATTTCCTTCTGAGCACAAGGAAACATTTGGGCTTTGGTCGATGGAGCTAAAGCGGGGAAGAAGATATAACCATGGGTTCTGATTAGTTAATATTAAACATTCTCATAAATGGCTCGTAATTAATATCTGCTGATTACACAATTAAAATTGTAATATGATTATTCTTAGTTCATAATTAGTAAATTAATCTAACACTGTTTAGTTCCTGTTTTTGGAAATTATTCTTGAAAACAGTTTTTGAAAACACAGAGAACATCATTATGATGTGTTCTTTAAACTTAGTGTTTTATGTGTTCTCTATGTTAAAAAAAATGGAAATTAAATGTGATCTCCATGTTTTCCTTGTTCTTCTTATTTTTTAGAACATAAAACAATTTTAAAAAACATGAACCAAAAAAGTCCTTATATTATAATTCAAAATTATTTTACTTACGTTATACATAAATTTTAAATAATTTAAAATTTTATGAATAAATTAATTTTCCTTATATTTTATTCCCTTTCTTATTTTTAAGTAAAATTAGATATAAAAGTATTATTTTTTTGACATATTTTAATGCGAAACAAATTGTTTAGCTTACAAAAATATATGTTAACTAACAAATGAGTACTCTGAATTATCATGATGGAATAGGATTTGAATAGCCCCTATCAAATAGAAGTCCATTCTTCTACATATGTTTCCTATCTTCCTTCTTTTAATGCTTAATTTCTTTTCATCTTGTCCATTCCTTTCAACCAATATTAAATGGCTTATCATATGAATCTTTACTTTCTAATATGATATTAAAAATAACTCATGTCGTATCACGCCGAAACCCACCTTAGGGGCATGGCTTGTCAATTCACACCCTCAAACTTGACTGAAGGTTTGGAAGTGTGGCGACATAACCTTTCTTATGCTTGGATTTTTGGCCGATTAAAACCTTTGTGTGAGTAAATGCACAACCTTCTAGATTCTTAAATTCTCCAAATTGAAAATTTCATACCGATAAAATTACTTCTAAATGTCAAATCTCCTTAGCCATGTCAAGGAAGTTACCAATTGCAAGTACTGTTCGAGTGGCGGAACAAATCTAAAATCCTCAATATTAAATTCCAAAACTAAAACATCCACTATCAAAATCCGTTGTCCAAATATTTTGTAAACTTAAACAATTCGGTACTAGAACAAATTGAGAATCTCAAAACTCAACTTTGATCTAACATAGAATTTGAAGGATCCAATATCAAGTAACTTCTCAATACCGGAAGATCGAATAAATACAACTACCCGAGTTAAACAGAAATCAATATAAAATCTTAGAAATTGGAGATTCTATGACGACCATTCCTACGCCTAGCCATCACTCCTGCAGGAAACTAAAGTACTGAAAAGATATCAATGAATGGGAGTAGGCTAAAAGCTCGATAAGAAATACTATCTCTGAGTTTCATGGATCAAAAAAGTTTTCAATCAGCAAATAGGAGATGTTTTCATCAAAACTTTTGATTCAAAATAAGATGGAACATTAACAAATACTTCAAAAACATTCCTCACATCCATTTCAAATCGGTTTCATATCAAATATGATCAAACAATTTTATATCAAATTTCGATTAAACACTTTCATATCAATCAAATCAAAATACATTTCAAATATATTTTTCTCTGATATTAATATATCAAATGGTACAGTTATGTGGGACTTTCAAATGGGTGGCTAGCATAAATTGTTCCTTTGCAAGGTGGGCCAGACAAAAACACTACTAGTACTAGTAACATAACCAATTTGTTTGGGGATTAGAATCAATTACATTCCCAATAGAAAATGTGGAGTCGACTATTATATCCACGGTGACAAGGGTGATAGTGTCAACTATTATATCCGTTGACAAAGGGCAAATAGTGTCAACTATTATTCTAGTTGGCAGGCCGAGACAACTGAGAGTCCAAATATTTCATTCAAAAGTTCAAATCACAAAACATCATCTCCACATTTTCTTTAGTAAACAAAACAATCTTCAAAAAATTACAATTACAAAAACTACTTTTTGATCATGGATAATCAAATGACCAAAAGAAGTAAAACTTTCTTAAACAAGATTATATATAATTCAATTAAAACAATTTTCATCCTCAGTAGTAAAAACAAACAATTTTCACTAAAAATGCATTAACTTCATCCCTTACACATCCATATATATAAAAATAATAATTTTTCGAAAAGCTGTATTAGAATCCCTTACACATACATACATATAAAAATAATAATTTTTCGAAAAGTTGTATTGAATACATACCTCAAAGGAGTGTTCAAAGCTTTGAAGAGCTAATCAAGAAGAATTTCCTCAATGAAATATTTCTCTTTAGAGAAATTTGTTCTTGAACCACATATCGAAAGCCGTGCGTCCTACGGAATTCTTCCGGCCAGGAGAGAAACTCAAGAAGAATAGAAAATATTTCCTTCTCTTATTCCAATTTATACTCTGGTATCTATTAGAAAATTACCTTTTTACCTCTTTCATTAAATTAATTAATTAATTACTAATTGATTACCATTATTATTTCATAACGTCTTTTCATTAAAGTAATTAATTAATTACCATTATTATTTTCCATAGCGTCTAATTGAATTATCATTATTTCTATAAAAATTAATTCAATTGTCATTGATTTTCATAACGTATGCCTATAAACATTCACTGCCATTATTATTTTCGTAACTTATATCTATACAAATTCTATCTCAGTATTATTTTCCTAACTTATACTATACAAATTCACAGGTGTTTCATATCATGTGTTCTGAGTCCCATTAGTTAAAAATAAAGATAATTGGCCTTTGAATTACGTGTGAGTTGTTTACACGTCAGCATCAACATAATTGGTCTCTCCCTACTGCAACTACTTGGCCCAAAACATTGGAACGGAGTTGAAGTATACTCTTGGAACTGGTGGTGGTGGTGGTGGACTCCTCCTGCACTTTGCACTGAACTTACTTAGGGTCCAACGATCTCATTAATTGTATGATTTCTAATATAGGATGACTATAAATCCAAAGGATGCTATGGCTCCAAATCTTTCCCATTAAGGACCCAGATAAGAGAGGCTTAAAATGAAAACATCGCTCTTTATACGGAATGCGCTCCATACTTTAGTAGTTCGATTGCCTGGCCTTGAGGAAGTCTGAAAATGGGTTCAATCTCTACTTGTGTTTCACCATCGGGGAGTGCCATACAATCCCTAAATTTAGAGAGCTTACCACACAAAGTCTTGGCCTCAAGTGAAATATTGTTTATATCTCCTATGAATAGTTGGCACAGGAAATGCAGTATGAAGATATGTAATTATTGAAGCCATCTCACTTGCAATTTTTAGTCTAATCTGCCATGGTAAACAAGTTGGGTTGGATGTTAATTGCTTATGAAGATTTCCATTCGTTGGAAATTCGAAAACTAAAGTGGGTATTTGTGTTTCTAAACAGTATCCTAAAAGCTTCAAAGCATTCTTATTACCGCTACTTGTGCTGCTATTGATATTTAATTACTTACGTACACCCTTTTAGGATCATCAGAAAAACTGGAGTAATCATCATACTTCTTCACAAAATCCTCTACCTTCAACTGACCTTATACCATTTATAATTTCGGAACTAGAATTAGATTCGGATTATAATTGTCGATGGCTTTTGAAGCTTTAAATTTGAAAAGAGGGTACAAATAAGTTAGTACTTTCCATTAAAATAGGAAATCTTGCTTTCTTTATTGGCTACTCCATTCCCTCTACATATACTCATCCTCTCTCTTCTTTTCTCCTTTCTTCCCATTTATTATGCTGAAATATTGGTTTTTCTCTCTTCTTAAATTTCCACCCAGCCTAACTTAGAAATTGCCTTCAATTTAAGGATCTCTACCTCAAAGCTGATGATATGGGAAGTTGCCGGTCTGCCTTACGAAAAAAAAAAAAAACAACAAGTATAATATTCAATATTACATTTTTTTTCCATGCAAATATATGTCTAAAACATAATTAATTGAGGTATAAGAATTAGGGTGCGATTGGAAAACTTATTTACAGCTTATTTGAGCTTATCTCCCCTACGAACATAGTGAAGTTCGATGGATCGAGAACTTTGGATCGTGGCAAAGGAGGGTTAAGGATGTGTTAGTGCAACAGGGTTTGTTGAAGGGGTTGATTGGAAAACAACCTGAAGGAATGAAGGACACACCAGTGGAAATATTCGAAATGAGGGCTATGAAACTATCAGATGTGTGGCTAATGGGTGATGTATATGTCATGGATGAGGAATCTAGATGCTTGATTTAGTTGAGGATTGGAGAGTTGTGAGGTATGTGTGAAGTCATTGGCCAGACAAAAGTTACTCTTAATAAGAAGTTGTATGGTGCAAATATGGTGAGAATTCGACCTTAGATCAACACATAAGCGTGTTTTAATTAGATCATTAGTGATTTGAATCGAGGTTGATGAAGTTCGAAGAAGACATGGCATTGATTTTATTGAATTCTCTACCTGAGTCTTACGACAATCTAGTTACCACTCTAATGTGAAATAAACCAAATTGGAAGAGATCGCAAAGTGCTCTACTATCCTTTAATCAAAGGATGAAAGCTAGTGATGGGAATTCATAGGGTGAATGGCTTATGGCCGAGGGTAATCAGAAATGTAGGAGAAACAAGTCTCGGAGTGAGTTGAGTAGAAACAATTCTTGATCCAAATCGAGGAGAAGGAAGGATATTCAATGTTACAGAAATGCGGGAAGCGGGGCCACATCAAAATGAGAATGTCGAATGGAAGAAAGGGACACATAAAACATGAGGTTCATCAAAGTCTGCGAATGTAGTAGATGGAGACTCAAAAGAGCGGTAATGGTGATATGCTCTTCCGATTTCATCTAGTTGGATTATCGGCCCAGTTCTTAGACTATGGATTAAAGCGACATGTTGCTATCATATAAGCGCCTGATAAGATTGGTTTGACACTTCACAATTTAGTAAATTAAGTTTACATTCTAATGGGTAATGATGCTTCATGTGGGGTTGTTGAATAGAATATTAGAGTTAAGATGTTTACTAAGTGGTGTCATTTGGAAACGTTGTGTGATGTTAGACATGTTCACGACTGAGGAAGAATCGATTTCATTAAGACTCTAGATGGTAATGGTTTTAGATTTACAAATGCGCGATTGAGCGTGTGAGGTAAGAGCAAGGTTTCTTGGTGATGAAGGGTAGGCAGCAAAGAATATCTACAAATTTATGGGTACCACAATTGTAGGTGGAGCTGCAATAGTAGAGCATGAGTTAGATAGTACAACCTTGTGGCATATGCGGTTAGGCCATATGGTTGAGCGTGGGATGTTAGAGCTTCATAAGAGAAAACTATTGAAGGGTATAAAAACATGCAAGCTTAAGTTATGCAAATATTGTGTTTTTAGGACACAAAATAAGGTGCAGATCAAGACAACCACACATAAGACAGAAGGGATCCTTGATTATGTTCATATAGACGTTTGGGGGCTAGTCACGAGCAGCGTGTGGTCATATATTTTGTGAGTTTTATTGATGACTACTCATAGAAAGTGTGGGTGTACTTCATGCAACACAAGTCAGAAACATTCGACAAATTCAAGTTGTGCTGGGTGGAAACCAAGCGGGGAGGAAGATAAAATGCCTCGGTCGGATAATGTCACACAGTGCCACGGACTACAGGTTCACGAGAGGAGGTTGTGTAAGGAGCATGGGATTAAGAGGCACTTCACAGTCCGGTAGACTCCACATCATAATGGTGTGGCAGAGACGATGAATAGATCTATAGCTGAAAAAGTTCGGTGTATCAGATTGGATGTAGGGCTAGAAAAAAATCAAACCAAACTATAACATATATATTATTGAGAAAGCTACCTTAACATTTCAAAATCTTCAAGACCTTATGAGTGTTGCTTATACTAACAACGAAGGACATAATATCCCTCATACAATTAAAAGATGGATTCGATGGATTTCTCCTATTAATGGAAGATTCAAACTAAATTTTGATGGTTCAAGAGACTAATTATATAAGTGCATCGAGGTTGGGTTACTCTGATTCAATGGAGTATTAAGGTGGCAGGAGTAGATAGGCAGGCAAATGCTTCAAAAATTACAACACAATATAGCTTTGAGAGATGGTGTTCCTACTTTGCAACATACAATGGACTCCAAAGTAATCATAGATTGCTATAATAGAAAAAGTAATTTACCTACTTTAATTATTCTTCAATGGAGATATTTGAGACTTTGCGAAGTCTAAATATTTTTAATGATGAATATATTTATAGAGAAATAAATAAAACAACATATTGTTTAACTAAAAAAGTATTTGTGATCCTAATTCAAATATTTAATAGTTAAGATTTCTAAAACTGAAATCTGCGTTCGAAATTATTGTGGGTTATCTTTTATTCAAGGCGTAGGATTTACTCATCAGTAGTCTTTTCTCAATAGTAAAAAAAGAATATGTTATTGATGACTACAAATTAAGTATCATTTGCACAAAAGTGGTGGACTCATAATATATTGTGAGGGCGTAAGTGCAATACCAATATATTTCTAAAGGGCATACAGTTTGCAAACACATGACTTTGTAGCCTAAACGATTGTAATATCTCTGACATTTAAGGGCATAACATTAATCTGGGTTTGATTCTACACCCCTACAAGTAGTTAACTCTGGGTACAAAACCACTGTTGTATCCACGCATGCAACATGGATATAAATATCATTGATTAGCTAGTGAAAAACATGCATATATATATAAGAGGACTAAGGCCGTTATTTTTGTGAACATATATAAAAGCATAAGGTATATACAAACATGTTGGGTGTGCACTCCAAATCACACATCGATTAAATATGGAATCTGGATTTATAAGCATAGGATAATACCTGAGTGGTATGAAGTATTTTCGAGGAGAAGCCCATAAACAAACCATAAGGACCCATGACTTCAAAGTGGACAATATCATGCAGAAAGGTCCATATAAGGTTTCCCAACAATACAAATAAATACAGTGATTTGAAAGCTCGTGATATTACTCTAGAACTTATTATTTGTTGGGATATCATGTATTGCTTGAAAAAGATGCATCATTGGGATCTGTTTCATTAGAAATGATCCTACGTATGTTAGGAAAGAAAATACGGATGCAGAGGAAGATAGAAACTTGTGTTGAAGGATGGATGGACTTGTTAATCTTTTTCTACTTAGAGACATCCTGAAACTAAGAAGGTGGGAGTGATGAAGGAAATTAAGGTGTATGATACCTTTGAATTCATTTGAGTTGTTTTGTAACATTCGACATAATTGGCCTCTCCTCTGCATTATCTCTAAGACATCTAAGAATAAGCTCAAATACTGCTTGGAATTGGTGATGGTGGTGGTGGTGGACTCCTCCTCCTCTTACTTCCTTTGCCTTAACCAAAATTGTAGGGTCAACGATCTCATTCATTGTATGATTTATGATACTGGTAGTGTGTATGTTAATGGATTACATGCCTTCATCTCTTTCCCATTAGAGAGATCGAATAAAGTAACTAAGCCAAACATCACTCTTCTCCCGAATACATTCCCGGCGACACAACTTCAGGTGCCATAAAACCACAACTCGACATAATGTCATCACTCTCTACTTGTGTTTCGCCCTTAGGTAGTGACATACAAAGTATAAAGTCACAGAGCTTAGCACTAAAGTCTTGGTTTCAAGTAGAACTGTCGACTATGTATATCTCTATGAATGATTGGCCTGGGAAACACAGTATGAAGATACGTAATTACTGAAGCAATCTTAGTTGCAATTTTTAGTCTAATCCTCTATGGTAAACAAGTTGGATTTGATGATGTTAACTGATCTTCAAGATTTCCATTCTTAGGAATTCAAATAGCAGACTTTGGTGTTTCTAAAGCGACATCCTAAAAGCTTTAAAGCATTCTTATGCCCCACTCACTTGTCTTCTATTGCTATTTCACACCTAAGCATTTTCAAAGCAAAAGAACTGAGTAATAAACAACATAATTGCTTTCTTCACAAAATCTGTTTCTGTTCCAAACAACCTTTATACCATCTATAGTGGATAAAAGCTTAAAAGTGGAGATTCGGATTATAATTGTAATGACTTTGAAGCTCTTTGGCTGAAAAGGTCAATGGATGGGATTGGAGTACTTGCCATTAAAATAGGAAATTGGCTTCTCCAATAACAACCCTCCATTCCTCAACATGTACTAATCCTCTCTCTCCTTTTTCTCCTTCTTCCCCATTTCAATATGCATGTATATATTGGTTTTTCTCTCTTCTTAATTTTCCACCCACCAAACTAAACCCCCAAGACTTTTCCCTTCAATTTAAGGATCTCCTTCCTTGAACTGTGACGATATGGGTTCCCACTAGTCTGCCACCAGAAAAAATGAAAAGAAAAACAAAAAGAGCAATAATATTCAATATTAATCTTGGATGTACCCTAGCTACAATTTTCCCCACGTAGATACATATAAAAAATAATCAATTGAGGTATAAGAATTAGTCCAAGAAAAGAATTACAAGATCATCTATAATTATAAGAGTCAGTAATTAATCTCATAAATGGAAAAGTAGGTGTACATACATACCTCTCGGAGAAGGTCCTCCTCCCAGACCTTGAGAAGGGCTTCAAGTTTTTTGGTGAAGCAGATCTAGTTAGAAGCTGAAAGAGAGAGAGAGAATAGCCATTGATCCCTTGAAGTTGTTGCAAGATATATAGAGAATTCAGAGATGCCCCAAGAGTGTATTCAGAGAGACCACACGTTTCTGCCCAGAATAACTTGACCTTCAAAGGGGTATTCACGAAACAGAGCTCGTGGCCACTACTGCTGGATTTTTTTGAAAAAGGCACATATATATATAGACATTAAAACACTAGCAATTTGGTTCTTAGAGGGCATTTTTTTAGGTAGGTTTATATAGACATTAAAACACTAACCCAATTTGGTTCTTACGAGGGCTTTTTTTTAGATAGTTTTGACCCACATAGGAAAGGAAAAAGGGAGAGAGGCGTCCCTCTGCCTCTAAAAGGGGCCTCTTCCCCTAGAAAGAAGAAGAAAAGAAAAGGATAATTAAGCACACCCTTAAATATCATGATTTTCTACATATACAGAAATTTGTCGATGGTTTAATTTTTTTTATATAAAAGGTAGACCATGGATCTCCTCCTTAGTAGAAGGGCCTAAGTTGTCTCTTTATTTAAAATTTTAATAATAATAATAAATTGGTCTTGGTGGCCTTGGCCTAGAAGAAGGTCTTGGCTTGACAGACCGCTTTAGGTTTGTCTTGGCTTGAGAGATGGCCTTAGCTTAGGACACAACCTTGGCTTGGGAGGTGGTCTTGGGCTGAGGAGCTGCCTTCGACTTACTAAGTTTTTTTGACTTTTCTTTTAGTTAATTTTTTTTTTATTGCATTGCAAATTTCTTGTTTAAATTAGTTGTCTTTTATATTTGTTTAATTTAATGTCTTTTTAAATTTTCATTTAGTTTATTGTCTTTTAAATAAATTATTATTATTATTTTCATTGTCTATTGAATATATTGTCATTTATTTTACTTAATTAGATTAGATTTAAGAAATATTGACAAGAATAATCAAAGCTTTCAACCCTCTTTTAAATAGTCCACCTTTCCTTTTTATTAACCGTAAATAATCCCAAATTTATGAGGCATCTTCCCAAAATGATCCTCAATGGCCTGTGACCTTAGTAATTTATTTTTTTTAAATTAAAAAAAAAAAAAAAACTCTTTCCTCCGTCCCTCTATCTTCCCTTCCCCTCCTCTGATCTCAGTCTCATCTAGGGGTGTCAAACGTGTTGGTTGGGTTAAGCGGTTCACGGGTTAAGCGGGTAGCGGGTGAAAAACATGTAAGCCGAACCGCGACCCGTTTGTCGCGTGTTAAATGGTTGACCGGTTACATCACCCGAACCGTTTAGGTCTCACCCAAACCCAGTTTAATCGGCGGTTAGTAGGTAACTGGTTGTAAATTAACCAGCGTTAATTTGGCGAGGCTGATCGACCATTGGTAAAAGCGGCGGTCTGGCTTGATATTAGCGGGTAAGCGGGTTACTCGCGGGTTAGCATGTCTCACCCGTTCACGTGCGTTGTCGCGATGTTCTGTAGGTTTGACCGTTTATCACTTTGTTTAAGTTTAAATTCTCACCCCAAACCCGTTTAATCAGCGGTTAATCGTGTCGGTTAATCGTGTCGTGTTGAATTTTGACAGGCCTAGTCTCATCCTCCACAAACTCTTTCTTAAGCTAACGCGGTTTCCCGAGTGATGGGTGAAACGGTGGATCTTTCGACTTCACGAGGCCTTTACTTTTCTCGGGGAAGCGGCGTGATATCTGTCGAAGATCTACCCGCGACAAGCGTCGTCTTATTGCCACGGTCATTATCAGCTGAGACCAGTGCTGAACGGATCGGCGGAGAGAATTTAGTCAAGCTAGTTGTGCATGGGTCCGATCCGGCCCATTATTCCCTCAGCGACTAAAATCGCTGAATCCATCAAACAACATCTGTCAATGAAGACAAGAAAATCGTGGAATTTGCGTATCATTGGATTTCTCGATCTCCCAGCCATAATATCAGTAGAGTATCAGAGTTTGTTCACTTCACATCTATGCCATCGTCGGGAAGCCACGGTATAATGTTGGAACAGAATCAGTTTCCTTGAATGATCAAAATGGTAATTTAGGTCAAAATCCGAAAAAATTTTAGATCTCGGATGGCAAGACTGACTTCACCTTTGGAATCGTCTCGCGAAATATAGCTACCACGTCGAATTTATTTAAATTCAAGACAATGTGAATTTCCGTTTTGATACCAGGGATCTGAGGACACTTGACTTGTTTGGATGGCAAGGCGCCACATGTCGATCGAATGCGGTCTTGAGTCTAAATGGGATTTCACTTGAGACACATGACATAGAGATGAAAATCATCAGGTTTTGGCGGATATGTGGTACTTAGTTTTACGGATATATCGGATATATCGGAGATATATCGATGAATATTTTACATAAATATCGATAATTAAAAATTATTTAAATTAAAAATTATATTAAGTTACTTATTAAAAAATTATTTTAAAGCATAGAGAATGATAATATCAATTAGATTTGATTTTTTTTACATTCTTTTCCTATATTTATATTTGTTTAAAATTTAAATGATTTTTATTAAAATATATTTAATTAAGAAATAAATTATTTTATATGATTTTATACAAAATATTTTTATTCAATAGTTTTTTAAATTTGGAAATTGTAATAACAACATAGAATACAATATTTTATATATTTATATGTTATATTTAGCTATTATAAATGATTAAAAATATTCATAAAACTTCTTAAAAAATATTCATAAATTAGAAAGACAATATATTAAAATTTTATATTATATATTACAAGAGCATCCTTATCACAGTGGATAGAAGGTTGGAACCCTACACTTTTGGGCAGGGTTCGAACCCCCTCAACAACAAATTCTCCATTTTATATGCGGTGGTGAGCGTGGCGTAGGTTATGAGCCGGTAGTGAGCAGTGCGATTAGGTGACGGTGACCGATATTTCGGGAAAAATCGGAAAAATCGGTAAAAAAACCGATATATCGCCGAAATTTCGCCGAAAAAACCGATAAAAAGCCGAAATTTCCTATGACCGACAATCGGAATGAAATATCGTGTCGGCATTCGCGATACACGAAATCGTGAAATATCGGCCCGATATTTAGATTTTCAAACCTTGCATGACATCATGTAGGTAGGTGAAAATCTCAGGTAGATGGATAAGGATAAGGTGTAATCTAATGAGCCAAGGAAGCTTGACACTTGGCAAGTGAGAGGACAATTCTCTTGACCAACCATGACCCAAATCAGTTTGGGAGAGGGAAAGAAAGAGAGGGAGGATGGCAAGGAGGAAGGGAGAATCGAGTGAGAGCTCTGCCATCTGCAGAAGAATTTTCCAGGCGATCGGATGGCTAGAGGCTCGGCGAGACGAAGCAAAGTTGCTCCCCACGGCAAGGACTACGGCGTGGGTACCGGTTTCGGAGGAGTTCGACAAACTCAAAAAGGTAGGGTTTTCTCCTACTTGCTTTACTTTTGTTTAAGGGTTATGTAATGGATGAAGTTTAATTGAGACTGGATATGGCCGTGATTTGATTCAAAAGATTTGGACCGGTGAATAAATCTCTGGAATGGTTGGACGATCTCGGACTGTTTCAGTGATTATAATGATGTTGTGGTATTGCCATGAGTAAATAACATGCTAATTGTGATTTTGTGGGCGGTTCCAGATGAGTAAGCCGGTTGTCTAACCAGCCCGTAGGCTAATCTTATGTTATTGTTGTAAAGCTGAATAGCATGATTTATGGAATTAATTTTGTTAATATATGCATAGTGATATATTAGCATGTGTTGAATGTTTGTTGTGCCATTGCATTTGCACTTAGGTGGAAGTAATCAAGTAGGGAAATTCCTTTCTTGGGCGTTACTCACCACAATAGAAATATATATTTTCGAATTGCAGAGGCACTTGGGATAGAGGCATCAGGGACCTTAGAGGCGAAGAAGCGGCTTGAGATGGCCTTATCTTGTATTTTCTAAAATTAAGGCAAGAGACCCATTTTTGTATAAATTGTAAACAAATTATAATTAAATCATTTTTAATCATAAAATATCTGGAGTTTATAGTGGATGTAGGCCCAGTAGCGTATTTGCATATATGGGTCTAATAACATGAGACATGTAGATTTCCGCGGGTTGACGGATAGTCAACGGACATCCCGGTTTTGGGGCGTCACATGCAAAACATCATATGCCTTTTCATTGTTAGATTATATGTAGAATGCAATTGTATATTTTTCCTTTTAAGATTTGTATAGCTTAGCGTATATAAGCCTTCACCTTGTATATGTAATGCACTTTTTCACATATATAAAGACTCAAGTCTTTCTTCATGGTATCAAAGTAGGTTCTCTGATTTTTTTTTTTATTTCTCTTCCGTTGCTCTCAATGTCTAGGCATTGCCGCCACGAAATATAACTTTTTTTTTTTTTAAGTGAACACACTTGTTTTATCTTTATTTTCCACATTATGAGCTCCCAAAACTGAAGTTACAAGCCATTCGAGTAGATCTTGCCAGGCGATCACGCAGTTGTCACGGCCAGTGTCGGAAACACTCATGCGCCGATCACGTAGCGAAGTCCCGTTTTTCCACGTGTGCTATTCGAGGCGCATCAAATCCACAGCGTGTAGTATGAACTGTAGCGTCTTCAACTGCCAGGAACATGTGGCGCTCCGGCGGAGCTTCCTTCTCTCGCTTGTGGTGACCATTGATGTGGTTGGACTGACCGTATGCGTTCTAACTTATTATCAGCGTCTGACTCTACATTTTTGGTGTCCCATTTTTGATCAAATTTAGATATACGAAATTGTGATGAGATTTCTTATGCGATTCATGTTGTACTGTTTACATGGAGATAATTTTGCTCAATGGTCTGCCGAAGCCATGAGCAGTTATCTGAGCGCAACTATGACTTTGCGTCTCTAGTGACCTCCTATTCAGAAAAAAGTGAGCAGAAAAACTGATTTTGCCTGCCGTCCGGTTCGAGTTGGGGAAAGTGCTAATCATCCAGATCATCACTTGGTTCCCGTGTCATCTATTTCATGATTGTTGATGAGTTTGGCAACTTATGATATTGTCGAACAAGTTCCGGGACTACTTATTTTCGGTATCTTGGACCCGAGTGGTGCTGCAACTTCAAGCTCACACCTGACTTTATCCAGTTAGTTGGGAACTGGTGGCGGATGCGTATCCTGACGGCCCCGGAATCCATTTGGGATCAATTAGCGCATCTAGACAGGTTCTCTCGATTATGAGCCACAAGGTGGTACATGTTCCGTGAACAAGGGCGTTTGATTTCTAATGGGCTTCATGATGAGTTTGGGAATTAGCTAAGTCATATTCTACATCATAATCGTTCACCAACACTATCATAAGCTATTCATAAGTTAGTTGATGAGACCCATCTTGAGACTAGTCTAGGCTCTCTCAGACATGGTTCTTGCTACTCAGGCCGTTGTTCCACACCTTCTTTACTCTGTTTTTCCCTACGTAGGTTCATCTACTTATGTTTCTAGAACCCAAAGAGAATAATGTCGGGCGACATAACAATAAAGCCTCTTTCTTATCTGCAGTTTTTGTAAGAACAAAGGTCATTCTATTGAAGCTTGTTACTCTTGTCAATGTATTCTTCAGAACACTCCTGCCTTGACTCAGTCTCAACTATGGAATCTCATTCCAAGTCTGGTCTTACCTCATCTCTCTCTATGGCATATTTACAATATATGGTTAATCAGGTTCATCTTCCATCTTCCGATTGCATCCAACCTTTGCTCTTTCTCTGATATCAGTACTTCTTCAACATGGCTTCATGATTACGCTTGTGCGATCATATGGCTTTCTTCTCTTGTTGTTGTCTCTTCACACACTTCCCACTTCTCTCTACTAACATATCTTTGCGAAATGGTTCTCCACATGCGCTGTCTCTATCACCCCAGTAATGTCTCTACACCGACCTTGTATGTTTCCAATGTTTGTCAGTTCTGACTCCTCAGTAATCTTCTATCTGTTGGGCGCTCACTTGAACTTGGTTTTGCTTTAATATTTTCTTGTGTTGTGGTTGTGCAGGTTCTATGGACCAGATCGTTAGGACCGCTTCGTAGATTAATTTGTTTGAGCTCATCTTTCTTCATCTACCATCCTCTCATCTCTGCGCTTTTCTTGTCTCGGGCAAACACCTCTTTCTGCTTTATAGATTCTCACCTTAGTCAGCCATCTATCTCTAGCGTTAAACAATTAGTTTCTCGAGGTTTGTTAGGTTTAGTTTCAAACAAGAGTTTTGATTGTATGCCTTGTCAATTTGGCAAACAAAACTACTTTACCATTTAATATGGTGACTTTCTCATGCTCTCTCTCCTTTTGATCTTATTCATTATGATGTATGGGGCTCTTCTCCCATTACTACTCAGGGTGGGTCATGTTATTTTGTTATTTTTGTGGATGATTTTTTCTGATATACTTGGATTTTTCACTTCAAAAATCGTTCTGAACTTTATCAAATATATCGTGACTTTTCCAAAATGATTGAAACATGGTTTTCTAAACCTATCAAAGTTTTCATATATGATAATGCCCAAGAATATAAAGCCCATGAATTTACTTCTATTCTACATCAATTTGGTACTGTTCCTCATTCCTCTTGTGCTAGCGCTCTCGTAGATAAAGGGGGTTGGTCTGAGCTTCGTCATATTCTCTTGATGTTGTTGATGCACTACTATTGCCGCTTCTACTCCTTCTCGGTTTGGGAAGCACTCTTCTTATATTACACCATGTTGATTGTCCTTCTCCCATTGTTCAAATCAAACTCCTTATGATGCTGAGCAGTTCTTCTCCTCCTATGACTTACTTAGAGTCTTTGGATGTGTGCATTTTGTTTTTCTTTAAGATCATGAAAGAAACAAACTTCGGTCATTCTCTTTTGTGTTATTTTCTTGGGTATGGAATTGGTGGTTATGGGTGTTATGATCCATTGCTGTAATCTTCATGTTTCTCGACATGGTCTTTAGGAACACGAATGTTTTACCAACTACCTCATGTTCCTGTTTCACCTATTTCCTCTATTGATCCTCACCTTGACCTTTTTTCTAAGGAGTCTCACCCATCACTCGAGCATCTCCCGCCCGCTGTCTGAGTTCCCCCTTCTATTTATGATGTCCTTCTCATGCATCGAGGAGCCACCTCTTGCAGCACATATCATCGGCGTGCTTGATCTTTGCTCCTCTTGTGGATCTGCGGTCCTTGAAACTTTCATGCGCCGATCGTTCTCATTGGGTAACTACTCTTCCTTCTCATCTTCGTGACTTCCATTGCTTTTCTGTTCTTGCCTCTCTCTAAGAGCCTTAGACTTTTCGTGAGGCTTCCTCTAACCCTTTATGGCAGTAAGCTATGAAAGAAGAGTTGGATGCACTACATAAGGCGGAACATGGGATCTACGGTTGATCTTCCCTATGGAGAAAATGTCTGCCGTTGGTTGTAAATGGGTTTATAAGATCGAGGAAATTTCGGTCAAATGCTTGCTATTGATCGCTACAAGGCTAAGCACTTGTTGAGTTTCTTCCCGAAACATAGGATTGTTGAAGACTTTTCTTCCGTGCTTTCGACTTTCTTTTGTCGGGACTCTTATTGCCATTTCTACGGCTCGCAAATGGCCGCTCTTTCAGATGGATGTCAAAAATGTTTTTCTTAATGGTGAACTTTCAGAGGAAGTCTATATGAAGCTTCCTTCTGATTATTCTCACCCTCCGGGGTTCCCTCATGGAGTATAAGACCCTAAATTTAAGGTTTCAATGAATAGTAAATTTTGTTTTCGATAAGTATGTATTTGATTGGAAATGGTCAAATAAATAGTAATTTTAAAATGAGCCTAAAGAGATCGAAAATGTTCACTTAATAATGTATTGAGTCTAAAGGAACTGAAACAGATTAAAACGAAACTATTTTAAGGGGTGAGAATGTAAGACCCGGGAAAAACCTAGAAATTTGACTTTTTGCTAGGAAGGGCAAAATTGTATTTTTTCTTGAATTATTTCTAGATCTTGGATGATGAAACAGACTTCACCGTTGGAATCGTCTTGCAAAAATCACAAGTCTTGATTAAATTCGTTGAATTAAAACGTTCAGATTTTCACGAAATTTGAGGCGACGGGCATCGAGTGGACCCCGAAAACGAGATTTTTAGAAAAATCCCAAAAAATATCAAATATTTAAAAAAGGTCCATTTAAGATAATTGGGATTGAAACCGGAATGAAATAAATTGTTTCGGGGCGAGAACAAAACCGAAGAAGTGTGACAGGTGGTGCGACGTGGGCCACGTGTCCACACTATAAATAACCTAAAATATCAAACATGCCAAAAGATCTCATTTTTGGTCTAAGACCAAACCGTAAGAGAGAGAGAGAGAGAGAGAGAGAGAGAGAGAGAGAAGAAAAGGCAAGCTTCTCTTTTCGATTCACGAGTTTTCATCGGTCGGATCTCATTGGGTCAAAAGTTAAAGTTGCTTTCTACCACAGCAGGCTCCAGCGTGGATACGAATAACAAGATTTCATCAAGGTTCAAAGTTCGGGTTTTCATGGCAGAAAAGGAGAGTGTCTCGGAAAATCCACCTTTATTTGAAGTGGGTTTCTCTTTACTGGGTTAATTTACGTCTAGGGCATGTGTGTGTCAGTTTCCCTTCGGCCCACTTAGGTATGTATTTTGTCCATAACGGCCATCACTCACATCGAATTGGAGTCATTCCGTTCTTAATAAACTGATTGATAGGAGAACATATCTTGAAATGGAAGTATATCCAAATTCGAACCTTTGTGATTTCGAAAATTCATTCAAAGTGCATCGACACACTATTCGAATTGGGACACAATGGTCATAGTCTCCAATTTGGGGTCAAACTTCGTTTAGGTGTTCCTTGGACTCACATGGAAAGCCGATGAGTCGAGTTCAACCATGTGCTGTAGAGACGGTGGATGGTCGAACATGGCTGAAAATTAATGTTTTGAACCAAGTGTGCAGGTTGCTTGGTTATGTCGCTGAGAATAGTCGGGTTTTGACATAACCATTTCATGGCATGTTGTGGGCTATTGTATGAGGTAGTACTTGCCATGAGTTAGCATAAGAAAAGCATGAGAAACAAAAGTGGTTGAGTTCAATTGATTTTAATAAATTTGAAGTGATTAAATGCTTAAGGGTTACTGGAAAGTATATTATAGTTAATGGTTTAATTGAACATGATTAAGGTATGGATGTTAATGGATTTTATGGATAATGTGACTTGTAGGAGGAAAGTGATTAAGGACAAAGGTGGAAGTGGAAAGTTTTGTTTTAAAGGAAAAACAAACTAAATAACTAGGTGAGGGAAAATGTAAATGTTTATGAAACATATATATTAATGTTTGCAATGTATATGTTTCACTGTTTATATTATAAATGTTCCAAATGAAAAAAAAGGAAAATATAGTTTCTGACTTTAAGTATGTTGAGAAAATGAAATGAGTATGGTTTCCATAGTTTTATAAGCATGTTAAGAAATATGAAATGATTATGGTTTCCACTTAGTTTTGCACAAAAGCATGATTTATGGTTTCATATTAAATGAAAATGTTTATGAACATATATATATATATATATATATATATATATATATGTTTATATGAAAATGTTTAAATCCATGGTTACCCTCGTTACAAAGATAAAAGTTTAAAGGAGAATCGACTAAAATTGCTTTCTGCGTGCATGGTACATGAAGGATGGATTACATAGAGGGAAGGGAAAGAGTGATGCATATTTATGTCTGCACGTGTAAAGAGTGAAAAAGGTTGCAACTTACACAATGTGATTTGATGCATAGTGCAATAGTTATTGAGAGCCCACATGATTACAGGAGGATCCTTTTTGGGCCATCGGTGATCATAAAATTTGTTTTCTCGGAGGTTCTTTCCTTGGACAGCCAAATTGGTTAACGATGAGGCGGGTTCCAATGGATATGGCCCAGTTCAAAAGGAAAATGTCTTGGTAATGTTTGTTAGAATGATATGTTTTATACAATTGTTTTACACATTATTACATTGTATTTGAAACTATATCTGGAAGGAAAAGAAAGTATTTAAAATGTTTATGGAAATGAGATCTCATATACAATAGTTTTACTAATAGAATTATATCTGGAAACATTATTTCTATAAATTGTACTCACTATACCTTAGCCTCACCCTTTTCCAAATGTTTTATAAAAATGTTTTAGGGCAAAGACTGACTAGTCTGAGCATCCCCTCCGCCACAATTTCCACCACATGAACCACCTCCTTTGAAAATGTATAGTTTTTGTTGTAAATAACCAATTAGTGCCTTTTATTTGTGATATATATATATATATATATATATATATATAAGAAAAGAAATGAACTACGAGAGCTCTGAACTCTGTTTGTGAGGTACATAGGCGGCTGGGTGTACTCCCAACTCACCAAAGAATCGTATAGGAAAAAAATATTGTTTATATATCTATAAGGCTTTAAAATGATTTTTAAAGTTCGATTTGAAATGTCAGAAGTGACTGATGTCCTATCATTGGACGGGAGTAAATTAAATTGGTTCCATTGCGTATGTTGTAAATCAAGTAAATGAGGAAAAAATGTAGAAACTCGCCATATTTTCTATAAAATGTTTGAGCGTAGAAAAAGGGTTCGACAAAAGAAAAAAAAGTTTTCCCACCATATTCATATAAGATTTTAATGGAAAACACAACCGGATAAATGGGTTCGGCCCATGGATAATTTTAAAAAGGGTCTGAAATATTTCAAATCCGTAGGAGTATGGTCCCATCGTTAGAAGAGGAAACTGTGGTTGGCTCCTCTATGAGTATGTCGACACGCGGCACTCTGTCTTAACAAGCTCCTCGGCGCAAGGTGGTTTGCAAAGTTCACAACATGGTTTTCAGTCCACCCCAACCGGGGTTCCAATAAACCCACAACCCGCGCCTAATTCTCAGGGATTTGACCGATTCATTAATCTGTATCCCCATTTATCGATATCCATATTTTAAATATGAAAATAAAACGCTTAATTACAGTCCATAAGAGTCCGATCACAGCCCTCTTATCTATACAATAGTCCAAAAGAATTTAATTACAATTCTTTTTACATAAAATACTTTTTATAAAAATATTGTCAAGGCCACATGTCGGCCTTCATCACAATCACGCCCTGGTCGAGTGCCGTCCATGACACCCTCGTAAAGGGGTTCCTACAATAAGTGAAGGCAATTCCCGAGTAGAAAAATTCTCTGAGAACCTCCTAGCCTAAGTGCACAAGGAATGACATTCATAAAACACAAATCATATTCCATACCATCTTGTAATCCTATATGGAATGTTACGTGTCATATGGGATAGACTTCTCATGCCCACAACTTTGATCCGTCGACTCCCTCAAACACACTGTAAGTGAAAAAAACCGTCGAGGAGTCAGCCCTTGACCCTTTTAAAACAAGCTTTTTGTTTTGTAATTCTAGAACACATTGAATACCCCGATGCCTACTTATTTCCTTACCCGATCTTGTTCTATGCATTTGAGGCCAGTTTCCGAGGTTCTCACCACGGGGCGCCGCGCCTATACAACATTTTTTATGGCCTTTCACCGACGATTTCATGTCTAAACCATACACTAGGTTTTTCACCTGAGGGGGTGTCTATCCCTATTTGCTTCACGCATTTACACATGTACTTTTCATGCCATGCAATCGTGAGTCTCAATTTGGACGTTGTCCCATTTCTTAAAACTCTGCTGAACACGAACACAATGTCGATTTAACCATGTCCTCACGACCATATCGAACACGACGATGTCGATTTACCATGGTCGAACACGAACACAATGTCGACCCCGACCATGCACTCACACCGACTCGGCCAGCGATGTGTAGTGCATATGAAATGCAATCACATGCCATTTCATGCTATGTCTCATCATAGTATTTATAAATTCGGTCTAATTATATTTCCTACATATAATTTCCATGATAATACATCACCTTGAACACATAACATGATTTTTACACACAACGGAATATTATTTATTTTTTTCCAACAATACACAACACACAAAATGGCCAAAATCTCGGACCCATATAAAACAGGGTACCTCTTAGCCCCTTCACGGTTCGTCACCGAATTACTGTGATACCAAAACACACCATAAAACCCGAAGACATTAAGTCCAGGTGAGTTAAACCTCAACCTAAATCTAGGACTACCCAGCTTGATCCGAAAGTCGACCATGACCCAGCAGTCTAAAGTCGGCTATATTTGTTCAAAAAGCAGTCCCAAAGTCTTTGGGTAATGCGAAAACAATCTGAAATTCAGCCGGAGGCGTTCGAAAGCAGTCTGAAATTTCTAAAAATTCATCGCTCAGTCCAGCATTTGGACTGAAATTTACGGCCTTTCACGGCCTCTAAGCAAATCACAAGTCATTAAATGGCCTTTAAACTAGAAATAACACAATTAGGAAAATTCCCTACCTCGTGGAGTTTGACGAAACTACAAGATTTTGGTACCCAGCTGGCTCGATGTAACCAGATTCGACTTTGTCTTTTGCTCCGATGAAAGGCTACAGTCAAATTTCCGTAGATCTTAGAAAGAAGCTAAAGAAAAAAAAAAAAAATCTCTCTCTCGTCTCTCCCTGAGAAAATGGCCTTGGCACGACATATGCTTTTATTTTCTTTCTGCCTTTTATATTTTTATTTATTTTTCTTTTCCTTATTTATTTATTTATTTCTTGTTTTATCTTTCTCATTATTTCCTCAACTTAACACTTGGCTCAATATAAGTCATTCACACAAGTGCAGAACATGTCATGTCATTTGTCACCCGACATTCGATGCCTCGAAAAACATGAAATTCTGACTTTCTCGGAATTTGACGAAATTCGACGGAGTAACTAGATTTCTCGAGACGAATTCAACGGTGAAATTCATTTCGTCATATGAGATATAGAGAATTTTCTGAAGCTTCATATGGATACTCTAATAATTGTATTATTAATATCGGTACATGTTTTTCAGTTTAACATCGACGGGACGAAAGTTTTACCTGCCGCTCAGTTTCTTGCCGGGAACCCGGCGCCTTTTCAGCCTGAAATACTGACCTTTCTTTGTGGCGCGATCTGAACTTCATGCCTTGACACCGTAACTATCGTTCTCGGAATAACATGGGTATACCGCGTGTTAAAACCGGTCTGCGAATCGTTCTTTGACCGTTCCGGCGTAGTATCCGGACTGTACCGTTACGTCTTTGTTCAAATAAACGTTGACTTTAAATCTGGTTCTCGGTGACAACGTGTTATTTATATTCTGCAGTTTTTCGGTGACGTTCTTTGTATTTAATAATATTCGTAAAGTTTGTTGCTTGGGACGAGTCTCTTTATTGGGACTCTTCTTTTCTAACGTAGCATCGATATGACCTAACGGGTTATAAGGTGTTGTGTTGGGGTTGTGCGTCATCTTGAACACGCTCGTCGCTGGACGATTGATTTAGTCTAATTTGTAATCAGCGACTGATCTGGATATTTCGTCGAATCAGTTGACATCTTATTTGCGCGACGGTCAATCGTTTTGGTGCGTTTCTTTGTGACAACGAAGTATTGTTTATCGTGTTTAACTGCGATCGAACGATGGGCGTTTTCATGTAACGAGACATAATAGGTGACGTGACGTGAAATTGAGTTTGATGAGCGACGTCGATCGTATTAAATGGCGGTCTGGATCATTGCGCCGTAGCGGATCAGACCTTCGTCTTTCGCGATGGTTCATCGAACGAAGACCAACTTCGACGAGACTCGTAACGGCGTCGAGCGGTCTGCTGCGTTTCGCTCGAAGCGCGCATTCTCGACCGCGTTGTTGACGCTATATTTCGTTAGTCGGGTTATGTTTTGTTGCGGGTTGGATTTGTTGAACGTCTCTTCGTTTGAACGTCGAAGACATTGAACGATATGTTAATCTTCGGAATCTGTCGCTGCGTCGTATTTGGCGTGCGGCGTTCATCGTACGAAAGACGACCTGGCGGACGTGCGACGATCGCATCGTTTGGCGTGTTGGTTTAACAACAATATCCGAAGCGAATTAATTCAGCTGGATCGGTTTGAACGAATAGTTTTATTTAGTGAGCCGTTGCATCTTGTGATGTGACATTAAATGCGATAACCTGTTTAAATCTTGTCAATCGTGGACAGTTTTTCAGTTTGCTCGGATTGTTATAACTCTGATTTCGTTCGTATGGTACTCGACAACATGTCGTTTTTCGCGTCAGTTGGCTGTCATTTTGTTTGTTATATATGAAGCGACATTCGGACGCGCCGGCGGGTTTCTGTTCGGTTTATCACCGATTCTTTGATCATCTTGTTTGACTTTGTTTTGCGATCGCGATCGGAAGCGAGCTCAACGTTAGTTCGAGAAGCGAATCTAAGAAATTGACGCATTAATGAAGCGATCCATTCATGAATTCAGGTATCTGGCGAATCTTGGGATGGATGGGCGTCGAGGTGAACTCAATTTGCGAAATTCACATTCAATTGGGCGGACTGAGTTCAGCTTGGAATATGTGAATCATCGTTGTTAGTGACTGGTGAAATGTTGGTGAAGATTCTTTCAGTGGACGAACTCAAGTTTTCTGTTAACAAACATGATCGGACGTTTCAATAACGTAGAGCGAGATGTGTTGGTTTATGGATCTGCTCAGAGTGAGAGAGAAAGAATCATCTGTTATATTAAGGTGTTGTTTTGTTTGTTCTGACATTCTTTGTGTTTAATAACATCTTGCGTTCAGCACGTTTCTGGACAATTATGGCGGTGGCTTCCATCATTTATTGGTATGGATGCAGAAGAAGAGCAGTTTTCAGAGCATTGCGAGTTCAGCGTATAGGGGCATTTGATTTGAACGATTAGTTGTGTTTTGTTAATCAAATTCAGAAGATTGATTCAGTTTATTTGCGTTTAGTATTATTCAATGTCATTTGTCATTTTTAAAATTTCTAATTTTCAAGGTTGTAAAGGTCTTTTTGATACAACTCTTTTACGAGGGCGATCTTGTGGTATTGTTACTATTCTGCTCTTGTATATTGATGATGCATGATTATTACACAGGTGATGATGATATCACGGGGTGTCGGGATCTAAAGCACTTTTCTTGGTCGTCGATTTGAAATGAACGATCTTGGCCCTCTCAATTACTTTCTTGGTCTAGTTTCTTAACTACATATGGGATTTATTATCTTACTCGAGCTAAGTATACTTCGATCTAATTTCTCGAGGCGGTATCGCATTAGCAAGATAGTCGACACACCTACTAAGTATAGCGTGGCCTCTTGTTCTCATGATGGAAAATCACTTCTCCATTTACTCTCAAGCGACTTGTTTGGGAGTCTAATCTATCTCTTCAATGCCCCCTTACGATAATATTTCCTATCTCTGCGGTACATGTAGTCAATCAATTTATGGCTGCCCCTAGATCTCCCCATTATGCTGCTGTTCTTAGGATTCTTCGATATTTGAAAGGCACCATATTTGATGGTCTTCATTTTTCTTCCCATTCCTCATTAACCCTTTAGGCATATTAAGATCACGGGGTGACGAGTTATCGCGATGGTCGATCTACTCTGGGATCTTGTACTATACAGGTGATTCTGCTTGTCTCTTGGGTAGCAAGAAACAAACGATTCGTTATAAATTCAGCCTTTGGTCGAGAATATGAAACGCGGCGAGTACTATAGCGAACTTATTTGGATTCACGTTAGTTCTTGCGGGATCTTGGTGATACGTTCCACGCAGCTAAACTTCACACGTGATGTCGAAGTGCTATTCAAATTGCTTTCATAATGATGTCTTCCATGAGCGTACTAACATAATGAGATTTAATGTCCTTCATTGTCATCATTTGGTTTAGGGTACCTCATACTTTAGTGCGTTTCCTCTGGGACCAGTTCAGTGTCATCTTCCACCAGCCGCACTACCAAGGAACTTTTTGGAGCTTTAGCTTCAAACTCAAATCAAGTTCTTAAGCCCTGCAGGTTTGAGGAGGGGATGTTAGATTATATGTATATGGAAATTGTATGTTTCCTTTTTAAGATTTGTATAACAACTATATAAGTCTTCGCCTTGTACATGTAATACACTTTTTCACATATAAAAAGACTCATGTCTTTCTTCATCCATGAACATGGTGTCTCGTCGTAGTAATTCCAACTTTCTAGTGCTGAAAAAGGATCACTCATAATAGAGCACTTGAAAGAGAGCAAGAGAAATTCATCCCCATTAAGCCCAAAAAACTTGGACGAAAAGAAGAACAAAACAAAGAATTGTTCTTCAATGGGATTAAACATACATTAAACTTCATTGCATCTTGGAATGATCCTACACCTCTATTCTCAAAGCAAAGAAAAGAAACGTGCTTGAGATTTATGATACCCGAAACCATGTGTCAGTCATAAATATGATCAAAATATGAGATCCACATCTCATCACATGTGAAAGGTGTAGGAGGAGAAAGATGAGGAAGAAAGTGAGATGAGAGAGGGGTGGGGATCAAAGTGATATTTTTTTTAAAAACCTAAAAATTTTGAGGACCAATTAGATAGTCACATATGGTAGAGAGGAGAGAAGGGATGGGATCAAATTGATTTAAAAAAAATAATAATAACAAATTGCTAGGACAATTAGATAGACATCATGGGGAATGAGGAGATAGAGGGTGGGGATCGATTTTTTAAAAATAAAATAAAAATTTGGGTGTCTGATAGATAATGACACGTGACATTTTTTTTACCTATTGTTAGTGATTTTTGTGAATGTCACTTCAATATACCATAACATAGTAAATTAGAAAAATGAGGCGTGTCGAAATTAAAGTGTTCCAAACTAATACACAGAAAATCAAGCTTAAGTCAAGACAGAAAAGTCAGTGGGTGGTTTCCCATGAAAGTTTCCCATAATTAAACAAAAATATACAATAAATAAACTGAAGAAAATAAAATAAAGCTGAAGGAATTGCTGAAATTTCTTTATATTTCAGCAGGAAAACTTGACTAAGGAGTGCTTAGTATAGAAATTGTTGTATTTCACTAGGAAAACTGAAATGACAAAGTTCTGTATAAATAAAATAAGCTTGAAAATTTCATCTGGAATGATTAAACAGCTAGAAGTGATTCATTATTGTTGATTGGTTGGTTGTTGGTGCCTTCCTTGTGAGATCTCTCCTTCTTTTACTAAGTCCAACCGAATAAACTGCTGGACAACCACTTCCTCAGCCTCTCACTTTCTCCACTTTTCAAATGTGTCACGTCTCTCCTTTACGAAGGTTTGCTCCCAAGTTTTCTCTACCACACTCAATGTGCCCCCATCTTCTTACCTGTTTAGACTTTGAGAGAAAAAAGTCTCGACTGACTTCATAACATTTTAAATTTTGAAATATCCTTGGACTTTATATAGACTTACTGAATCAGATGGCCCAGTCTCTATTGATTTACTCACGGATTTGAGCTCAAGTCTAAATAAATACAATTTGTGGATTATACCAAATTTTAATTTGGGTGCAAACAATTGCCCATTGCATACATTACGGCCTGTATTGTATGTATTAAAACTCAAAAAAATATTTTTCTTAGGCTTATCTCCAACATGAGACCCAAATTGTAGCTCTTGGCCTATGATTATTTCCCACGACAAGATCATCTTCTTCCTTTCTGATTTATGCTTTGCCATTTCTCTATTTTTTGAGCCCTACGTGCTAGAGGTCAAGTGTTCGTTGGCTCTTATCTGATAAGTACCTTAATTGGCGAAAATCGCAACTCTTTTTTGATTTTCTTGACAATATGACTCTGGAGTGCAATTCTTCTTGAAGAATGATATTTTTGATGGAATTTCAAAGTTATCATGGTAAAAAAGAAATCAAAACTATTTGATATCATTAAAAACTCTAATTACTAGATTTTCAAAAAATGATACTGAGCGAACTCTTGAAAAATTATTTTGATGTCATTTGGCTGTTCTAAAAATTTTATTGAGTGTAGAACTTGAAAATAATCTTAAATGCACTCTTGAAAAAATTCTTCTAAAGACAATTGACTACTTCGAAAATTTTGTTAAGTGCAAATTTTAATAATCTTAACGCACCTCATCGAAAAAATTCTTTTGATATCAGTTAGCTATTTGAAAATTTCTCAAATGGAATTTGAAAATAATCTAGATTACACCCTCAAAAAAAAATTCTTTTGATATTGATTTATTCTTCAAGACCACCACTACATTCATATTATTTGTTTGTCCTCTATTAACTTTGCTCAAAAAGGGTGATTATGATGCCATGGGCCTTTAGTAGAAGGAAGTATCATCATGACTTAATATTTATTAACGTTGGTTTGGTGTAAAAACAAACATTTTGGAAAACTCTTGTGCATTATATAGGACATCCTGATATATTTTGGGATTATCAACCCACATGCAAAGTGGTGAAATTACTGACTTCATAAAGTCTCAATTTTTACTCCTTAAGTTATTAAACCATTACCTTGTAGGTCTACAGCATCTGAGATTGTCTCAGAGCTTTCGCCGGTTGAGTAGTTGTTTGAATCTTACACAATGAAAGCGCTTGGTTTGTTGAGCACCACTTGGTCATAGTCTTAGCCTACCTGACCATTGGTGCTTCAAGTCTATTGTAGAATGATTAAGCTCTGGTTCTTGATTATTCTCTAAAAATAACTGAAAATAATCAAATGCATTAGAAAATTGGTTTCTTTCGATTTGCTCTACCATTCTTGAAACAATTCATCTATAGTAGCCTGACATTAGATCGAGTCTTGAATTCCTACAATATCTTACTCTAAAATTTGATCAATATAAGCAAAGATAGAGAGACCTAATTTGAAGTGTAAATATGTTGGTGATTTTGTGATATCCTTTGCATATGTAGAAATTAAAAAAAATGATGATGTGCAGGAAATTAAAATATTTTCAAACTAATAATATCACCCAAAAATCTTGATCAAATGAAAATTATATTTACTCTAGTTCCTTAACAGTTCCCGTAATCTAAGTAAATAGCACCCAATAAATAAACTAAAGAAAATAAGAAATGAAAAGCTGGAGGAATTGCTGAAAATTGTTGTATTTCACTAGGAAAATGAAATGAAAAGAAGGGTATTTAAAGGTACTAGAGAAAGTATTTAATATTTAAAAAAGCGAAACTATAATAAATACTACATAAATAAAAGAAGCTTAAAAATTTATACTGGAATGACTAAACTACTAAAAGTGATTTCCTTATTGTTATTGATTGGATTTATTGATACTTTACCATAATGAAATCTACTATTTAAAGGTCCTTGAATAGCTACACAGTAAACATGACTTCCCGCCCTAAGCGAAAGTGAGGATCTTGACACAGGGTAAAGACTCTTTAATCTTCATTTTTGTCATTGGTGGGCCCAAATTTATATATATTTTAAGTAAAGAAATAAAACTTACTAACATATCACTTCAAGCAATCACCATAGTGGTTTCATAATATTTTATTACATATCAGTCTCATTTACTTGTTCTTATACAATTTCACTATTACAAACTCACATTTCATATACAAAAAACAAATCCAAAAACTTCTCTACTTAGGGTAGACTATTATTAATATTTATTACGATATGGAATCATTAAATATCCTCTTCGGTACCTACATGGATAAAGCTTTTCAGTGCTAAGTTCCCAGCTTAGTGGAAACATATACGTATATATATTGAAACACACGTGATGTATTCGGTATACATATACAACATAACATATCTTCTTACATATCATATGCATCTTTCGTATCATTTGTATATTTCATGCCTTTTTCATATGTCATGTTTCTTACTCATATATCTTGTATCATTTTTATTTTTGCTGGTTGTATATTCCAAGGCGTGGATAAGGGGAGATAGCCTGTATATCACCAGAAGTATCATCACCATAGCAAACAATCTCCTATCTTTGTACCATATGACTAAGCGAGTCTGTATCTTTTTGAAGGTATCATCATTTAATACGAGTGGTGACCTCTCACATGATATGTGACAACCCAAACGGGTACAGTTCACTTAATGACCCAAAGCAGGGCCCTCTTTAATGACTTAAATCAGGCCAACATAACTTTGTAATCCCTCATAGGCAATGCCTAACTTGTCCATTCACTTTGAATATATGGAAATCAAGCTTATTAGGTTTTTATTGATTAGATACTCTATACTAGTCATTTAAATGTTTTTAGTACTGTTCATGTGTTCATATTTTCATATATCAACCTTCTTTTTATTTATTTACTTCAAATACTTTGAAATATTTCATAAACATTCAATTTATGCGTTTTCTGAATCCAGTAAGTTCCCGAATTTGAATACACTTATTTCAAGGAGATTTTGTTCCCCTAGAGTATAATTCTCTAAAAATTTGAATCATCAATTTGATGAGTGAAACTGTAAAACTTATAACTAAATCACCAAAACACCAAAGCTGTATGGCTTGCAGCAGGTTTGCTTTGGCGAATTTTAAGATTAAATTTAGATATAACACAAGGATATTTATAGCTAGAAGTCTAGTTTACCCAGATATTTGAATCACTCAATTTGGACCAAATTGAAACTCAACTTATGGCCCTAAATACCCAAGAATTGGCCCCAAAACCTAAGCACATATCAAAGAGCGCCGAAAACAAAGTTGGTGGCCAGATTACATAAGTCAGTAGGGTCCCGAATTTGCAGACTCTTGTTTATATCAAGAATATTTGTTTCCTAAGTCTAGTTTGCCAAAATTTGAATCACTAAATTTGGATGAGTTATGGACAAGTTATGGCTAAGATAAAAATGTGGGTTTTGGAAAAATTTTATGTGTATATAAAGCCACGACAATTTGCTATACAAACGTTCCTCGATTGAGGACCACAACCAACTCAAACAACTTCAAAACAAACATAAACTGAACTAAAACAATTAAAATCACCTTATACAAGTTAGGGGTTTGAGTAAAAACCCAAGCGAAATCTTCCAAAGAAGTTAGGATGAGTTCCTAACCTTAATCTTTCTTCAAACTTGCTTTTCATCCTCTCTTCTTCCTTCTTCTCTTTGCTTGAATCAAATAAAACCAAAGATAAACGCTACCCACTTCAACAACCAGTGTGTGTGTGTGTGTGTGTCTCTGCTCTCTCTACTCTTTTCTCCACATGAGCAAATGATTATGTTCATGTACACATTTGGTCTTATCTAATTTTAGTGTAAGGCCTTATTTTGGCCTTGCATTTTCAGTGCAAGATTTTCCCATTTTTGCTCAAAAAGCCCTTCATCAACTTCATTGCATAGTATCTCGTTATTCTATTTTGGCATATAAAGCGCTTGTCTTATGCCCTTTGGGTCTTTATTTTACAATTTACCCTTTTGCCCTTGATTCTTGAATTTAATTTATAGGTTGCTATCATTTTTACACTTAATACTATAAATTCCGGAAAATTTCAAATTTAACATATATTATACACTGGCACTTATTATAAAGCGATTAGGGTATATTTGAGGTATTCTATTTCTGAAAGTTCTCAACTCTATGTTTTCTCTAACCAGCCATAGGTTTGCCATGTTTCTTTTAGAATCACTTCCAAGTTTTCTCCACCACCTTAAATAACTACCTATATCTTCTTCCCATGTTCGGAATTTGAGAAAAGTCTCGTTTGACTTCAGAAACATTTTAAAATCTTTATAAATACTCTTAGACTTTTATATGGGCTTACTCAAATGGATTTAAGCCCATCTCTCTTGGATTTTTACATTGCATAGGCCTAAATACATTTGTGAATTATGCCAAATTTTAATTTGGGTCGCAAACCTATAGCGAAGTTGCTTTTTAGTAGGACAATTTTGGGAAGAGGCATCATAAATTTGGGATTATGCCCAATTAATCAAAATGGAAGACTATTTAAAGAAGAAAGGTGAAAGTTGGGATTATTCCTTATATTTATTGTTTCTATGGTTGTGATCCCCCAAACCCGGGGGTCCGTTGACAATCCGTCAACTCATGGAATACATGTAGTCATTGAGTATCTCAATGCCATAAAATGAGTGTCTCTCTACCCAAGACTCAAACACTAAGTAAAAAAAAATGGCCGCATTAGGATACATATCATATATTAAAAATGATTTTAAAGTTAACTACACTCCTATACAAACATGTATCAATCCATAATGTTTCATACATCTTTACAAAAATATATAATCAATACGCGTGCCGACTTTCTTCTCAAGCGACCTCCCAGTGAGCGTCGTCTTCTGAATCACCATAGTACTTGAAGGCGAGATCCTATATTGGTGAACAACAGTAGTTGTATTTTCCTACAAGGGCTACTCCGCTAAAATGCGCATGCAATGTACCTGACAACCATACTCATTCCATCACAATTTAAATTTCACACATGGAATGATTCATATCATCATGGGGTGAACCTCCCCGTGACATACCAGAAGTCACGTGACTCCCTCCACACCGCCACCATACCAAGTGAAAAATAGTCATTAGGTTCCACCTGATGACTCACTCATTGGACCAACCTCAGCCCACATTTGAATTGTTGTGGAAATTTTGTGTGTTTATTTATTTGTTATAGACCCGTCTTTTGGTCCACCCTGGGATATCACATTACACCGCCGACATTTACAAACTTTCACCGTCGGAGATCATGTCTAACCGCATGTGAATTTGGGAATTTCACCCTAGGGGGGATCTACCCCAACTTGCTCAGCTCAACACACATGGTTTTTATTATTATTTATTTCTTTGTTTCCAATTATGGACCGTGGGTCTCGACCTTGGACGTTGTCCATTTCAAGCCCATCGCACCCATTCACGCTAAGAATGGTGAATTCAATATCTATTCTCCGTGCAGATTGGATGCGATGCTATGTCTATGAATGCAATCGTGTAATTCATATATTGATCCATGGTTCATCATGAATTTTATTTCATTATAGTGAGCAATGTTGTTAACACATCAATTTAGCATGCATCCCGGCAATTTCATTCTCACGCGCATCAAACATGTTGTTCATATCAAACAATAACATACAGCAATTTCACATGGACAATGTCGGAGTCCAAAAAATAGTTAGGACTGTTTTAAACAATCCCAAATCAACATGGACTTTTCAGAATGAATCCCTCATCAATCATTAGGTCCATTTCTTTGGGGCTAAATATCGACTCAGATTCTCGACCTCATAGCTAAGTGATGCGCAGGCTTTTTTAGACGAAAATAACCAAGTAGGAAGACCCCTACCACTGAAGTTTGGTAAACTCCACTGATTCCGGTACCCACGCGTTGGCCCTTGCGATTAAGGGGACCAAACTTTACCTCTTGCCTCGCTAGGGATTTGTGGACGTATCATCGGAGAAAATCTAGAGATAAAGTGAAACTATCTTTCCCCAGCTCACTTTGCCTCTCTTTTTCTCTTTCTCTCTTCTCTTTCTTTTTCCTCCCCCTTATAGAGCGGTTGATTAAGAGATGGTCAGTGAATCCTCTCGCTTTGCATGTCAGCACTCTTATTAATTTCGGATTTCCCCGCATCACACTTATCCGAATTCGACTTGGTTTTCCACCCAGTGTGTTGCTGCATAATACTACATAGGTCCGCCAGCATTTGTTTGGCTATCCTACAACGACACGTGGCAGCATTGAGCCATATCACCTTGCCAAGTGTCAGTACTACCACCAATCTTTGAAAAATGTGATCGGCTGTACGAAGTCGTGAAATTCGATGTGATTCGACGTAGTACTGGAGTGCAAGGCGATTCTAGCGATTGTCATTTTAGGTCTTAGAGATCTGAAAAATTCCCGATTCTTCTTGAAAATTACAGTTTCCACTTCAGGAAATTTGAATTTCGGCAGGTTTCTAATTGTTGCTTCATCCTTTAATAATTCGATTTATTTCTCTTAATTCATGGACCATCAAAGGTCCAACCTTAATGTATTCTAAACCTCCAGCTTTAAGAATTGTCTAATCATTTTCAAATTGTGTTTTCAAAAAGATTTTTACATTCCACATTTTCTAAAATTCCCCAGTTCAATTCATTTTAAAAACCATTTTAAATCAATTTCCTAAGGTTACCAATTCAAATCACAATTTCCAAATTGAAGTTTTCAATTACGAAAATTCAAATTCTAAAATTTAAAATTCTAATTCTAATTCTAATTCTCAATTGATTTGTTCTCCCATATTCCAAAATTCAAATTCAAAGTTATCAATTTTCAAAATTCAAATATTCAAAATCCAAAATTCAAATTCTTGTTCCAAAATTCAAAATTAAAATTAAATTTATTCTTTTTTATTATAAAATTTACAAATTAAATCTTCACTTAATACAAAATTAAAAAATCAAGCTCTTTCTAAAATTCCTAACTAAATCCATTTGTCAAAATTTCTAATTAAATCCTAAAGCTTCTCAAATTAAAAATCAATTCTTCAAAATTCCCATTTCAACTTGAGTTTTAAATTTTCAATAACACGATTAATTGTATAATTTTAATAACATGAAATATAGTGGGATTGCTCCTATAACAGATATAAATGTATTTGGTGAGGTCCAATATCCATTATATCCTTTTAAAGTAATTAAGCTAACTATAATATGTTTTCTTATCTATATGTGATTATTTCGTATTTGTTCTTATATTAACCTTATTTTCTATTAATAATGCTCTTAATTCATCGCCAGTATGTTTCATTCTTCTTTTATATTTATACTTGATGTGTTTTTACTTTGTCTTTGTTCCATTGCTTGGTATCTATTGATCCATTAATCAATTGTCTTATTTGCTTCAATTTGAATTAGTAGTCATTAACCTCTTGGGTTTAGAGGTCTTATGGGTTTTTTACATACATTTCGATAAGTAACCTAATCCATCGACTTAGACTCAATTTTTCTAGAGTTGAAAAATGGGCTTGGCCCGACCCATTCGGATCGGGGGCTAAAATGAGTTGGACCAATATGGCCCACTTTTATTCGGATGAAACATAAGCCCAACACTGATACTATATAATTTGTAGCTAAAAATAGGTCGAAAATTTTTAAAATATAAAATTAATTAATTAATAACAATTCTACATTTTTTATTTGCAAAATAAAGTTTTATTTGAAATAATTAAAGTTTATTTTATATTTCTAAAAAATTATATAAAATAAGCAATGAGGTTGGCTTAGTGGTTAAAAAAATTTGGATGAGCATAAGGAAAAGACTAAGTTGTTATCCATAACATAATGCTACAACATTGTAATGCAAAATGATCAAATATAAAAAATATATATATTTTAGTTATATTTATATAATATTTTTAATTCATTTATTTTATTAAAATAAATATTTGAAAACTTATTCTCTGAATAACTACTTTTATAAATAATAATTTTATATTTAAAAAAAAAAACAGTATTTTCATGATAGAAATTTGACTATTTAAAGACACTTAAACTATGTACAGTATTTAAAATAAAATACTATATAAAATTGTGTACATAAAATATTTGGTAATAGTCTTCAAAAAATGGTGTTAAAAAATATTTTTCATAACCATTTAAAAACTAATTATTAAACATATGCTTTTTATAGGAATATGATTGGAAAGTATTTTAAAAGATAATAGTAAAAAACAATTTTAAATATGATCGAAAATAAGACTTTTGGAAATGTAATTTTAAAAAATTTAAATGTATAATAAAAGTTATTTTTTATCAAAAAATAAATAAATAAAGTTATTATTTGATTTTATACTTAAAACAAGTGAATTTGATTTTTAGTATATTTGATATTTATAATAATAATTTAAATTAATATAAAAATAAAAAATCGGGCAAATTAAGTTGTGAGCCATGCCTCATGTGGGCTAGCCCGGCCTAAAACCATGTAGGCCATAGGTGAATTTGTGTCGGACCATTCAGCCCATGACTTATTTGAAATATATTTTAGAACCCAGTATTAAAATTTGTAGGCGAAGTGCATTTACGGAAAAATGGCAAAATGTAATTCGGTTAAAATCTGTAATTTATTCTCTTAGATCTTGGATGATGAAACGGATGCGCGTTGGAATCGTCTCGAAATCATGCATGTAAATTTAAAACCAGATTGAGAACGTTCAATTTACAACGTTTCCGACGTCGCGTTTCGGTGTCGTGGAAATGATGATGATGTAGCCAAAAAGTCGCGCCATAAGCGCGTACTCATGTGCCGTAAATTGGTATAGTAGAGAAAGGATGAAAATGGGCCAAGCAGAAGATAGTCGCAGAGATATGGCCGAAATGAAGGCAATGGTCGTTTTGGAATTGTTTTAAGTTAGAAAAGGACGAAAAGAGGAATAGTGTCATCTCTTCCTGCAAAATGCAAAGAGCAAAAAAACGTGAATTAAGAAGATGAGATGCGGTAACTAAATCAATTTTTACGGTGAAAGAAGTGTTTCGCTTCTCTCGAGAGTTGTAAGCGTCAGTAGTGGCGTGTCGGAGACGAAGGAAAAGGCGCTCTACAGCGGGCCGGCTCTGGCGTGGACACCGGACCCGAGGAGTTTTGACAAACTCCGTGAGGTAAGGAGTTTGCCTGCCCAGGTTTTACTTTATTTAAGTGTTTTCAATGTTTCGGTTAGATTGAGACCTTGAACGGCAGTTTGATCGGTCCCAAAACTTGGGACGGGTATGTTTTGAGGCCCTCGTTGCGCGATCGTGGTGGGGCTGTTTGGGTTAATTGTGTGTTGATTTATGTAGTAAATGGTGCTTTGGTATGTATAGATGGTAATGGCCGTGAAGCAGGAGTTCATTAAGTGACAGATGATTTGTGATTTTTAGGAATAATGGCCTAGGGTTTCACTATTCTGAAGCGATCAATTCTCAAAAATAATTTTTGTGAATTAATATGTTTGGTAGAGTAATTAATTAGAATTGCTAGGTGTTTGATACGTGCTACGTGTTTAATTTTGATGTGATGAAATGAAATTTCATAACATGATTGTGTGATTTAATTTTTATGTGAATATATGCATGTTTATATATTTGCATGTGTTATAAACGTAATGGAATTGGCGTCGTCGTTAGTATGCCTTTAGAATATACTAGGGCGATAGGAGTGAGTGCGTGAGGTGATCTGAGAAAATGGTTCGGTTGTCTAAAAACTAAAAATGATTGGAGGGTAGTCCGTCTTAAAAATATCAATCGTCGGAGATGGCTGATTGATATACATCGGTTAGTCCATAATTAATATCAATCGTCGGAGACGGCCCAATTGATATATACACATCGGAGGGTTGTCCGCAAAACAATCCCAACATAATGATTCTCTCATAGGGAAGCAGGCAAGTGTGAAGTCGGTGGGGACTTCAGTGCAGACAGTCAGAGTTAGACATTCAGTAGGATCGTCGTTGACTTTGAATGTGTGTTTATTTTAGACAGTGACACTGTGGCTTAGGTGGAGTAACCGGCAGGGTGATTCCACTCTTTGAGCATCTAGCTCACCGTCGAGGATATTATTTGATCACACGGGGAAGCTGATCTGAGGACCGAGCTAAGTCCACAAGAACCGGGAGGAGTTTAAAGAGAAAAGCCCGGGATTGTGACTTTGGGTTGCGAAATGCATTACATATAATCAGTTGTTTTTAATTTTAATATATGTTGTATAAAATAAAATTTAGACATATGTTATGATTTGATTGGATATATATACATTGTTATAGTAGTAGTTTATGAGCTAAAGTGTGGTTTAATGTAAATTTGTTATATTGGACTATTTGGAGCAGGTTTTATGGTTGTATTTGGTGAGCTCCCAGTACAAAGGAGACTCTCTTGATTTTAACTGTGGATTGGAACATTCAAGAATATTCAGCAGGACCCAGGATTGATCATGAGCCCCAGGATTTGGGGCGTCACGACTTGGTAATAAAGCCTAAGTATACGACTACCCTAGGATTGAGGAGCTTAGGCTTAGGTATGATCGTGTGAACATCACCACTAAGGGTGTGGATTTCGATGTTGAGTTTAGGTGAGATTACCTACAAAATCCACCCAGGGACAGGAAACTGGGATACCCCACATGCATGTGTTTTTGGGTGATTGTTTGATAAATGATGTGTGAACATGGATGTTTGATGAATGGTGTGTATACCATGTTATATATGTTATATTTGTTTGTGTGTGCCAGTGGACCAGCAAATGGGATAAGTGATGTGTTAGAAATTTTTAGAAGTTTTTCACGATTGTGTACTTGGAGCAACAGGAAAACAAAATAAATTTGAATCAATTTATTTGGTTTGTTGGATAATAAAATAAATTTTAATAAATTTGAGAGGTTAGACCCACCTAGGTAGTGTTATATACAAAAACTTTGAGAATTGGACCCTTTGCAAATTAATGAAAAAAAAATCAAATCAAATCCATTTAAACAGAAATTTTGAAAAATAAAAAAATTTTCAAAAATGAAAGTTTAGAAAATAAAAAATTTTTGTTGAAAACAATATTTTAAATGCAAAATTGATTTATCTTGCATTTTTGTAAATGCAAGATATATGATTTATATTATTTATGAATATTGTCTGAGAACATATTTATACCTTAGAATCTTTGTATTGATTTAACGCCATTGAAGCTGTGCTGAATGGCTAAATGAGGTGAAGGCGTGAGAGGGCATAGAGAGTCAGTGGGACACCATTGTTTGATCGGCAGGCTTTGTGAATTTGTAGGTATTGCGAAACCTCTGCTGGAAGACTAGCGTAGCAAGTAGTCAGGAAGGTCCTAGTAACCTCCAGAGGTTTAGGACGCATCATCCTCAGAGCACATTCACATGAGGAGGGTCGATAATTAGCGAACCGTTAAACCTCTGAGAATGAGAAGGTGTTAGGGCTATGGAGATTACATAAAGCACTACAGAGTTAGACTGGTTGCGTTCAGGCTAGAGTGAGGCTGAGGTGGTGGAAATGGGCGAGAGGACCTCTTTGAGACAGCAGAAGACAGCACTGTGCTGTGGGTCTTCCTAGGGATTAGGGCGAGAATAGGGATGATATGTCGAGGTTGTGAGCTGGAGATCTTAGGGACTCCACTCGCGGTGGACTGAGATATGGACATGTCAAGGTCGATCATCACAGGGATGGATTAGCACGGCGACTACGGTCGTTATCGATTGTGGCGTAGGAGGGTTTACGCACCGCGGGACGGTACTTTTCAGTGGTATTTCGAGGACAAACATGATATTTTAACACTGATGTATAAAGTCCAGATGATGCAGGGCCGAGTTAAGCGGGTTAATTTGGTAGGCCTTACCACACAGAAGGGCGAGGAAGGCCCGGACCGATCTACCTCTCGGTAGTGTGCGAATGTGTGGATGTTTTTTCAGATGAGCTACTTGGACAACCTCCACAGAGGGTTGTAGACTTCGGTATTTAATTACACCCTGGTACTTCACCCATCTCTATGACTCATAGGATGCTTTGATTGAGATTCTGCGGGAACTTCGGGAGTCCCGGCCTACGGGAGATTCTTGGACAAGGAGTTCATTGGCGGCCTTTCACCACTTAGGCGCTCGGGTTCTGTTTGCGAAAAAAGGACAAGACCCTTATTGTGTATTGATTATAGGCAGTTGAAACAGGTCTACGTCAAAATGAGGTATCCATTAAGGATCGATGATTTGTTTGTCAGTTGAAAGAGGCCCGGCGAGTCTACTCGAATAGACCTTACGCGCGTTACCATCGGCGAGGGGTTAGAAACGAATATCCCTAAGGCGATGTTCCGGGCGCGTTATGGGCATTTTGAGTTTCTTTGTGATGCCCTTTGGATTGGCGAATGCGCGGCGCATTCATGGATCTCATGCGTAGGGTGTTCCCGACCTACCTGTCTGGTTCATTCGATTTATCGTGGTCTTCGTGATGGCTTGGCCCAGTCTACTCCCAGTTAGGTGGGGCATGAAGTATCACTTGAGGATCGTTCTACAGTTGTTGAGAGACCATCGGCTATACGCCAAGTTGATGAGTCTTGATTTTGGCTGCGAGGGGAGATTTTAGGACACGTGGTGTCGGCGCGGGAGTGTCGATCGACTGAAAGGTTGAAGGCCGTGATGAGTTGGGAGGGCAGAGATGTCAATCTTAGATACGTAATTTCTTGGGATTGGTTTGGGTATTACGGGAGGTCGAGGAAATGGTGGACATCCCTTGGCGAGGATGATAGGACTTCGCCTCTGGGACGTGGACTCAATGCTTTGGGACGGCCACGACCGTAGAGAGAGATTGAGGATACTCGGAACACTGGGATGTGGGTGTTGGTAGCAAGAGGAGGATCGGCCTGCTTCTAGTTAGGGAAAGAGCTGAAGACACGCTTCACCACAGGTTTTGGGGACCCGGGGCAGGTGGGCATGTGGCGGGATGGCTCTAGAGGCGGATCCCGGGCTTTGGGACAAGCCTTGATCGATTAAACTGTAGAACATGAGAGTATGCGGTTCATTCCTCCACTGTACGGTCCAGAGGCCGATTTCAGTTTAGGTGCTATCGGTTTTCGTGACATAGATAGACGGAGGGGCGGAGTGTGGAGTCGAAGTCAGGTACATATTAGAGTTGTGCAGCGGAAGCGTGGTGGGCCTTAGGGTGGTAGACATGGTTGTTGATGTCGGGCTTGACGTGGATGAGTTGGCGACCATCGGGTTGTGTTAATTAGGACCTTAGCGAGGTTGTCATACTAGGCATAGCCTTGGATTTGGGCTGGGGTTCAGGCCTTTAAGAAAAGCGGTATAGATGTTCAACTACCGCAGATTGTAGGTGAGAGTTGATCGGATGGTGGGTTATGGTGAAGATCTCCGAGATCCTTCTCATGGTGGACCCGGGTGGGGGTACGGTGTGGCATTTGGATTCGTGTTGCCGCAGGTAACATCGCGTCAGTGGGGTGTGGGTGCAGTGCGGGTCATTCACCACTCTTGGTGAGTGTGGGTTGAGTTTGTCTTTGGGACTAAGTCGTGAAGACTCATAGTTCGAATCGGGAAGTGAAGGTAATTCAAGTGTATTGATGGGCAAGCAAAAGAGGGGGTTGTAAATCCCCTGGTGAAAGCACAGGTTAAGTGTAGGGCAGGGAGATCTCCCGAATTTACGTATTGGTGTAGGGCGGGAGATATCGAATTGCATGCGCCAGATGTAAACAGGCTCCGGGAGTGTAAGCCGAGAAGAATTATGTTGCCAGCAGTACGGTCAAGTATCACATAGACTTAGAGTTGAGTGATTTAGTCGGGAGTGACTGAGATGGCTCTGCTTGGACGAGAGGTTATCAATAGCAGACTTAAGTTAGGAATGATGGGTCGGGGTGACTCGAGATTTGGATACCAGTGGAAATTACGTTGGGTGGTGAGTCGGCAGGGGCTGGTATGGATGTCATTCATGACGCGGTTGGGATTGACGGTCCATTGGACGTGGGTGATTAACAGACCTTGGGAAGGTCGGCGTTTACTACCAGTAAGGGTTGTGTAGGGTTACGTTGTGTGGATTATATACAGTGTTAGAGAGACCTGGCTGAGCATCACGATCCTAAGTCATGGGGTAGAGAACCAGTGTCATAGTGGAATTACTACGACAACGAGTTACCAGGCGGTATACGGATGGCACCATATGAGGCATTGTATGGGAGGCCATGAATCCCGCAGTTATGTTGGGCCAGGGGTGAGGGGAGAGAGCTCCATCCACGGGTGCGATCCCGATTAGAGACACCTGGGAGAAGGTGAGCTTGATCTGACAGTCTTCTCATGGCTCAGGCCCAGGCAGAAGAGTTATGCGAGGTGTCTTGACGAAGGCGACCCTTAGAGTTCGAGGTTGGGGATGTCTTCTTGAAGGTGATGCACAGAAATGTCGAGTTGTGGCTTAAGGCTATCGCCCAGGAATTCATTGGGCTTCGAGATATTCGAGATAGGCCTTTATTCTTGTCTCGATTCTTAGATTCGCAGCCCGACATGTCGGTGTCCACGAGGTATTTCGTCCATGTTCGGAGTGTCTCCGGATCAGCTCATGGTGGATTAGGGACCAGACCAGGTTGACGATGGGACGGACCTTTGAGGAGGGACCGTATGTATATTGGATAAGCGTGGTGGGTTTTGTGGCTGGCAGTGAGGCTAGTGAGTGCTATGGTGGCACTATGGAATGGAGGAGTCAGCGTGGGAGCAGCGAGGGACACGATCCCGGACATATCTCCTTCTTGTTTAGGGATGAAGGTCGTGGTGGTGTTTAATAATTAAATGACGAGTTTACATATAGTAGAGTGCCGCGTTACACATGCATGTTAGTGAATGATTGTTGAAATTTGGACAAATTGTACAGAGGGAGAATGTAGACCCCGAGAAATTCCAATTTACGGAAAAGGGCAAATCGTAATTTCGGTTAAAAAATGCATTTATTGTCTAGATCTCGGATGATGAAAGCGGATTGCACCGTTAGGTCGTCTCGTGAAATCTAGCTAGCACGTAAATTTCATTCAATTTAGAGACGGTTAGATTTACACGTTTTTGAGGCATGTCGGCGTTTGGTCTTAGTAAAATGATATTGATGTGACAAAGTCCGCATTGCCGCGTCACCTCATGTTCCATAAGTGGCATGGTAGAAATGATGAAAATGGGCGGTAGAGATAGTGCAGAATGTCAAAGCCCCCCAGGAAAATGAAGACCAAAATGGTCATTTGGAATTGTTTAAGTTAGAAAAGGACAAAAGGAATAGTGTCATCCTCTTCCAAAATGCAAAAAGGCAAAAGCATTGAATTAAAGGAGATGAGATGCAGTAACTTCAAATCGGTTTAAGTGAAGTCTTCCTTCTCTAGGATTGTAGGCGATTCGATAGTCGGCGTCTTGAGGATAAGAAGGAAAGAACAACCTACTGTGGCGACTCTGCGTGGACACGGTTAAGGAGTTTGATGAAGCTTTCAGGTGGTGAGGTTTCTCCTACTTGGGTTTTTACACTTTATTTAAGTTGTTTTCAATGTTTCGGTTGGATTGAGGCGCGAGCGGTGTTTGATGGGTCCCCGGCGCGGGACGGGTGATGTAATTTTTAGAGGCCCGTTCTGCCCACACCAGGTCCGTGGGTAGGGGCTGTTTGGGTTGTGTGTGTTGATTTATGTATTAAATGGTGTTTGGCATTATGTATGGGACCGTGTGGTAGTGGCGAGGTTCACTAAGTGAGCTTAGATGATTTGTGATTTAGGGAATAGTAAGCGAGGTTTCACTATTCCCGGCTTGATCATTCTCAAAAATAATTTTGTGAATTAATATGGCGTCGAGTAATTCAAATTAAAGTGCCGTGTTGGAAGATCATTAGCCCGCATTGAGCTAATTTTGATGTGATGGTAAAAATTTCTGCATAACATGATTGTGTGTGATTTATTTTTTATGTGGTATATGCATCGAGCTTTATATATTTGCATGTGTTATAAGCTGTAATGGAATTGGCCGGCCCGTACGTCCCGTATGCCAGCAGGAGCACCAGGACGATAGGAGTGAGTATGAGGTGAGTCTAGAGAAAATGGTTCGGAGGGTTGTCTAAAAACTAAAAATGATCGGAGGGTAGTCCATACTAAAAATATCAATCGTCGGAACTGACCCAGTGTGCGGGTGAGTGTAATTAATATCGATGTGTCGGGCAAACCGTTAATCACCACCACATGGAGGTTGTCACTAAGCCGATAAACATAATAATTCTCATACGAGGCTTGGCGAGTGTGAGGGAAGATCGATGGAGGCTGAGTCTGAGATGATCAGTTAGACGATCCTAAAGTAGGATCATGCATTTGTTGAATGTGTTTATTTTTGGATCATTGCATTACTTAGGTGATAGCCCGCCAGGGTGATTCCTCTTTTGAGCATTAGCTCACCTTGTCGAGGATATTATTTTGCAGTGCACGGGAGGCGTGCGGGGACGGCTCGTCTGAGACATAGGTTTAGAAGAAAGCCCAGTTGTGGCTTTGGGTTATGATACATTACGTATTAGAATTGTTTTTAATTTTAATATATGTTGTTGTATAAGTAAATTGAACTCTTGAACTATGGTTGGATAGTTGAATGTATCGTTATTTACAGGTATTGGTTTATAATTACAGTGGTGGTTTCAATCATGAAACGTATATTGTTTGTTTGAGGCAAGGGTTTATGCGGGTTTTGTATTTGGGTGAAACTCCCCATAAAAAAAAAGACTACACTTGGAATTTTACCGTGAAAAATGTCGGATTACGACATTCCGCGAGTATTCAAGCGAGGTTAGTGGTGATCAAAATGGGCGAAATCGGGATTTGGGGCGATCGCCAAAATTAATGGATCAAATCAAAGTTTGGCCCATTGAGCCAAGCCCACATTCCCAACTGTAGGTTTTTCCATACTTATTTTCTTATCATGAGTCACAATTAGGTCATATTTAAGATTTTATCTCTTATTTTATTTTTCACTTAGAAAAAAAAAAAAAAAAAGACAATTCTAAACTGTTTTCAAAAATACAAAATGAATCTTGCCATCAAGCAAAAATACAGTGTCTACAACTAGATTACCAAATTATTTCTAAATCCTTACCATAGTTTCTATAACCTCAATCCCAAGTCTTTCCTTCACAAAATAAACTTCAATTCAAATTATAGAAAACTATATATTTAAAATTTTCATTTAACAATTTCCGTTATTTTATAAGTGTCATAGTTGAATTTTTCATCTTATGTACAACTAAATCATAATTCTTGAATTTACAACCTATGTAAACCTTAGATACTAAATAAAGTCCACATATTTGCACTTTTATTTTATAAAATATTTAGACTTTTTATCGAATAAGATTATTTGATTCTCTTTTATTATTATTATTTTCTTTTTTACAAGAAAATTAAAGTTGAAATGACAGTAGAAAATACTAAATGTGAATATGATATATTTTTTAAATTAGCAGAATGCCCCTTATATTTAATTACCATGTTGCATGGGTTGTAAGTGTAATTGCCAATAATAAAATAAAATAAATTGCTTTCTTTAATTTCTTTTAATTATGAGGTTCTACATGTTTTAAAAAAAATATGTCATTTTATTGATTTAGAAATTAATAATACATTCGACAAAACATGAGAATCAAATTTGCTAAAAGAGTTAGAAGATACTTTCTAAGTTAATATATAACATAAAGAATCGATTCAAAGTCTACATATTTAATAATCCTATAATAACTAGAACACCTATGATTCTCGAATATGTTTTGCTATTTGAATCGTTTATCGTGGTATCAAAACGACACAACCACATATTGTAACAAGTTGGATATATTACCAAGAATCATATATATGTGAAATAATTTTATTGCCAAAAAAATGATAGAGATATATTTATATATTAAAAAAACCTAATTATAATAATAATTTATTTTTAATGGCTAAATTTCAATAATATATTTTAAAATTTTAATATTATAATTATTTTCATTCAATGATAATTTTTCAAATTATTTTCATTCGATGATAATTTATCAAAAGATTTTCAAAAGATAACTATTATCTAATCAAATTTTAATGTGCTTTGAGAAAGAAAAATATTTAAATTTTTTATAGTATTTTTACGTTTATATAATTTTGTTTATGATATTGTAGACCCCAAAAATTTACAGTTTATAAATTTAGGTAGTAGTATTATTAAAAATTTTACTTTTTGATTTTTATTGTTATTATTAATGTTGTATATATTTTAAATTCCCTATTCTCATACTCTTTATTTCTCTTGGAACAATTTTCAAAAACTGAAACCATGATTGTGGGGCCCCTTACCGCTCTCTTATTTTTTTGGAAAATTACTATGTAGAACAGTTTTTTTAATAACGGAACAATTTTTAAAAACTGAAACCATGATTTTTGTGTTTTCAAAAACTACTTTTTAAAATATTTAAAAAAAAAAAAAAAAACCGAAACCAAACACGCCCTTAATATTTCTCACACAATTTTCCTCCCCCTTACAAAAACATAAAGTGGGCCCCCTTATTCTCTTCTTTGTTTGAGAGGTACTATCAGTGGTTTTATGCTGGAACAATTTTATAAAACTGAAACCATGATCTTTGTGTTTTCAAAAACTACTCTTTAAAATAATTTTTTTGTAAAAACCAAAACCAAACAGGCCCTTAATATTTCTCACACAATTTTCCTTCCCTTACAAAAACAGAAAATGGGGCCCCCTTACTACTCTTTTCTTTTTTTTTGGAAAATTACTATCTAGAACAGTTTTTAAATACGGAACAATTTTTAAAAACTGAAACCACGATCTTTGTGTTTTCAAAAACTACTCTTTAAACAATTTTTTTTTAAACCGAGACCAAACAGGCCCTTAATATTTTTCACACAATTTTTCTTCCCCTTATAAAAACAGAAAGTGGGGCTCCCTTACTACTCTCTTCTTTTTTTTTGGAAAATTACTATCTAGAATAGTTTAAAAAAACCGGAACAATTTTTAAAAATTGAAACCATGATCTTTGTGTTTTTAAAAACTACTATTTAGAACAATTTTTTTTTAAAAAGAAACCAAAACCAAACGGGCCCTTAATATTTCTCACACAATTTTCCTCCCCCTTACAAAAACGGAAAGTGGGGCCCCCTTACTACTCTCTTCCTTTTTTGGAAAATTACTATCTATAAACAGTTTTAAAAGCTTGAACAATTTGCAAAAACTAGAAAATCATAAATCTTTGTGTTTAAAAACTACTCTCGAGCAATTTTTTAACTAAATAGGCCCTTAATATTTCTCACACAATTTTCCTTCCATACCAAAAAGTGAAGTGGAGCCTTACTTTCTTCCTTTTGAAAAATTACTATCTGAGAGCAGTTTTTAAAAACCAGAACAATTTTTTGCCAAATAGTAATCTTTCATGTTTGCCTAAAATTTTCTAGAGCAAATTTAAAAAAAAAATGGAAGCAAACAAATGCAATATTTCTCACACAATTTTCCTTCCCCTACAAAAACAGAAAGTGGGGCCCACCTGGTAGTAGTTTGTACCTGTTACAGTTTCCTCAAATTCAAAAGAATCAAACCCTCATTTCATGTAATTAATTCTTCATCTCACCCTTTCGTTCAGAATCCTCTGAAGAACATCTAGGTACGTATTTCTCTTAATTTTTACATTGTTTGAATCCGTTTCTCTCCCATTTTCTGTTCCTTGTCATTTTCTTTTTGATCATGCTTTTCTGTACCATTTTTATTTTTTTTACGGTGTTTGTTTGGTGAGAAAAAATTGGGGTTGAGCCACTTAGCTTTAGTACTAGTCGTTGTTTTGGAGTGGGAATTTCATTAATGTGTTTGGCATGCCGAGAAAATATAGGAAGAAAATAACTGTAACTCATTGTCATACTGAAGGATTTTTTGTTTGTGCAGTTTGGTTGCTAAAAAAAAAAGTAAAGTTGAAGAGGTTCAAATCTTGGTTCAGGTATTCGGTTCATTTTTTTTTCAATTTCTATCAATTCTGTTTAGTTTGTCAAGAACATACGAAATAAAGGACCTTTTATTTGGCTTTTAGGTTCTTAGTTTTTTGTTGAAATAGAAACACATTCAAACAAATTCGAGTTTTCTTTACTTTCATTGCTTCATTTTTTCTATCGTGGAATATGATTTCTATTCTTGGTTTCCCGTTTTATTGTCTCTAGAAATTCATAAAATTGTTGATTATTATTGATTTTATTCTCTGCAGAAATTTAATTTGGTATGTTTTTTTGTTAGTTTAGATCCATCTATAAGGGTTTTATAAGTTTCTTAATTCCTATGAAGACACACAAAAAACAGTCATTTGAAAGCCATGACAATGATCCATGTCGAAGTTTTCCTCGGAGATTCAACCGCCCAATTGTTGATGCTGTTCGGGATTGGCCAAAAGGGTGTGGAAATTTCATCCCTCCTAAGGAATCCAAAGTAATTGGAGACAATGTTGTTGTTAGAACTGCTGGAAACTTTCAGGCTCCTGGTGAGGATATCGATCCGTGTAGCTGCAGTTCCACAATTCATGCTGAAGTTAGAAGGCAGAAAGTTAGAAGCTGTCCTGTTGTCCGGGATTTTCCGGCAGGTCTCAGATTTGCCTCTTCCTCTGCTGGCAATGTCTGCATTGGTAGAGTTTAGTGCAGACTCAGGCCCTCGGGACAGGAAATGCGGAGACGACAAAATGCTTATGCTGGTGCCATAACAAGAGGTCTTGCGCGAAGGAAGCAGTGAAATTAGGGAATAACTTTGGAGGAAGAGTTGGTGAAATGACTGGTTTGTGGGCAAATGGATAGTGATGCAAGAAAAAGTTGATTTGCTGGACAGAAAGAATTCAGGATGCCGGTTCTTTCGAGAAGTTTACCATAAAGAAGGTGGTTGCAAGAAACAGGGGAAATGAAGTTCCAAATGACTCTGGAGATGATGTAAGGAATATCTGTTCTTCCTTGGACAGGAAATACAGGGTGGGGAAGACTCCAGAGATGGTGAGACATCTGGTTTTTCGGGTAGACGGGATGGTGAAGATGCGAAAGAATCCCCACATTCACCATCAATCAAGAGAGGTTGTCTGATTTGGATCATGGTGCCAGAGAAAGTTTGAAAATCGCAGCTGACCAAGGAAAAAATGTATTTGAGAAATACTGTGAATGAAATTGAAATAGCGGGAAGGGCAAGATTTCCAGGACCACCGGGAAATAGGTATGAACAGCAGAGTAGAAAGGGCTCTAAATCTATTCCAAGAGGTGTTAGAGAAGCTCAAGCGAGGCAAATCCTAACAGGTCAAAAATTAATCACCAGGAAGCTTCCCATGATATGGCAGCAATGACCTCAAGGGCAACAGAACTGGAGTAAACACTACTAAGCAACTAGGACATGTTCTGGCCAGTGGTACAACGTTTCGCTATAGAGTTGAATTGGCTATTGTTGGCCTTCCATGAGTCATTTCAGATGCAGTTATAGATTACATGCAGAAGGATGGAAGAGTACTGGCCATCAGTGTTTATTGATTCTGTAGCCGCTATGCTAATGCATAAAGTCTTGTGTTTTGATACTCAGGTCAAGGTGGAAATCAATGGTTGGACATGATAAACAGCCTGAAGACCCAGAAACTCGAAACGAGAGCCTTGCACTTAGAATAGCTTCGGTGCTAAAACTCCTGTAAGGGTCACTCGCAGTAGTTTCAAGCTATAAATACAACCTCCAATGGCTACACTTACACAGTGGTGTGTATTTTTGTGGACAAGTATTGGCAGGAAAGAGGTCCAGTTTAGTACACTCGTTTATAAATTCAATTGAAAGGATGACAGGAGAACCAAAGTTTGATCGAAGAGAACTGAGCTTGTCAAAAAAATCAAAAGTATGCAGGAAAACTCTTTCAAATGACATTTCTTTGGGGAAAGGCGACGCCTATCCACAGCAGTGAAACGAAATCGATTCTGAAGCCTCAACCCTTCACCTACATGGCCCGCATCGCGTCTCAGAAAGTTCTATCTTGTCTAATTCCGTAGTGGTTGTGATTGCACCAACGGATGCTCAGGTTCTGTGAAATGTGCTTGTGTGTAAGTCCTCAAGAATGGAGCGAGTCATTCGCGCACATATGGGAATCTTACTAAGCAAAGCCACGGATTTATGAGTGTGGCCCTTTACGCAGTGCACATACTTGCTAACATTGGTGACCAAAATGGCATCAAGCTCCCGTACAGATTTTCAAGACCAAATCAGCAGGATGGGGTGTTCGATCTCGAAACTATATTCCAACTGGAAGTTTTATATGCGAATATGTTGGAGAGCTGATAAGCCAAGACAAGGAAGCTGAACGAAGGGCGGCTGCTAATGATCATAAGTATTTGTTTGGCTTTGGAAATGGGGGCTACCATTGATTCAACAAATTTAGGAATGTAGGAAGATTCATCAGACATAGCTCTTGCACCCAACCTTTATGCTGAAGGTCCTTTATGATCATAATGACAGAAGATACCTCACATTATGCTATTTGCCGCCAAAATATTTTTCAATCACTGAGGAATTAATGATATCGTTACAATCATATGGAGGCTCAAGTTTTTGATATTAATGGCAAGCTCAAGCAAAAATGATGTACTAAAGTTTGTTTTCATTCAGAAATGTGCAGCTATGATGGTAGACACTTCTCTTTGCTTTAACACAGTTTACTTTAATTTGTGAAGTTGCTTTAGATTAATCTCCAGCTTATCTTTATTCTTCCTAGCTCAGTTTAAAGTCATAAGTGAAAGTTACTTTTAACAATTTAAAACTGACTAGAATAATAAGTACATGACAGTTCTCAATGGTTTATGTCAACTTCTTGCAATTTTTAACCTGTTAGTGTAGACTTTTGTGTGGATTATTCTCCTTCATGGACATTAGAATCTCCAGTTAGAGTATATATGAGATATAAATTAATATAGGAAGATATAAATGCAAGTTGTAAATTACAACAAAATTATTTTTCACCATTGAAGAAGCATTAATTTGCCCCCAGGATTTAGAGTTTAATTAGGAGGGAGTGTTAATATTCCCTCCGTTTGAAAATAACCGCCGTTTAAGGTTTTTGCACACATATTAAGAAAATTATTAAAACACACTCTCTCTTTACAAAAAAGACTAAATTATCATTTTTTTTCTCATTAACTCTTTATCTTCTCCAAAAAATTATCATTTTTTCTCATTTACTCTTATCTTTTTCCCAAAAAAATCACTAGTAGCCCTGTTTTAACATGACTTTGTGTCAAAAATTTCTAATTTAAAATTATAGATAATTTATTTACAAAATTGTGTATAAACTGATGGTATTAATCATGAGGGTTAAAAAACAGAGGAGTCTCCTTCATTGCTAAAACAATAGATGCTTCATGCTCATAAGGGTAAAATTAGAAAAACGTAATAAATTCTTTTTTGATTTTTTAAAACGACAGATAAATAAAAACAAAACAAACTCTCTAAGCATTGATTGATTTACTCAAACGGAGGGAGTATTCTTTTGGATTAATTTTCTTTGTAATCTTCCATTGAAGAAGCATCCACCCAACTCTTATCATTATTATTAGTAATCAATGATTTCCAACAGTTATTTTCCTCAACACCTCAAAAAGATTAGGAGGATTATGAGTTGTATGAGATTTAAGAATATAGCTATCGTTATCTTAATAAGTAGTATAGTCCCTAGAAGGCCTCTAACCAATTAGATATAGTTCATATTTATAAACTCATAAACCTTCAAATTTCTAATCGATGTGGGATATATTATTGGGACTTTGGAGTGCCTTCGACAATCACTCTACTTGAATGGGGACCACAGGCCCATTTAAACCTGAATTTCATTGTCTTTCACTACGTTTGGGCACATGCCTTACATGAAACACCACTTGCCTAGGGTTCAACGCTCACTCCATCATTTTGTTCGGTATCCTTCCATATGGTTAAGCCTAAACACAACTCGATATCGCTTTGTGCGGGGTATTATAGATCTCTATCCTCAATGGTATATATTGTGTCGATTTTGGGCCTAAGCCCTCGTGGTTTTTGTTTTGGGCCTCGCAATAGGCCTCATTAATTGGATGTTGTTCATACTTTATAGACTGCTAGTCCCGTTCGTAACCGATGTCAATTTGGGTATCTTCTCAGCCTCCTCCCACTGTAATTTGATGTTTTAAAAAAGCCAGGACCGGGTGGTCAGGCCAATTGGATTATTGAGCAGACATCAAAAACCGTTCGATTAAAAGGTTAAAATTGTTTTCTTTGAACCCGGATATGTAGATCGGTTGGGCAAGCCAGTTAAAGCGGTGAGCGATTGATTGAAGCGGAATTGAACGATTAAATCTATTTATAATTATTTTTATTTTAATAATATATTAATTATATATTTATAATCCTTTGGTTTAAACTAAGTTGACGCTTGTCGGTTCAACCAATGAACCATGCATGAAGTATTTTTAGTTGGTGTCGGTCCGATTTTGAACATTAAGTAATTCTTCATAAATATCTGATGCGGCACATTATAACTTCATGACATGATGAATTTGAAACTTCGAACTATTACTACTTAAAATAACAATAATGATAGAAAGAAAGTAAGAAAGTATAGCAAAGAGTGGGAAATTCGATGCAAACCTGAAGCCTCCATTGGATCATGTATCAATTCATCAGTTGTAATTCTTCGCCGAATTCTATACATGTATTTCTATATTATGCGAACACCGATAATCACATGCTTTTGGGCATTACGCAAATTAACCAAAAATAATATGTATATCAATAATATCAATATTTAGTATTTTTCTCCAATGTCATTTCAACTTTGATTTTCTGAAAAAAAGTAAATAATAATAATAATAATAATAATAATAATAATAACAATAATAATAATAATAATAATAATTTGATAGAAAATGCATGCATTGTTTTATTTAAAAGGGAGTTTAAAGACATTTTTACCCTCAACTATTGCCCCTATGTCAACAGCTCAGGACTATTTTTTTGTGATTCATGTCAGCTAACTATTGATCAGTTGTCAACTTAGTCCTTCCAACTATTATTTTTTTGTCATTTTTGCTTTAATAGTAAATATTTCAAATAAATAATTTTGTTCCTCTTTACATTATGAAAAAGAAAAAAAATCGAATTGTTTATTAAAAATCTTTGTATTTTTATTATTATTGGACTATAATCAAGATATTCATATTTATTTTCACATTTTGATTTCTAAAAATCTTTAAAAAATATAAGAAAATGATTTTCTAGTATTTAGTTTTATAAATAAAAAATGACAAAATTAAAATTTACTTTTTACATTATATGTTTTTATAATTATTTAATACTTATATAGATAAATAAATAAAATGATTTGAAACAAATTATTAATAAATAAAATATTGAGTTTAAATATGTTTTAATTTTTCTTTATAAAGTAACTTCATATAAACGAAAAGAAAAAAAAAAACCATTAGTTTTAAATACTATAAACTAAAATATGTACCATATATAACTGACCCCATATCAAAATATTTGAATCCATGTTTATACGTTACAAAGGTAAGTTTAAAGAAGAGTCATTGAGTACTTTCTGTGTGCATGGTACATGGGAAAGGGATAGGATTTTTTATAGAGGGAAGGGAAGAGTGATGTATATTGCCATGTATATTGCCATACAATGTGATTTATTCCATGGTACAATAGTATTCAAGAAGAACATGAAGTTACGGAGGTTAGCACAGTAGTGGGTGATCATGGCTTCATTTCTTCGGTTTAGCCATGGACAGCGGTGGATTGAGTAGTGGGTTCGATGGATATGACGGATTGAAAGGAAAATAATGTAAAGTAAATGTTTATTGAAATAATATGTTTATACAATTGTTTTTTGCTACTTTGTATTTGAACTATATACGGAAGGAAAATAAAGTAAAAATAAATGTTTATGGAAATGAGATCTCATATACAATAGTTTTACACATTGTATTTGAACTATATCTGGAAAGATTATTTTCCTATAAATTGTACTCTCACTGAGCACCTTTAGCTCACCCTTTTTCCAAATGTTTTATAAAATGTTTTTAGGGGCAAAGACTGACTAGCAGTTTGAGCATCCTTTGGGCCAGTGACACTTCCGCCTCACGCGATGACCACCCTTTTGAAAATGTATAGTTTTTGTTGTAAATAACTACTAGTTTTTATTTTTGTGATATATATATATATATATATATCATATATATATATATATATGTACTCCTCCTTATATTTGCCATATCTCACCTATATATTGTGTGTGTGTGTGTGTGTGTTGTGTGTGTGTGTTTAAAGAAATGAACTCACAGAGGAACTCTGATCCTCTGTTTGTTAAATTTTATAGGCGGTTGGGTGTAATTCCCGACCTGGGAGGCCCAACGGGTATAGGAAAAAAATTGTTTATATATCTATAGTGTTATTGTTTTAAAAGTTTGATTTGAAATATTTGTGGTAAGACTTGATGTTCATTGTTGGATGTGGAGTAAAATTCAGAGTATTCCATTACGGATATTTGTAAAATTGGGTAATCTTAAAGAAATAGAGGAAACTGTCATATTTTCTATAAAATGTTTAGCGTAGAAAAGAGGTTTGGTTTAAAGAAAAAAAAAAGTTTTTCCGCCATATTTATCAGATTTTAATGAAACAGCTGGATAAATGGAGTTCGCTGTGGATTCTTTTAAAAAGTGCAAAAATATTTTTCTCAAATCGTGCAGAACCTTGGGAGGTCCCTCGGGTTAGGAAGGCGGGGTTGGCTCCTTCCCCTGAGTATGTATCGCTACGACGAGGCGCTCCTATGGTCTTAAACAAACTCCTTGAGCATAGGTTGCAAGTTCGATTCTACTATCTCTCAACGTGGTTTTAGCGAGTTCTTGTGACACTAAATCGGGGTTCGTTGACAGCCCGTCAACCGGCGATTCACGTGGATTCGGTGACCGATACCTGTGTGTATCTCATTTAGTCGAGATCCATTATTAAATATGAAAATAAAGCGCTTCATTGGAGTCCGTAGAGTCGATCACGGCCCTCTTGTTGTAGTAGTCTAAAGAATTAATTACAATTCTTTTACATAAAATACTTTTTATAAAAGTATTGTCAAGGCCACATGTGAGCCTTCCTTCAGATCGCCTCGTCGGGTGTCTCCATCTACACCACGTACCACAGAAGGGGTCCTAATAAGGGTGAAGCAATTCCAGAGTAGAAAAATTCCTCTCTGAGAAATTTACTCCTTTAGTGCACATGAAATAGCGTTCATAAAACATCAAATCATATCCCATATAAATATTGTAATCTATATGGAGTGTTGTGTCACATGAGATGGAACACCTGCTGCACAACACGAGTCGATCGAACTCCCTCGAGCACAGCAGTGCTTAGCGATGAGGGTCGCGCGACCCTTTTACCAAAACAAAAGCTTTGTTTTGTAATTCTAGGCTACAGTGAATACCTCCAATGCCTACTTGTTCCTTACCAGAGTGCGTGTGTTATGCATTTGAGGGCCTGATTAGGGTTGTATCACCATGAGACGCCATACGCCTATATAACATTTTTTATGGCCTTTCATAGAGCGGTTTCATGTCACAAACCATAAACTAGGTTTTCACACGAGGTGTCTATCACTATTTGCTTCACGCATTTACACATGTACTTTCGCTGTGCAATCGTGAGTCTCAATTTGGACGTTGTCCCATTTCGCGACCTCACCATTGAACGCGAACACAATGTCGATTTAACCATCATACGACATACATCGAACACCAACGATGTCGATTTACCGGTGAGACTTCACTAAACGCTAATGTCGACCCCGACCATACCTCTTTACCCGACTGTGCGATGTGACCACGTTATATGATACAATCATGCCATTTCATGCTATGTGAAGTCGCGAAACAATTTATAATTCGGATAAATTATATTTCACTTGCCTTAATTTGTGATGATGTCTGTCGGCGAAACATATGCGCGTGATTTTTCACACAGACATATTATTTATTTTTCCAACAATACACAACTTTACAAAATGGCCAAATCTGGACCCATATAAAAGCGGGGTACCTCTTAGCCTTCGGTTCCGTGCGGTGCTTTGTGATACCAAAACACACCATAAAACCCAAAGACATTAGTCCCGTGATCGAAACCAAACCTCAACACAATCTAGGACTACCTGAAAACAGTCCCGAAAATTCAGCCATGGCATTATTCAGCAGTCCCAAAAATTAAGTCTGGGCCCATCTAAAACACAATCTGAAGTCGGCCGGATGTTCGGCAGTCTGAAAATTTCTAAAAATTCATACACTTAGTCCAAAAAATTTTGGACTGAAATTTACGGCCTTTCACGGCCTCTAAGCAAATCACAAGTCATTAAATGGCCTTTAGACTAGAAATAACACAAGTAGGAAAAATTCCTATAACGTGAGTTGGTAATAATGAGATTTTGGTACCAGCAGCTCTTTCGATGTGGATCGACTTTGTCTTTGCTCGATGAAAAGCTCGGTCGATTTCACGTGAATCTTAGAAAGAAGCTAAAGAAGAAAAAAAAATCTCTCTCTCAATCTGCGCTCTCCTATTTGAAAAATGGCGCGGCTTTTTTGACTTTATGCTTTTTTCCTTTTCTTTTTTTTTTTATGTTTTTATTTTTTTTTTTTTCTTTTCCTTATTTATTTATTTTTTCTTGTTTTATCTTTATAATATTCAACATAAACCCAACACTTGGCTCAATATAATGTCACACAGTGCCTGACGTGTCATGTCGTATGTGTCATCGGAGCAGTCGATCTATGAAAAGGTCTGTTTCTGATTGGTAGTAAATGAAGTCTTCGATTTTATCTGACAGATTCAGCGATTGAAGTTTATTAGATCATAGGTCTGAGAGCCACTGGGTTTCCTTATTCCCTCGACGTTATTATTATTAATATCATTTTCCATTTTTTTTAAAATTTATAATTTTCGGGTTTTGCATTCTTTATTAATGATTTGTCTGAGGAGATTCATACATACTAACACACAAGCACAAAACACGTAACACACAACCAGTCGCAGTCAGACCACTGCCATGACCATAGGTACTCGTACAACTCTTGATGCACCTGGCAGAACAAGCTAGTATGCGGGACCATACCCATGGATAACTTCGTGCCAGATCTACCAGGTATTCACGTTTACCTGACTCGATATCAAAATTTACCAAACAGTATTCAAGATTCATGTACCTCCAGGCGTGGTAATGTGACTGTCCGATACAGTTGTGACACGAAAATCACAGGGGATCAAGGTGTGACCATTGACCAGCGAAGTCTGTTGGATTTTGGTGACGAATACTACCTTGTTGTGTCCATTTATCGGGATCCCATGGTAAAAAAAATGAGGCGGAATTTCCTTTGTTTAAGGGAGCTCTACCGACCTTACAACCTGTATAACAATAATCTAACGTCGAAATTGACAATGATAATATTACAGTTCATCATCCCATATATAAAATATATGCCACTTTATCGGGACATTCAATTATTTAAATCCTAAAATATGAAAATAAAATGCTTAATTACAGTCCATAAGAGTCAGGTCACAACCTCCCTTTATACAATGAGTAAAGAATTTGGTAGATTACTTTCATAAAATACTTTTTATAAAAGTATTGTCAAACCACATAATGGTATATTTACAATCATGGCCTGTTGGATCTTTGGTCTCACATCTTGCCCAGTGAAAGGTCCCCCTGTGGGGTGAGGCATTGATGGGCTCTGCAAGGGCTCACACTAAATTCACGTAAGAATATTCCTCGTAAAACAATCAATCATATTCCATTATAAATAATGTAATCATATGAATGTTTATATCATCATGAGATGAGACTCCTCATGCTGACCCGAGTCTCGACCGGAAATCTCAAACTCATAATAAATCTGGCAGCCGATATCAAGGCGAGTCCCGCCCACGACCACTTCCAGCAAACTTTTTGTTGCAATTCTAGACACATTGGATACCCAGTGCTATATTTCTTACCAATGCGGGTGTGTTATGCATTTGTAGACCCTGGTCCCACATGTTCTCGCTCTGAGGCCAGCACTTTTACTATCTGACATTTTGCAAAACCTTGCGGCGGTTTCATGTCTAAAACCTATACAGTTTTATCTTGAGGTGTATACTTGCCTTCACCCATTCACACCACGTACTTTTCATGCCATGTTGCCGATTATAATTGCGGAAGCCGGTATTGACCTGCGACTCAAAGCGAGCGCTGACAGTGTCGATTCAACGCCGTCTCAACGCGCAAGACTGCTAGTCATCAGTTGTTACCGGACGAACACCAAACTTGGTGCTGGGCCCAACCATGCACTCCACGCCCGACTGGCGATGGCGTGCGTAATCCGATCATGCCATTTCGCGCTATCTTAACTATATGAAACCGTTTCTCATTCCGGAATAATTATATTTGCCATATCATTTCAGTGGTCTAATTTTCGTATTCTTAACCAGCTTTTATATAAACATGATTTTACACAAAACAACATATTATTTATTTTTTTTTCCAACATTACCGCACTACAAATAACAAAATCTCATGCAGTATAAGCGGATATACTTGGCCCACTTCATGGTTTGTCAAATTATGATCACTAAACACACCACAAAGCAGAAGACATAAGTCTGTGATGAGCCAAACCTCAACACGGTCCCGGGGCTGGCACCAAACGATCCAGTGTACCTCCATTAACAGCAGTTAAAGTCGATCGGGGCCCATCTTAAACGGTCTAACATTGCGATTTGTCAGAAAATAGTCAAAAATTTCTAAAAAATTCTGCACTCGGTACAAAAATTTTGGGTAGGAAATTCTGACCTTTGCGACCTCTAAGCAAATCCCAAATAATTCAATGGCCTTTAGACTAGAAATAACACAAGTAGGAAAATTCCTACCTCGTGAGTTTGACGAAACTCAGAATTTTGGTTCCCATAGCGCTCTCATTCTTGGACCGACTTTATCTTTTGCCCGACGAAGAAGCCTGGTCAGTTAGTGAATCTTAGAGAAGCTAAAAAGAAAAAAAAGAGTCTATCTCTCCTCTCATTTCTCACACCTTGGTGGCATTAGCTTTTGACTTTATGCTTTACGTCACGCCCAGTTCCGGTCAGGCCCGATTAGGCGGATCAGAGCAGGTTCAGGAATGTGAGACCATGCGGGACTCTTGCACGATTTTTTTTTTTTTTTTTTTTTTAAAAGCAAACGGGCATGGTTGCAGCCCATCTTATAACATAATCAAAGAACTGCGGTGATTCATCAAAATCTACATATCACGGTCCATTTACAAATACAAACTTTACTTTTATTACGATGAACGGACCTACGTAGCAGTACGACCATAGTGTTAGCCATTAATAACAGGATGTTGTGGCGTCTTCTCATATTTCTACGGATTAAGCGGTTACTAAGCTTTGCAGCTTAGTGAAACATATCTTATAACTTATACAGATGCACGTGCATATACACAGTAATAAGTGTGCAACCATGCATGAATGCTAGAAGTTTAGCGCGTTTTCATAACATGGACATACAAGTACTTAAGCTCTGCCGCTGACATCGTTGTGGGACTCGGTAAGGGATTCTGAACATTCTTATCAGTTATACTTTATAATAGACTTATTTTTCGGTCAGGACCCATGGGAGATTCTGAACTTATTCTTATCTACGGAGTTTACACTTGTTCGAGGTTCTACGTGAGTACTCTGAGAGAATCCGCAGGCGATATCTTTAGATTTGCGAACTTAATCTTATCTGAAGTACTTGTGTTCACAGGAACTTATCGCGATCTTCTGGGCCTCTGAATTATGAAACTTGGACATGTATTTCGGATCTTATACATGTCTTCTGAGCATATACTCTTATATGGTTGAGTACCGTGTTTTCGGAACTTATCGTATGTCCTTTGAGACAAGAATTGCCCTTAGGTACCTACGAGAATTTATCTGAGAGAGCCGGAACTTATCATGTCTGGGGACTTATCGGATAATGGGCCAAATTTGTGAATCTGGACTTATGGATCTAAGAGTTATCGATTCACGAAATTTGCGTAGGTACTCTGGGGACTTGTCGAGAACCGAAACGAAGAAGCGGGCCATTAAATAAGGGTACGATGAGATAGGAAGCTCTTTTAGGGTTACAGTACGGTGGTGCCTCAGACCATATTAAATCACGGGAGTACGTAGATTTTCACGAGACCTTGACCAGTCTGAGGTACGTCGTGCTGACGGATCGAGATGCGGGACCAAGGGCCGAGTGCGGACTGTGGATCTGGGAGTACCGTAGATCCTTCCTGAGCGGATCAGTCTGAGTTCATGAATCTGAGTACAGTAAATCTTGAACATGTCAAATTGGGACACTTCGAATCTGAGTGCCAGTAAACCTCTGGGGTTGATCAGGATAAAAGCAGACATTAAGATCAGAATACCGTGGTGCTAGAACAATCAAAATCACGAGTGCGGTAAGATTTCAAAGCACCATTGGGTAAGAATTTTTGTGATCTTCAAGGACTTATGATCGAGTGTGATGCTAGAACTTAATGAAGGCGAAACCACGTAAATTCTTGTAAGACTATGCGAGATAAAGTGCGGTAGGTGCTGCAGGCAGATCGAATCTGGGGACATAGGATGAGAGATTGCCGTGGGTACTACGGACCTTATCTGACGGGAACTTGTCGGATCACGAAGTACCGTGGAGTGCTTCACGGAAGCAATCATATACGAGGGTGCGGCGGAGTGCTACGGGCGAAATCAGGCAGTCCCTTGCGGTCTTACGGATCTTGTTCAGAGGTGAGTGCAGTGGAGTGCTAGACAGATCCTGGTACATTCGGATCTTACGCTTGTTCTCTATTGAGAGTCTTATCGCGTATGCGATGCATTGCTACTGATTATAAGATGGTGGGTAGTGATATACTAGAAAGTGCGATAAGTCTTTAGAGTTGCCATGGCACTGACGGAATCTTAAGTACCTAAGCGGGAGATCTTAGTAGCACTGTCGGGCCAGTGCGGCAGCACTAAGTCAAACGTCCATAATTGTTCTTTGATCTATAGGTGATGTATGATGTATCGTCTTTCATATATTCTTTTAAATACGTAAATCGTCTTTGCTAATAAATTGGAATCACTCGATGGGATATTCTAACTGAGTTATGGCATTTCATGGCTAGTCGGTTTAAGATTTTCTGAAGGATGATTAAAGTATTTATTTTCAGGTGCCTTGTCTCGATATTTGGCTGGATCCTTGTTTAAAAATAAAGTTTTAAGGTTCGAATAAGTTGAGATCACCAATCAGAACACCCAGGAACTTCGAATCATCAGAAACAACTCGGACTACACTATGATCAATTGGTGCATGAAGTAGGCTTGCAGCCCACTTTGAGTGGATTACAGGCCGCCAGATGTGTTGGGTGCCCTATAATAGGATTTGTTCTCCTTGAAGTCTATTTTAATTGGCCATGAATCACTCAAATCGGATAAGAAATGAGCAGGATTCACGACAGATAGAAAACTAGTCAGCTTGGAAAACGAGCGTGATTACCTGTTAGGACTTTAAGTTCTCTGGTGGACTGTTAAAAATAGCCAGGCAGTTCTGCCAGTGAGACTTTGGCTACCGGTAGGTCCCGAAAAGTGCCAGAATGTGTGTTTTCTCACATTTTTCGCCATGTGATCTGATCTGTAAACCACAGCGCACGTCAAGTGTTTAATTGTCTTGGAATCTTTTATTCGTTATATACCGATTTTATGTCTTTAAAGCTTTGTGGTTTCTTCCAAAACATCTAATATGGGTTAAAACCCATAAACCAGCGTGATGTTTAGTTGGGTTTAATTCTAAACCTAACTTCGAATACTCTCGATGTGAATCCATCCTGAGGAAGGTTGTGTTTATCATATGCATTGGGTTTTATCAACCTTCCTTTCTGATTTTGAACAAGATGAAACCCTGGAAAAAACCGGGTTTGACAAAATAATATCCTACAAACCCCAAAGATACATGCCAAATCTCTGTGATCATAATCGAGTTGGTTTTTCTTGCAGAAATCAGTTCCATACCTCTTGATCTTGGCTTGATCTCTCTTTCTGTATTTCTCTTATACATATCAGCCCCAGGTTCTTTTAAATGGGGTGAATTTGGTCTTTTAAAACTCCATGTTTTTAAGGCTTGTTGACCTCAAATTGTTTTGGGTTAAGTTTGCCTTTGCTATTTGTAACTCAATTCTATTTATGAATTAAACTTTCTTTTATTTCTTTTGTTGCAGTCTATCATTAATATCTTTTTAGGCCATACGAACCAATTTACAATTTTGTTAAAGTCTATCTTGATTCTCTCGTTCCGGTTTACGTTTCCTTCTTGATGGTCGATCATCAACACAAAACCACTAAACATGTCGAAAGCAGCTGGGTATCTCTTCCGAGTGTTACTTTCTATTTTTCCTTTCTTTTTCTTTCTTTTATTTTTCCTTTTTCCTTGCTTTTCTTGTTTTTATCTTTCATTTCTTCTTCCACTTGACACTTGATAATATGGTATTCACACAAATGCACTACATATATTATGTGTGTCTTGACATCAGATTGCATGAAAACGAAGTCAGGCGCATCTTTCGAGTCAGCGTCAGCCGAGGATATCGTTGTAGACAGAACTCGCGGTGAAGTCCCATTTAAGTAATCAAAGTCTAGACAATTTTGGGTTTATAGACCACTATGGCAATATATTATTATTAATATCATTTTGTCATTTTTTACTACTAATTTTCAGGTTGTAAAGTTCTTTGATACAACTCTTTTTTAGAAGCAGTCTTATCATATTACTATTCTATTCTTGTATATTTGATGACGATATGATTATTACAGAGGTGATGATGATATGCGAGAATTCAGGATCGCACTCTTGATTAGTCAATTTGATGTTGATCTTAGCCCTCTTGATACTTTCTTGGTCTAGAATTCTTCTTACGCCATATGGATTTATTCATCTTCTTTCGGGCTAGTATACTTCAATCTAATTTCCGACCAGTATCGCGATAGCCAGATGGTCTCAACACACCCGATTAGTCTCAGCATTAGCCTCGATTATAGCAGGTGAAATCACTGTCGATGTTCTCTCACAACTCAACGCTTGGGAGTCTAATCTATCTCTTATTACTGCATTTGATATTTCTTATGCGGTACATGTGAATCAATATCAGTTGATACCCTGGTCCTCCCATTATCACGTGTTCTGGGGTTCTTGATATTTGAAAGGCACCATCTTGATGATCACTACATTTTTTCTTCTATTATCTATTAACGCCAGGGCATGTTCAGAATCTGATTAGGCGAGTTATCCAACCCGATCGTCGATCTACTCTGAAGGATATTGTTTCATGCCTGTGATTGGTTCTCTTATCTCTTGGAAGGCAAAACCAGTTCTTCTCGTTCAAACCTTGAATCGAGAATATAGAGCAAACGACCTGCTCATGAACTTATTTAATTCTGAGTGGTTTAATGTAGGATCTTGGTGTTGATGACCCTTTGCAACTAAACTTCGTGCGTGTGGAAGTGCTATTCAAATTGCTCATAATGATGTCTTCCATGAACGTACTAAACATATTGAGATTTATTATCACTTCATTCGTCATCATTTGGTTTAGGGTACCTCATGCTGTGCCAGCATCTGGGACAGTTAAAAATATCTTCCTGAAACCCTTTCTCGAGAGACTTTTGAAGCTTTAACCCAACTCCAAAATGGTTTCTCTTAAACCACCATGAGTTTGAGGGGATGTTAGATTATATGTATATGGAAATTGTATATTTTCCTTTTTAAAGTTTGTGTAACCAAACATATAGTCTTCACTTTTGTACATATATTACTTTCACATATAAAAGACTCATGTCTCTTCATCCATAGACATGGTGTCGTCGTAAGTAATTCAACTTTCTAGTCTTGAAAAGGATCATATAGCCAGGCGCGAGAGAGGCAAGAAGATTCATCCCGTTAAGCCCAAAAACTTGGACGAAAGAAGAACCAAAGCAAAGATTGTTCCAACTATAGGCTGGAATTCAGCACTTGTTGACTTCATTGCATCTTGAATGATCACCACATATTCAGCAAGAAAAAGAAAGCATTAAGCGAGATTTATGATTCCCGAAACCATGTAATCAAAGATGTAAATATTATCAAAATATAGAGATCCACATCTCATCACGGGTGAGTGTAGGAGGAGGAGGAAGAGGAAAGAGAAGATGAAGATGAGAGAGGGGTGGGGATCAAAATTGATATTTTTAAATAATAAAATTTTTGGACAGAATTAGATGACGCATAGTAGTAAGAGAGAAGGGGATGGGGATCAGTGAGTTTAAAAAAATAATATGTAACAGTTTGGACGATTAGATGGTGACTCACGGGACCAGGAGATAGAGGGTGAGATCGGATTTTTAAAAATAAAATAAAATTTTTGATTAATCTGTTAGATAATGGCCCACATTTTTCTATTAATTTAGTGATTTTTGTGAATGTCCTTCAACATACATAATAACAATTAGAAGAAATGTGAGAAATTGTCAAATTAAAATTGTTTCAAACTAATCTGCAGAAATCAAAAACGCATTGGGACAAAAATTCACAGTCTGTTGGTTCCTTGAAAGTTCCCATAATCTAGTAAAATGCCACAATAAATATTGAAATAAATAAAAGCTGAGTGCTAGAGATGTCATTTCACTAGGAAAACTTAAATGAAGGAATTCTTTACCCAAAAATTGCTAGAAATTATTTATTTCACTAAGGAAAATGCGATGACAAGTTCTGCATGTAATAAATAAAGCGAAAATTTCATCTTAGATGATTAATACCAACATGTTCTTATTGTTGATTGGTTGTTGTTGTTGCATATAGTGAGATCTCTCAGCTTCACATAGGTCCTTGAATAATTTTTGAAGTTCTTGCCCGGCTTTCTCCATCTCACCTTTTTCGTGTATCACGTCTCAGCACAAGAGTTGTCCCAGGAGTTTCTCTCTACCTTAAATACTTTGCATCTTCTTACCATGTTAGACTTTGAGAAAAAAGTCTGTTTGACTTCATAAACATTTAATTTCGAAATATCCTTGGACTTTTATATGGAAAAACTACTTGAAATGTGGATCTGGCTTGTCTCTCTTGATTTTGCTCGCAGTTTGAGCTTAGTCAATGTCTGATTTGTGGATTATACAATTTTATTGGGTGCAAACAATTGCCCATTGCATACATTCACGGCTGTGGTATGTATTAAAACTTCAAATATTTTCTGACGTCTTAATGCGAAGACCCCAGAAGGTGCGCTCTTGGCTGTAGTTTGGATTTGCGGCAAGATCCATCTTCTTCCTTTTCCTGAGTTTATGCTCTGCCATTTCTGTTTTGAGCCTCACCATTATAGAAGATTGATCGTGCGTTGGCTCTTATCTTATTAGGTACCTTAATTATTGAAAAGATGTAACTTTTATGATTTTCTTGACAATGTGACTCTTGATTGTGAATTTCTTCTTGAAGGAGAATATTTTGATGATTTAAAGTTTTCCTTGATGCAAAAGAAATCAAAACATGCATTATCATTAAACTCTCCATTAGCGTTTGAAAATGATATTGATTGAACTCTTGAAAAATTATTTTGATGTCATTTGGTTGTTCTAAAAATTTTATTGAGTGTAGAACTTGAAAATAATCCTTGAATGCACATCTTGAAAAAAGTTATTTAAAGAAGATTGAATGCACAGAAGAGTTTTCCATTTTAATGAAAAATAATCCTTTTCAATAGAAAGAATTCTTTTGATATCTAGATTATTATTTCAAAATTTCTCAAAATTAGCAGATTTTGAAAACAAATCTAGATTACATACCAAAAAATTCTTTTTTGATGTGGTTGTTATTTCAAAGTGTTCTATTCATGTCAAGAAATTTGTTGTCCTCTATTAACACTTACTCCAAAGGGTAGTTTGCTGATGTACGTCCAGCCTTTAGTAGAAGGAAGTGGCTCATCATAGACTTAATGTTGTGCAGCTGGTTTGGTGTAAAAACAAACATTTTGGGAAAGCCTCTTTGTTACATGGCGAAGCCTGGACATTACTAATTATATTGTTGGATACTCAAACTATGCATGGTGGTGAAATTTAAAACTTCATAAGAAGAATCTCCGGGCACTACCCTCCTTAAGTTCATCAACAAATTTTACCTTGTGAGTCTAAGCAACTCCGAAGTTTGACTCTACAAGAGATTCACTTAGGATTAGGGATGAGTTAGTTCAACTCTTACAGTGGCCTTGGTTTGTTGAACTGCTTGGTCATAGTCTTATCTCACATTATTAGAACCTTTAAAGTCATTCTTGAGGAATGATCAAGTGGTTCTTCAGTTCTTCTATAAATCTGAAAAATATTAAATGCATTAGAAAATTGGTTACTGAGTTTGCTCTACCATTGCTGGAATATTCATCCTATGTTGCTTCTAGTGTTATAGATCTTAGTCTTTGAGATTCTGATATCTTACTCTAAAAATTTGATGGCATCTTCGGTAAGATGGGGACCTAGTGGGCGTGCTAAAAAATGTTTGGTGATTTTTGTGGATGTCTTTAACATATATAATAAAGAAAATTAGAAAAATGAGTAGGTGTGCGGAAATTAAGTAATTTTCAAGCTAATATATGCAAAAATCAGAAACTTCTAATCCAAATGAAAAATTATGATTTCAGTTCACTTAGTGAGTTCCCAATAATCAGTAAATACGGCACATTAATAAGCCAGAAAATAGAAAATGGCTGGAAATTCTTAAGAAAGAATTGTTTCTTATTTTATTAAGAAAGCTTCAATGAAGAAATTGTTAAGAGAGGTGCTAGAAGAAAATTGTTTATATTCCCTAGGGCTTAAGGCATTAAATCACACTAAATAAGAAAGCAAATTTCTCTTGGAATATTCTTTGCTAAGTAGTTCATTATTGTTAATTGATTGGTTGTTAGTGCCTTCCTCGTGAGAGCTCTCCTCATTTTATAGGAGTCCTTGAATAGCTACACAATCGCACTAACCCCGCTGGGAAGGTGGAATCTGATGGCGAGGTGAACTCTTCTTTGTTTTTTTATCTGTTGTTTAGTTTTAATTTATATATATTTTCATGAAATAAAACTATAACATGTACATATAAACAATCTTAGTAATTAATTGTTCGCAATATTAATACATATATCGAGTCTTATTTACTTGCCCTTATACAATTTCACTATTACAAGCTCTGACATGTAAACAAAATCAAAACCTACTTAGGGTGGGCTTCTATTCTTTGTGTTGGCCACACGGCGACATGAATAAGTGGATGTCTCTTCGTCACTACATGGATAAAACACCAGTGTAGTTTATTGATGGAAACCATCTGTATATCTTGACCATACAGTGAATCATGTTTGTTACTACATATACAATAGCTTATAATATCTCCTTATTTTACATATCATATGCATCTTCATTATCATTTGTATATTTCATGCATTTTCATATTTATCGCTGTTCATATTATCTTATATCATCTTGTATAATTTTTTTTCTTATGGTTGTATATTCCAAAGACGTGGATAAGGGAGATAACTGTATATACCTGAAGGTATCATCACCGTATGAAACAATGTCCTATGCCTATACAATATGACCCAAACGAGGTCGTATATACCTGAAGGTATCATCACTGTACGAGTCAGTGAGCTATGCCTGTATTATGTGACCCAAACGGGGCCGCTGTAATGACCCAAACGGGGCCCTCTTTATTGACCCAAATGGGGCCAACTTATAACTTAGAACCCTCGCCATAGGTACGCCTAGTTTTGTCCATTCACTTTGAAATATATGCAGGAAATCAAGCTTATTAGGTTTTTATTTGAGTTAGAGATATCATACTAGTCATTTAAATGTTTTTAGTACTGTTCATGTGTTCATATTTCATATATCAACCCATCTTTTATTTATTTACTTCAAATACTTTACACCAAAATATTTCATACAAACAACATTTCAATTTAATGAATTTTCTAGATCCAATGGGGTCCAAATTTGAATACACTTATTTCAAGGAGATTGTTCCCTAGAAGCTTGGTTTACCCAAAAATTTGAATCACTCAATTTGATGAGTAAAACTCAACTTATGGCCCAAATACCCAAAACACCAAAATCGTATTTAAATCGCGAAAAACAGGTTTCACATTACGTAATTCTTCGGGTCCAAATTTGAATACAATTATTTCAAGGATATTTGTTCTCCTAGAAGTCTAGTTTACCCAGATATTTGAATCACTCAATTTGGATGAGTGAAACTCAACTTATGGCCTAAATACCCAAAATTATACCAAAACACAAAAACTGTATTAGAAACTGCCCGAAAACAGGGTTTTGTTTTGACGAATTTTATGGGTCCAATGGGGTCCAAATTTGAATACATTTATTTCAAGGATATTTGTTTTCCTAGAAGTCTAGGTTACTTAGAAATTTGAATCACTAAATTTGGATGAGTTATGGACAAGATATGGCTAAGATAAAAACGGGTTTTGGAAAATTTTCGACAACATCTCCCTTAAACCCCAACATTTCCTTTATACAAACATTCTCACCCGAGGACCACAACCAACTCAAACAACTTCAAAACAAAACATAAACTGAACTAAAACAATTAAAATCACACTTATACGTTGTGGTTTGATGAAACCTAAACGAATGCTCAAAGAAGTTAGGATGAGTTCCTAACCTTAATCTTTCTTCAAACTTGCTTCCTCCTCCTTCCTTCCTTCTCTTGCTTTCGAACAAATAACCCAAAGATGACTTCTCCCTTCAACAACCGTCTCTCTCTCTCTCTCTCTCTCTCTCTCTCTCTCTCTCTTTTCTCCACATGAGCAAATTGTCATTCAATACACCATTTTGGTCTTATCCCTAATTTTGGTGTAAGGCCTTGTTTGGCCTTGCATTTTTAGTTAGTTTTCCCATTTTTGCTCAAAAGCCCTTCATCTCTCTTCATTTGCTCTTCAAATTATCTCATTATTCTATTTTGGCATATAAACTTCTTATCTTATGCCCTTTGGGTCTTTATTTTACAATTTACCCTTTTGCCCTTGATTCTTGAATTTAATTTATAGGTTGTTATCATTTTCACACTTAATACTATAAATTCCGGAAAATTTCAAATTTAACATATATTATACCCTAAACTTGTTATAAAACGATTAAGGTATATTTCGGGGTATTACACTACCCAAGTTCTCAACTTCCCCATGTTTTCTCTAATACCCCCACTTCCTCAAGTTTTGCCCATGTTTCTTTTAGGGAGGCTCACTCCCCAAGTTTTCTCCACCACCTTAAATAACTACCTATATCTTCTTCCCATAAAAATTGGAATTTAAGAAAAGTCTCGTTTGACTTCGTAAACATTTTTAAAATTCCTTATAAATACTCTTAGACTTTATAAGGGCTTACCCAAATGGATTTAAGCCCATTTGATTTTGCTACTGCATAGGCCTAAATACATTTCAGAATTATGCCAATTTTAATTTGGGTGCAAAAACCTACTTAACTGGTTAAATTTTACTAAGGACAATTTTGGGAAGAGGCATCATAAATTGGATTATGTCAGAATACTTGGTCCCGGAGAGTGTACAAAGACATGACACCAGAGGGTGGCAGAGTGCCTATGTCACACTGTAGTATTTTGGAGACTAAAGTAGGAAATGAAAGTTTATGGAACCTGGAATTTGTGGTATTAAACCAAGGGTACAATGGTCATTAAGCAAAAAGGGTATGCAAATCATAATCAAGTAGATGGGCCATAGTACTAATAAAGTAAGCAGCAATTGCAATAATTAAAAGTTGAGGGTTATTTGCAATTAAAGGAAATCGCTAAAAATATAAAAATGGGAAAATAAAACTAAAAATGCTTGGCTCTTGGTCTCCAAAAGGTTAGGGGTTCACTGGCTTTGAGAAGAGTAGCGAGAGAGCCAAGAGCAAGAGGAAGAGAAGGAAGAAGAAGGAAGAGGAGAAGAAGATCAAGGTATGAATTCCTATTTTTTGATTTTGATATGAATCCTAAGGTTTTGATGGAGATTAGTTTCTCCTTTTGGTCTAGGGAAGCCAGTGTAAAACTTCACATAAACTCCTTGAATTGGCTGGGGTTAGTGAGAGTAAAACCCCAATTGGGAGAAAATAGACATGGAATCATCAAATTTTGTAGTTTGATAAAGAACAGGATCTAGGTAGTGTCTTCTGGATTTTCAAATTTAAAGTTTTGTGTTTCGAGGTTCCAAAGCACCAATCTAAATGTGGTGGAGTTGTTTTCGATGATTTGATGATGTTTCTTAAGTGTTATGAATTATAGTTGTATGGAGTGAATTGGCATCAAAAAGTGGGGAAAACAACAAAATCTCTGGGCAAAATTTTAGGCCGCATCGGTACATGAACAGTAGTGTACCCAAGACACCCCAATTAGAAGCAAAAGTGTACTGGTACATGAACAAGGTACCAAAGACACCCTGCCTCGCTTTTCCTGCTTTCGACCCGGGCCAGAGGATTTTGGCCATAACTTGCTCATTTCTATCCGATTTGAGTGATTCAAGTGGCTACTAAACTAGACTTCAAGGAGAACAAAACTTAAGAAGTAGGAATCGTCAAATTAAGATCCTATGGCCTAAAATTCAATTAAAGTGGGGCCATGTGCAAGAAAATCTCTGCATCAGCTTTGGACATAGAGTAGTCCCGGTTGTTTCTGACGTAACTTGAGTTTCTGGCGGTTCGATTGGGTGATTCCAGTTGAATAGAACCCTTAGCACCTTAGCTTTAAAAGAGTATAAAGAGGTGACTAAGTCTAGGCTAATGCTAAGTTATGCATTAATTTGTCGTATTCTGTTGAGAAAATGAATGTTTTTTTTAGATATGTGAAACGCGCTTCAAGCCAAATGTGATAAGAGTTCTTAAATTCCTATTTCCAAAATATTTAGTGTTATTATTATTATTACAAACTGTTTATTAATCGGTATTTCATGGTTTTGAATGCAAACCATTTTCAAGAAGCAAGCAATGAGTTAAAAAGCAAGTAATGGTTCGGATGCATCCAATCATACATGTAGTTGAAAAGCAAGCAAATGGGTTGATTTAAACCATAATTGAAAAGTAAGCAAATGGTTTCGATTTAAACCATAATTGAAAAGTAAGCAAATGATTTTGAATAATTAAACCATTTTTCAAGCAAGCAAGTAAGCAAATGGTTTTGAAGAATTAAACCATTTTCCAAGTAAGCAAGCAAGCAAATGATTTTAAATTGTAAAACCATTTTTCAAAGAGCAAGCAAGCAAGCAAAAAGAATGTTTGTGAAAATGCCTTCCTAGTGACACGCACGTGAACAGGCGCTCTGCAATCCAAGTGGTGACGGCGACACGAAAGTCAATTTCCACCATATTCACTTGGAAAGGTGATGCGGACAAAGGTCCTTCCACGGCACGGCTTGAGCACAGTTCCTCGTTCACTAGGGTATAGCAAGCAAAATAAAACAAACGGCCGACGCTTACAGTTGATGTATATGCTGCTTTGAAAATCAATCATTGGTTCCCCGGTCGCCTGTGCTCCGGAGAGTTTTAAAGCAAACGGTTGAGCTCAGCTTCCGCTTGGGATTTCAAACATCGGTTGAGCCAAGCCCCGTGGGTTTTATTTTCAGCATGTGGTCGAGCTCAAGCTCCCCATTTTTATGGTGCCTGAGAAACTTTTAAAGCAAAGGTTTGTGAAAGGTTTTAAGAAACTTTTCAAAACAAGATAAAGCAAGCAAGAAAGAGAAAATTTTTAGAAGTTTTATACCCAAGCAAGCGCAAGCAATAAGAGTTTTACAAGCTTTTAAAGAAAAGCTTAAACAAAGCAAGCAAGTACAAAAGGTAAGTAAGCAAAGAAAAGTTTTAGAAACTTTTAAAGCAAGCAAAGCAAAGAAAGCTTCGAAAATAATTTCAGAAAGAGGAGTTTTACGCTTTGAGATGTGTTTTTCCCGGAAAAGCAAAACAATTTATGAAAATATACACTCACCGAGCTCGTTTAGCTCATTATTTTGTATTTTAAAACTATTTTCCTGCGCATGTACGCAAGACAGAGCACAATAGGATTGGTCCCGACATCAAGATGGTGTCGGTATTAAATAATATTTTGTAAGAACATACTTTGAATTTGTATATGGAACATATGTATGTACATAGTTTAGTATGATGGGAATGTGTTGGTATGCTGGTTGCCATATTTTGGATATAGTGTAAATTGGATGTATACAGGATTTGGAATTAGACTACGTGCAGCCGTCATGCTGCCGAAGTTTTTCCGCTGCTAAGATTTTACCAAATCCTAAGTCATAAATAAAGAAAAATTTTATAGAGGTTTGCTAAAGCAATATCGTTTCGCTTCACAGGATTTCTAGTCGCTAGAGGTAACGGGTCAGATTTACAGGAGGGTCTACACGCCGCCGAGGCGGGTGTGTCAATGCCCAATTAATCAAAATGGCGCATCATTTTAAAGAAGAAAGGTAGAAAGTTGGGATTATTCTTATATTTACTGCTTTCTCATTGTTGTGATGCCCCAAACCCGGGGGTCCGTTGACAATCCGTCAACTCACGGAATACATGTAGTCATTGAGTATCTCAATGCCATAAAATGAGTGTCTCTCTACCCGAGACTCAAACATAAGTAAAAAAAATGGCCACGCCGGGCCCATACATCAATACTCACCAAAATATAACCAACTATATTACAATGGGCCAAGAGTTAATCTACACTCTATACAAACATGTATCAATCATAATGTTTCATACATCTGGCTAAAATATATAATCAAACATGGCTATTTCTTCTCAAAAGCGGCCTCTAGTGAGCGTCGTCTTCCTGAATACTCTCAGTACTTGAAAGGCGGATCCCATGACGGGGTGAGCAACAGTAGTTGTATTTTCCTACAAGGGCTACTCCCCACCTAAAATGCGCATGCAATGGCACACAACAACCATACTCATTCCATACAAATTTTAAATTTCACACATGGAATGATTTATATCATGCATGAGATGAGACCTCCCCATGACATACCCCGAGTCCCGACCGACTCCCTCACACATGACATACCAAGTGTGAAAAATAGTCATTGGGGTTCCACCCAATGACTCACTCATTGGACCAACCTCCAATACACATTTGAATTGTTGTCAAATTTTGTGTGTTTATTTATTTATTTATGGGCCACGTCTTTTTGGGGTCACACCACAGGATATACTTACACCTTCCGACATTTTTACAAACTTTCACCGCCGGAGATCATGTCTAACCGCATGTGAATTTGGGAATTTCACCCTAGGGGGGATCTACCCCAACTTGCTCGGCCCAACACACATGATTTTTATTATTATTTATTTCTTTGTTTCCAATTATGGACCGTGGGTCTCGACCTTGGACGTTGTCCCATTTCCAAGCCCATCACACCCATTCACTAAGAATGGTGAATTCAACATCACAATTCTCCCGCACCCGATTGGATGCGATGCTACATGTCTATGAATGCAATCATGCCAATTCATATATTCAATTCTCATGGTTCATACGCAATTTTATTTGATATAATTCAAACAATCATGTTAACACATCAATTTAGCATGCATCAACAATCTCATTCTCCACACATCAAACATGTTGTTCATATCAAATAATAACATGCAAGCAATTTCACATGGACAATTTCAAATTGTGGGTCGTTCCCGATCGCTTTTTAAATGGGCCCCCAAATCTACTCGTGGACTGCCCAAGGATGCCCTCATCAAGTGCATTCGGGCCGCATTTCTTTGGGACTGAAATACACGGCCGTTCTCGGCCTCTTAACTCCCAAGCCCATTCTTTTGGCTTTTTAGACAAGAAATAAGCAATTGCGAGAAAGACCCCACTTCTGAAATATCGAAACTCCACAATCCCGTACCCACGTTGTAGCCCTTGCAGCTGGAGTGATCAACTTTACCCTCTCGTCGTCTGGATTCGACGGACCGATCATCGGAAAATCTAGAGAGAATGTGAGCTTCTCTCTCTAACTCCTTTGCCTCTCTTTTTCTCTTTCTCTCTTCTCTTTCTTTTTCCTCCCCCTTCTCCCCAAACCGGTTGGGTCAAGTGAGATGTCCTCTCACTTGCTACATGTCACACTTGCAGAGCCCCTGATTTCCCTTATCACCTTATCCATTCACTGATTTCCACCAACCATGTTGCCATGTTCCATAACCCACTTCGAGCCCTTCGTTGACTCATCCTACACTTGACACGCTGGTATTAATCGCGAGCCACTCATCACATGTCAAGCCATTCCGTACTACTTTGGCGCCCAAAACGCGGAAATTCGACCGTCTAAAATTCACTAAATTGGATGCTGATTCGATACTTAGTCAGATTTCAGCACGATTCTAACTAGAAGTTTGTTTCGTCTTCCGAGATCTAGAAAAATTCCGTATCTTCAATCGAAATTACTGTTTTACCCTTTCTCAGGAAATTTGAATTTCCTTGGGTTTTACAATTGTTGCTTTAAATCCTTTAATAATTCAATTTATTTCTCTTAATTCATGGACCATCAAAGGTCCAACCTTAATGTATTTACAAACCTCCAGCTTTAAAGAAAATTGTCTAATAATTTCAAATTGTGTTTTTAAAAGATTTTTACATTCCACATTTTCTAAAATTCCCAATTCAAATTCAATTTTTTAAAAACCCCAATTTTAAAATCACCTCCTAAGGTTGGCCAATTAAATCATAATTTCCAAAATTCAAGTTTTCAATTACGAAAAATTCAAATTCTCAATTATAATTTAATTCTCAATTGATTTGTTCTCCCAAATCTAAAATTCAAATTCAAAGTTATCAATTTCAAAATTCAAATATTCAAATCCAAAATTCAAATTCTTAATTCAAAAATTAAAAATTAATTTTTAAAATTTTTAATTCTTTATTTATAAAATTCACAAATTAAAATATCACGCTTTCAAAAATTCACAAATTAAATGTACTTAATTCAAAATTAAAAATCAAACTCCTTTTCTAAAAATCCATTTGTCAAAAATTTCTGGATACTTCAACTTAGTTTTTAAAATTTTCAATAACACGATTAATTGTATAATTTTAATAACATGAAATATAGTGGGATTAACTCCTATAACAGATAAATGTATTTGGGTGAGGGTCCAATATCCATTATATCCTTTTAAAGTAATTAAGCTAACTATAATATGTTTTCTTATCTATATGTGATTATTTCGTATTTGCTCTTATATTAACCTTATTTTCTATTAATAATGCTCTCTAATCAATGCCAACGATGTTTTCATTCACTTTGCTTTTATATTTCATACTTGATATGTTTTTACTTTGTCTTTGTTTCTTCATATTGCTTGGTATCTATTGATCCATTAATCAATCAAGCCATGTTTGCTTCGGGCTGATTAAGTAGATATTCAACCTCTTGGGTTTAGAGAGGTCTTATGGGTTTTTTTCTATACATTTTCGATAAGTAACCTAATCCATCGACTTAGACTCAATTTTTCTAGAGTTGAAAAATGGGCTGGCTCGACCCATTCGGACCGGGGGCTAAAATGGGTTGGACCAATATGGCCCACTTTTATTCGGACCAGCTTATAGCTAACACAACCCTATATGGGCTGTAAGCCAAAATAGGTCGAAAATTTTTAAAATATAAAATTAATTAATTAATAACAATTCTACATTTTTTATTTGCAAAATAAAGTTTTATTTGAAATAATTAAAGTTTATTTTATATTTCTAAAAAATTATATAAAAATAAGCCAATGAGGTTGGCTTAGTGGTTAAAAGGACTGATGAGCATAGAGACTACAGGTTCGACATCCATAACATAATGCTACAACATTGTAATGCAAAATGATCAAATATAAAAAATATATATATTTTAGTTATATTTATATAATATTTTTAATTCATTTATTTTATTAAAATAAATATTTGAAAACATTATGATAACTACTTTTTATAAATAATAATTTTATATTTTAAAAAAACAATATTTTTTCATGATAGAAATTTGACTATTTAAAAGAACTTGCCAAACTATGTACAAGTATTAAAAATAAAATACTATATAAAATTGTATTATAAAATATTTGGTAATAGTCTTCAAAAAATGGTGTTAAAAAATATTTTTCATAACCATTTAAAAACTAATTATTAAACATATGCTTTTATAGGAATATGATTTGGGAAAGTATTTTTAAAAGATAATAGTAAAAAACAATTTTAAATATGATCGAAAATAAGACTTTTTGGAAATGTAATTTTTAAAAAATTTCAAAATGTATAATAAAAGTTATTTTATCAAAAATAAATAAATAAAAGTTATTATTTGATTTTATTTTTTATATAAAACAAAAATTAATTTGATTTTTATTATACTTATTATTTATAATAATAATTTAAATTACGCAAAATAAAATCTAAGTGGCTGGTTAGTCTCGACCCTAACTCATGTGGGCTAACTCTGACCCTAAAACATGGGCCAGGTAAATTTGTAGGCTCGACCATTCAGCCCATGACTTATTTAGGGCTCTACTTGGAACCCAAACACACCAAATTAACGGGTCAAAATGGGTTGGCCCATTGAGCCAAGCCCACATTCCCAACTCTAGGTTTTTCCATACTTATTTTTCTTATCAGCTTTGTACCACAATTAGGCCATAGTTTAAGATTTTATATCTCTTATTTTGGTTTTTCATTTAGAAAAAAAAAAAAAAAGACAATTCTAAACTCCGTTTTCAAAATACAAATGACCCGCCATCAAGAAAATACGTTGCCTACAACTAGATTACCAAATTATTTCTAAATCCTTACCATAGTTTTCTATAACCCTCAGTCCAAAGTCTTTGCTTCACAAAACCGACTTCAATTCAATTATGAAAACTATATATTTAAAATTTTCATTTTAACAATTTTCAGTTTCATTTTATAAGTGTCATAAGTTGAATTTCCATTTTATGTACAACTATAATATAATTCGGGTACAACCTATGTAAACCTTTAGATACTAAATAAGAGTCACTATTATTTGCACCATTTTTTATAAAATATTTAGACTTTTTATCAAATAAGATTATTCTTTGCTATTATTTCATTATTATTTTCTTTTCTAGAAATTAAAGTTGAAATGACAGTAAAGAAAATACTAAATATTGAATATGATATAAATTTTTTTAAATTAGCATAATGCCCTTATATTTAATTACCATGTTGCATGGGTTGTAAATTGTAATTGCCAATAAAATAAAATAAAATAAAATAAAATAAATTGCTTTCTTTAATTTCTTTTTTAATTATGAGGATCTCATGCTTTTTTTTAAAAAAATAAATAATTTTATTGATTTAAATTAATAATACATTCGACAAAACATAGAATCAAATTCGCTAAAGACTTAAGAAGATAACACATATCAAGGTTAATATATAACATAAAGAATCGACTCAAAGTCTACATATTTAATAATCCTATAATAACTATAACACTTATGATTCTCGAATATGTTTTGCTATTCAATCGCTTATCAGACAAACGATACAAATCACATATTGTAAATAAGTCGATATATTACCAAGAATCATATATATGTGAAAGAATCATTTTATTGCCAAAAAAATGATAGAGATATATTTTATATATTAAAAAAAACCTAATTATAATAATAATTTATTTTTAATGGCTAAATTTCAATAATATATTTTAAATTTTTAATATTATAATTATTTTCATTCAATGATAATTTTTCAAATTATTTATTCCTGGCGATAATTTATCAAAAGATTTTCAAAAGATATAAAGCACTCGAGAAATTCCAATTTCTCGGAAAAAGTAAGAAAATCCAATTCGACATAAAATCGCTTAATTTCGGTTAAAAATCCGTAATTTATTCTCTAGATCTCGGATGACGAAACGGATTGCACCGTTGGAATCGTCTCGCAAAATCTAGCTAGCACCTAACATTTCGTGAGAATTCGGACGTCTGAGTTGGCACGCTTTACGAGACATCGCTGTCGCCAGAAACAATTCTCGATGCGGACGAAATCACATATAACACGTGACTCATGTGCCATGGCGGTACGAAGAGGAGAACGACAAAATTGACGCCACGTAGACAAGGCCGTAATGTCAAACCGGAAACGGCGGGACATAACGGCTTATTGGGAGAAAAGTTTAAGTCACTAAAGGACAAAAGAAGATAAATGACTGTCTTCCTCCAAATGAGTAAGAAGAGAAAACGTAACCAAGAAAATGGATCCAAAAGAGCCGAAATGGAGGTTTCTGTTTATGAGAGAGTCATCATTCTCTCTAGAAATACTTTGCATCCGACCGTCTACTTCTGATGCTAAGAGAACCGCTCTACGCGAGAGGTTTCATGCACGGATTTAAGTGAGCTTCCTCAAAACTCATTGAGGTATGTGGTTTCTCCCTTACTTGGGTTTTATTCTTCTGCTATACCATGTAAATGTTTCGTTGATCGAGGCCTCGAACGGCGCCGCTTGATCGGTCTCAAACCCGGGACCTAATTGATATTGATTTTTGAAATCCAATGTATGTACCCGTGGATCGCCATGGTCGATTCGGGGTGGTCAACGTTGTACTTTTGTGATAAATCATGGATTGATTTGATGAGGGGCCTAAATGGTCATGGAAATACGTTCACAAAGTGAACCGATGAATGGATGTGTGTGTTTGAACCGCAAACCTAGGTTTTTAATGTCTTGTGAAATAGTGCATTACCTAAAATATATTTTTGTGTGAATATGTGTTTGGTCGAGTGGGATTCAAGTTTGAATTGCTCGTATGATCATTAGCCCAAGGGAGCTAATTTTGATGTATGAATTGGATTAATTACATGACATGATTGTGTGATTGGATATTATGTGGATATGTGCATGTTTACATTTGCATGTGATTGGGGACGCATTTGACCTAAGATATTACGCATTCCATATGCAATAGAACACCCTAGGACTATGGGGAGCCGAGCGCATTTGCATTTGGCTTGTAGAAATCTGCTCTGGAGTAAGAAGCCTAAAAAATATTAATTATCTGAGGGTAGTCCAAATTAAAAATATCAATCGCCTGAGCGCCCAATCGTATATTCATCTAGAGCAGAAATTACTAAACAAATAATATATCAATCGTCTGAAATACCCAATCGATATATATACACATCTGAGGGTTGTCCACAAACTAACAAAACAAAAATTCTCATACGAGGCTTAGGGTGAGCGGCAGAGCTCATGGCGACTTCTGGATCCGAGTCGGGTCACGCATTCAAGTGCGATCATGCATTCGGCTGAATGACGCTTATTTCGGGAACATCGCGACCGCACTTAAATGGAGAGTAGTCCACTTAGGGCGATTCCACCATCGAGCATTAGCTTAATTCCGCCGAGGATATATTTGGCTGTGCACAAGGAGCGCGGCGAGGGACGGCTCGTCCAGAGACCGAGGATTAGAAGAAGCCTGGTTGTGGCTTGAGAGCATACATGTATTAATCCTTTAAGTTTAATGTATGTATTGTATAAGAGTAAATATTTGAACTCTTAAACTATTGGATATGGATTCATGTAACAGGCTGTTTTTATGATATCAGAAGATGCGCCCAAGAGGTCATTTATCCATATTTCAGACACGCGATTATATCGGACCGCTTCGTGACAGTTTCACGCAGGTGCTTATTCGTAGAGAGCCCCCAACAAAGCGAGACTGCCGATTCGAATGTCGTGGCAGTTACCCGACATCCACGAAGACCTACGGCCGACAGAACAATCTGACCCCTGGTCATGTCACAAGATAACTATCATCTAATCAATTTTTAATGTGCCCTTTTGAGAAAAGAAAAATATTTTAAAATTTTTTATAGTATTTTTATGAATTTTATATAAATTTTGTTTTATGATATTGTAGACCCCAAAATTTGTTTATAAATTGGTATTATTATTATTAAATTTTTACTTTTTGATTTTTATTATTATTATTATATATATTTTTAAATTCCCTATTCTCATACTCTTTTTATTTCTCTCGACAATTTTCAAAATTCGTGAAACCATGATCTTCGTGGTTTTCAAAAAACTACTATTTAGAACAATTTAAAAAAAAACTAAACCAAACCGGCCCTTAATATTTCAATTTCCCTTCCCTTACAAAAAGTGGGGCCCCTTAATGTTTCCTTCTTTTTGGAAAATTACTATCTAGGAACAGTTTTTAATAACAGAACAATTTTGTGACTATGTCAGGTCTTAGTTCAAAACTACTTTAAAATATTTTTTTTTTTAAAAACCGAAACCAAACACGCCCTTAATATTTCTCACACAATTTTCCTTCCCCTTACAAAAACAGAAAGTGGGCCCCCTTACTATTATTCTCTTCTTTGTTTGGAAATTTACTATCTAGAACGGTTTTTTAATAACGGAACAATTTTATAAAACTGAAACCATAATCTTTGTGTTTTCAAAAACTACTCTTTAAAATAATTTTTTTGTAAAAACCGAAACCAAACAGGCCCTTAATATTTCTCACACAATTTTCCTTCCCCTTACAAAAACAGAAAATGGGGCCCCCTTACTACTCTTTTTTTTTTGGAAAATTACTATCTAGAACAGTTTTTAAAACCGGAACAATTTTTTTAAAAACTGGAACTAATGATCTTTAAGTAAGCTAAAAACTACTCTTTAAACAAATTTTTTTTTAAATCGAGACCAAACAGGCCCTTAATATTTTTAAAACAATTTTTCTTCCCCTTACAAAAACAGAAAGTGGGGCTCCCTTACTGCTCTCTTCTTTTTTTTGAAAAATTACTATATAGAATAGTTTAAAAAAACCGGAACAATTTTTAAAAATTGAAACCATGATCTTTGTGTTTTCAAAAACTACTCTTTAGAACAATTTTTTTTTAAAAAGAAACCAAAACCAAACAGGCCCTTAATATTTCTCACACAATTTTCCTCCCCCTTGCAAAAACGGAAAGTGGGGCCCCCTTACTACTCTCTTCCTTTTTTGGAAAATTACTATCTATAAACAGTTTTAAAAAGCCGGAACAATTTTTAAAAACTGAAATCATGATCTTTGTGTTTTCAAAAACTACTCTCGAGCAATTTTTTTAACCAAATAGGCCCTTAATATTTCTCACACAATTTTCCTTCCCCTTACAAAAATGGAAAGTGGGGCCCCCTTACTTCTTTCTTCCTTTTTTGAAAAATTACTATCTAGAACAGTTTTTAAAAACCGAAACAATTTTTAAAAACTGAAACCACGATCTCTGTGTTTTCAAAAATTGCTCTCTAGAACAATTTAAAAAAAAAATGAAACCAAACAAGCCCTTAATATTTCTCACACAATTTTCCTTCCCCCTACAAAAACAGAGAGTGGGGCCCACCTGGTAGTAGTTTGTACCTGTGACAGTTTCCTCAAATTCAAAAGAATCAAACCCCTCATTTCTTAACAATCCAAATTTCTTCATCTCTTTCCCTTTCATTCAGAATCCTCTGAAGAACATCTAGGTACGTATTTCTCTTAATTTTTACATTGTTTGAATCCGTTTCTCTCCCATTTTCTGTTCCTTGTCATTTTCTTTTTGATCATGCTTTTTCTGTACCATTTTATTTTTTTACGGTGTTTGCTTGCTGGAGAAAAATTGGGGTTGAGCCACTTAGCTTTAGTACTAGTCGTTGTTTGGAGTGGGAATTTCATTAATGTGTTTGGCATGCCGAGAAAATATAGGAAGAAAATAACTGTAACTCTTTATCATACTGAAGGATTTTTTGTTTGTGCAGTTTGGTTGCTAAAAAAAAAAGTAAAGTTGAAGAGGTTCAAATCTTGGTTCAGGTATTCGGTTCATTTTTTTTTCAATTTCTATCAATTCTGTTTGGTTGTCAAGAACATGTACAGAAATAAAAGGACCTTTTATTTGGCTTTTAGGTTCTTAGTTTTTTGTTGAAATAGAAACACATTCAAACCAAATTCCGAGTTTTCTTCCCACTTTCATTGCTTCATTTTTTTTTCTATTGTGGAATATGATTTCTATTCTTGGTTTCCCGTTTTATTGTCTCTAGAAATTCATAAAATTGTTGATTATTATTGATTTTATTCTCTGCAGAAATTTAATTTGGTATGTTTTTTTGTTAGCTTAGATCCATCTATAAGGGTTTTATAAGTTTCTGGCAATTCCCCTATGAAGAAGACACACAAAAAACAGTCATTTGAAAGCCATGACAATGATCCATGTCGAAGTTTTCCTCGGAGATTCAACCGCCCAATTGTTGATGCTGTCTGATTGGCCAGGCAGGGAAATTTCATCCCTCCTAAGGAATCCAAAGTAATTGGAGACAATGTTGTTGTTAGAACTGCTGGAAACTTTCAGGCTCCTGGTGAGGATATCGATCCGTGTAGCTGCAGTTCCACAATTCATGCTGAAGTTAGAAGGCAGAAAGTTAGAAGCTGTCCTGTTGTCCGGGATTTTCCGGCAGGTCTCAGATTTGCCTCTTCCTCTGCTGGCAATGTCTCCATTAGTGAGGAGTTTAGTGCAGAACTCAGGCCCTCGGGACAGGAAATGCGGGACGACAATGCTTATGCTGGTGCCATAGCAAAGAGGTCTTATGAAGGAAGCAGTGAAATTAGGAATAACTTTGGAGGAAGAGTTGGTGAAATGACTGGTTTTGTGGGCAAATGGGATGGTGATGCAAGAAAAGTTCGCAGTTTGCTTGGACAGAAAATTCAGGATGCCGGTTCTTCTCGAAGTTCCATAGAAAGGAGTGGTTGCAAAGAAACTGGAAATGAAGTTCCAAATGACTCTGGAGGAGATGATGTAAAAGATATCTGTTCTTCACTTGGACAGGAAATACAGGGTGGGGAAGATTCCAGAGATGGTGAGACATCTGGTTTTTTGGGTAGACGGGATGGTGAAGATGCGAAAGAAATCCACATTCACCATCAATCAGAGAGAGGGTTGTCTGATTTGGATCCTTGGTGCCAGAAAGTTGAAAATAAAGCTGACCAAGGAAAAAATGTGTTGAGAAATACTGTGAATGAAATTGAAATAAGCGGGAAGGGCAAGATTTCCAAGGACCACCAGGAAATAGGTATGAACAGCAGAGTTGAAAGGGCTCTAAATCTATTCCAAGAGGTGTTAGAGAAGCTCAAACGCGAGGCAAATCTAACAGGTCAAAAAATTAATCCTAGGAAGCTTCCCATGATGGCAGCAATGACCCTCAAAGGGCAACAGAACTGGGTAAACACTACTAAGCAACTAGGACATGTTCCTGGCATTGAAGCTCAAAAACGCTTCTTGCCAAGTAGAGTTGAATTGGCTATTGTTGGCCTTCATAGTCATTTTCAGAATGGTATAGATTACATGCAGAAGGATGGAAGAGTACTGGCCATCAGTGTTGTTGATTCTGGCCGCTATGCTAATGCCAAAGAGTCTTCTGATGTTTTGATATACTCAGGTCAAGGTGGAAATCCAATGGTTGGACATGATAAACAGCCTGAAGACCAGAAACTCGAACGAGGAAACCTTGCACTCAAGAATAGCTTCGGTGCTAAAACTCCTGTAAGGGTCACTCGTGGTTTTCAAGCTATAAATACAACCTCCAATGGCTACACTTACGATGGTCTGTATTTTGTGGACAAGTATTGGCAGGAAAGAGGTCAGTTTGGTACACTCGTTTATAAATTCCAATTGAAAAGGATGACAGGAGAACCAAAGTTTGATCGAAGAGAACTGAGCTTGTCAAAAAAATCAAAAGTATGCAGGAAAACTCTTTCAAATGACATTTCGTTGGGGAAAGAGGCGATGCCTATCCCTGTGGTGAACGAAATCGATTCTGAGAAACCTCAACCCTTCACTTACATAGCCCGCATCGCTGCACTCGGGAGTTCCCATCTTGTCTGTTCCAAGTGGTTGTGATTGCACCAATGGATGCTCAAGTTCTGTGAAATGTGCTTGTGTCGTCCTCAAGAATGGAGGCGAGATCCCATTTAACTGCCATGGGAATCTTACTAAGCAAAAGCCCTGGATTTATGAGTGTGGCCCTTTCTGCCAGTGCCTGCCTTCTTGTAACATTCGAGTGACCCAAAATGGCATCAAGCTCCCATTGCAGATTTTCAAGACCAAATCAGCAGGATGGGGTGTTCGATCTCGAAACTATATTCCAACTGGAAGTTTTATATGCGAATATGTTGGAGAGCTGATAAGCCAAGACAAGGAAGCTGAACGAAGGGCGGCTGCTAATGATCATAAGTATTTGTTTGGCTTTGGAAATGGGGGCTTTACCATTGATTCAACCAAATTTGGGAATGTAGGAAGATTCATCAGACATAGCTCTTCACCCAACATTTATGCCCAGAAGGTCCTTTATGATCATAATGACAAGAGAATGCCTCACATTATGCTATTTGCTGCCAAGAATATACCACCAATGCGAGAATTGACGTATCGTTACAATCATATGGAGGCTCAAGTTTTTGATATTAATGGCAAGCTCAAGCAGAAATGATGTACTAAAGTTGTTTCATTCCAGAAATGTGCAGCTATGGTTGGTAAGGCAGTTCTCTTTGCTTTGCTTACAATTTACTTTGTTTGTATAGTTGCTTTAGATTAATCTCCAACATGTTTCTTGTTCCTAGCTCAGTTGTAAAGATACCATTGAAAGTTACTTTAACAATTTAAAACTTGACTAAGAATATGAAATTACCATGACAGTTCTCCAATGGTTTAAGCAGAATTTTTTTTTTTTTTTTTTTTTTCACAAGAAAAAGTCAACTTCTCTTGCAATTTTTAACCTTTTAGTGTAGACTTTTGTGTGGACACTTTCTTCATGGACATTACAACTTCAGTTAGAGTATATGAGATATAAACTAATATGGGAGGATATAAATCACAAGTTGTAAGTACAACAAAATTAATTTTCACCATTGAAGAAGCATTAATTTGGCCCCAGGATTTAGAGTTTAATTAGGATGGAGTGTTAATACTCCCTCCGTTTGAAAATAACTGCCGTTTAAGGTTTTTGCACACATATTAAGAAAATTATTAAAACACACTCTCTCTTTACAAAAAAGACTAAATTATCATTTTTTTTTTCTCATTAACTCTTTATCTTCTCCAAAAAATTATCATTTTTTCTCATTTACTCTTTATCTTCTTCCCAAAAAAATTTGGTGCTCCTCATTTTTTTTTAACATGAATTTTTTTGTGCCAAAAATTTCAATTTAAAATTATAGATAATTTTATTTCCCACCAAAAATTGTGTATAAACTGATGGTATTAATCATGAGGGTTAAAAAACAGAGGAGTCTCCTTCATTGCTAAAACAATAGATGCTTCATGCTCATAAAGGTAAAATTAGAAAAACGTAATAAATTCTTTTTTGATTTTTTAAAACGACAGATAAATAAAAACAAAACAAACTTTCTAAAACGTTAGTTATTTTCAAACGGAGGGAGTATTCTTTTTGGATTAATTTTCTTTAATGCTTCCATTGAATAAGCATCCACCCAACTCTTATCATTATTATTAGTAATCAATGATTTCCAACAGTTATTTTCCTCAACACCTCAAAAAGATTAGGAGGATTATGAGTTGTATGAGATTTATGAATATAGCTATCGTTATCTTAATAAGTAGTATAGTCCCTAGAAGGCCTCTAACCAATTAGATATAGTTCATATTTATAAACTCATAAACCTTCAAATTTCTAATCGATGTGATATACGTTACTCGCGCACACCAACAATCCTCTACTTGAATGAAGTTCCACCGAGCCCCCCCTTAAACCTGAATTTCATTGTCTTTCACTACGTTTGGGCACATGCCTTACATGAAACACCACTTGCCTAGGGTTCACCGCTCACTCCATCATTTTGTTCGGTATCCTTCCATATGGTTAAGCCTAAACCTGACTCTGATATCACTTGTTGGGAACCTTATAGATCTCCCTATCCTCAATGGTATGATATTGTCAATTTTGGGCCTAAGCCCTCATGGTTTTGTTTTTGGGCTTCTCCCTAAAAGGCCTCAAACTAATTGGATGTTGTTCATGCCATAAACCTGGGCGTTCTCCCATTCATAACCGATGCTCGACTTTGACGCACCCCAACATACTCTTGCAGTAATTTCACGTTTGAACCGACCGGTCGGTCCGACCACCTGGATTGCGGAACTCACATCAAAACCGCTCCAGCTAAAAGGTTAAAATTCGTTTTTCTCGAACTTCGCTAGAATCGTTGAACCGACGGTTAAACTAGTGGAACGGTTGATTGAACCGATTGAACCAATTAAATCTATTTATAATTATTTTTATTTTTAATAATATATTAATTATATATTTATAACGTCACTGGTTCAACTACAGTTCGACTGTCGGTTCAACCAATGAACCATGCATCAGTAACTTTTTCGGTTCAGTGATTGGTCCGATTTTTAAAACATTAAGTAATTCTTCATAAATATCCCGATCTGGCACATTATAGCCTTCCTTAGGCATGATGGGAGTGTTTGAAACCTAATTTTCCGATATTTGCTAGCAAGCATAAACAATAATGATAGAAAAGAAAGTAAGAAAGTATAGCAAAGAGTGGGAAATTCCAGGCAGCAAACACAAGCCACCATTCGGATCATGTATCGAATTCTTCATCAAGTTCGTAGAATTCTTCATCAAATTCTATACATGTATTTCTATATTATGTGTCTGAACACCGATAATCACATGCTTTTGGGCATTCTGCAAATTAACCAAAAATAATAATAATAATAATAATATCCAATATTTAGTATTTTCTCCAATGTCATTTCAACTTTGATTTTCTAGAGAAAAAGTAAATAATAATAATAATAATAATAATAATAATAATAATAATAATAATAATAATTTGATAGAAAATGCATGCATTGTTTAAAGGGTTTAAAGACATTTTTACCCCCTCAACTATTGCTCCCTATGTCAACTTAGTCTGACTATTTTTTTGTGATTCATGTCCTTCAACTATTAGTCAGTTGTCAACTTAGTCCTTCAACTATTATTTTTTTTTTGTCATTTTTACTTTAATAGTAAGTATTTCAAATAAATAATTTTTGTTCCTCTTTTCGTATGAAAAAGACAAAAAATCGAATTGTTTATTAAAAGTAGTGTATTTTTATTATTATTGGACTATAATCAAGATATTCATATTTATTTACTACATTTGATTTCTAAAAAATCTTTAAAAATATAAGAAAATGATTTTCTAGTATTTAGTTTCACAAATAAAAAATAAAACAAAATTAAAATTTACTTGCTACATTATATGTTTTTTTAATTATTTAATACTTATATAGATAAATAAATAAAATGATTTGAAACAAGTGTGTAGAAATAAAATATTGAGTTTAAATATGTTTTTAATTTTTTTTTCTTTATAAATCAACTTCATATGAAACGAAAGAAAAAAAAAAAAACCATTCGCTTTAACATCGCTAAACTAAAAATGATAATATATATATATATATATATATATATATATATATATATATATATATATATATATATATATATATATATTTATTTATTTATTTATTTATTTATATATATTTATATCAAAATGTTTGAATCCATGGTTACCCTAATGCTACAAAAATAAAGTTTAAAGGAAAGTCGACTAGCATTTTACTGTACGTACATGGGAAAGGATAGGATTTTTTTATAGAGGGAAGGGAAGAGTGATGTATATTGCCATGCACGTGTAAAGTACGAAAAGGTTACCAACACACAATGTGATTTATTCCATAGTGCAATGATATTCAAAAGAAAGACATGATTTACCGGAGGTTCCTTTTGGGCTATCGGTGATCATAAGACTGTTTCTTCAGAGGTTCCTTCATGGACCAACGGTGGTTAAAAGTAGGCGGGTTCCAATGGATATGACGGATTCAAAAAGGAAAATAATGTAAAGTAAATGTTTATTGAAATAATATGTTTATACAATTGTTTTACACTTTGTATTTGAACTATATCTGGAAGGAAAATAAAGTAAAGTAAATGTTTATGGAAATGAGATCTCTATACAATAGTTTTACACATTGTATTTGAACTATATCTGGAAACATTATTTTCCTATAAATTAATTCTCACTGAAAGCACCTTTAGCTCACAATTCTTTTCCAAATGTTTTATAAAAATGTTTTTAGGGGCAAAGACCGACTAGCGCTTGAGCATCCTTTCGGGGCTGACACTTCCGCCTCACGCATTTACTCACCCTTTCAAAAAATGTATAGTTTTGTTGTAAATAACTACCGGTGCACCTTTTATTTTGTGATATATATATATATATATATATATATATATATATATATATATATATATATATATATATATATATATATATATATATATATATATATATATATATATATGTTTTAAAAGAAATGAACTACGAGAGCTCCGACCTTCTGCTTCGTAGGAGGTACATAGCTAGCTATTGGGTGTAATTCCCGACTCGAGCCCAACGGGTATAGGAAAAAAAAATTGTTTATATATCTATAGTGTTCAGAAAATGATTTTAAAGTTTGATTTGAAATGTTGTGGTAGACTTGATGTCCCATTGTTGGAAGTGGAGTAAATTAAATTGTTCCATTACAGATGTTGTAAATTGGGTAATGCCGAAAAATAGAGGAAACTCTGCCATATTTTCTATAAAAATGCTTGCCGTAGAAAAAGGGGTTTGACGTGCTTAAAGAAAAAAGTTTCTTCCCACCATATTTCATAAGATTTTAATGGAAAACACAATTGGCTAAATGGGTTCGCTCCATGGATTCACTTTAAAAAGGGTCTAAAAGAAATATTTCAAATCAGAGTGCCGGGAGGGTCCCTCGAAGGGGAAGAGGGAACCTGTTGCTCCTTCACAGTATGTCGACTACGGCGGGCACTCTATGATCTTAAACAAGATCCTTGAGCATGGTTTGCAAAGTTCAATTCTACTATCTCTCAACATGGTTTTTAGGCAGTTCTTGTGACACCCCAAATCCGGGGGTTCCGTTGACAACCCGTCAACCGACGGAATTCCTGTATGGATTTCGAGTGACCCGATACCACACTGTTGTATCTCATTTATCGAGATCCATTATTAAATATGAAAATAAAACGCTTAATTACAGTCCATAAGAGTCCGATCACGGCCCTCTTATTTATACAATAGTCCAAAAGAATTTAATTACAATTATTTTTACATAAAATACTTTTTATAAAAATATTGTCAAGGCCACATGTCGGCCTTCTTCACAGTCACGCCCTCGTCGGAGTGCCGTCTCCATCTACACCCCGCACTGAAAGGGATCCTACAATGTGGTGAGCAATTGCCAAGAGAAAATTCTCCTACGCTAATTCCCATTTGCGCATACGAAATGATTGCTCATAAAACATCAAATCATATTCCATATAAATATTGTAATCCTATATGGAATGTTCTGTGTCATGCATGAGATGAGACTTCTCATGCCCACAACCTGAGTCCCGATCGACTCCCTCAAACCTGTAACGCCAAGTGTGAAAAACCGTTAAGGGAGTCCCGCCCTTGACCCTTTTGCAAAACAAAAGCTTTTTGTTTTGTAATTCTAGACACATTGAATACCTCCAATGCCTACTTATTTCCTTACCAAGTACTGTGTGTTATGCATTTGAGGGCCACAGATTTCCGGGTTATCACCGCAGGACGCCGCACGCCTATATAGCATTTTTTATGGCATTTCACCGACGGTTTCATGTCTAAACCATATACTAGGTTTTTCACCTGAGGGGTGTCTATCCCTATTTGCTTCACGCATTTACACATGTACTTTTCATGCCATGCAATCGTGAGTCTCAATTTGGATGTTGTCCCATTTTACTGAGCTCACCATCGAACACCAAACACAATGTCGATTTAACCATGTCCTCACGACATACATCGAACACCAACACAATGTCGATTTACCATGGTCGAACACCAAACACAATGTCGACCCCAACCATGCACTCACATTCCGACCGACGCGATAGGACTGCAGGCATATGAAATGCAATCATGCCATTTCATGCTATGTCAAATTACATGAAACATTTATAAATTCCGGATAATTATATTTCCTACATATAATTTCCATGTTAATACATCACGCAAACACATATTAATATGATTTTTACACACAACGACATATTATTTATTTTTTTCCAACAATACCCAACACACAAAATGGCCAAAATCTCGGACCCATATAAAACAGGGTACCTCTTAGCCCTTCATGTCTATTGCCACCCGACCATCGGGGTGGATACCAAAACACACCATAAACTCAAGACATTAGTCCCTGATCGAAACCAAACTCAACACAATCTAGACTACTCTGAAAATGGGGCCCCGGTGGCTCAGCCATGACTGCTTGAAAACAGCCCCAAAATTAAGTCCTGACTGCCTAAACACAACTCAAATGGGATCGTCCTAAAAACAAATCCTCAAAATTTCTAAATTAGCACACTTAGTCCAAAAATTTTGGATCGAATTTACGGTGCCTTTCACTTCGCCTCTAAGCAAATCACAAGTCATTAAATGGCCTTTAGACTAGAAATAACACAAGTAGGAAAATTCCCTACCTCGTGGAGTTTGACGAAACACCAAGATTTTGGTACCCACGCTTAGCTCTCGATGTGTGGATCGACTTTGTCTTTTGCTCCAATGAAAAGCTACGGTCCAATTTCCGTAGATCTTAGAAAGAAGCTAAAGAAAGAAAAAAAAAAAATCTCTCTCTCGTCTCACTCTCCCTATTGAAAATGGCCTTGGCTTTTGACTTTATGCTTTTTATTTTTTTTCCTTTTCTTTTCTTTTTATGTTTTTTATTTTTTTTATTTTTTTTTCTTTTCCTTATTTATTTATTTTTTTCTTGTTTTATCTTTCTCATTATTTTCTCCACTTAACACTTGGCTCAATATAAGCCATTCACACAAGTGCACAACATGTCATGTCATGTGTCATCCGACATTCGATGCCTCGAAAAACGTGAAATTCTGACTTTCTCGGAATTTGACGAAATTCAACGGAAAGTAACTAGGATTTCACCTAACTAACGGTGAAGTTTATTTCACATATGAGATATAGAGAATTTTCTAGGTTTCCTTGAACCACTATGACAATTTATTATTATTAATATCATTTTTCCATTTTTTTAAAATTTATAATTTTCTCGGGTTTTACATTCTTCCCCCCTTAATAGAATTTCGTCCCCAAAATTCATACATACTAGCACACACAAGCACAAAACACGCAACACACAACAATGCATGATCTAGACCCATGCCCACGCCCTCAAGATTTTGTACTTTAAACTCTCGGATACCCACTGACAAGCTAGCATCAGACCATACTCTATGGATACCTACATTCGACCTCCCTAGGTAATCGCTTACCTAAGCTCCGATATCAAGTCAAGTATAAGCTAGTATCAGATTCATGTTCCTTCAGCCTTGCACTCCGCAAACCTAAGCTCTGATACCAAGTTGTGACACCCAAAATCCGGGGGTCCCGTTGGACAACTGGGCCAACCCGCAAATTCTCGTGGATTGGGGTGACCATACTAAGACCGCTGCGGTCTCATTTATCGTGATCCATGTTTAAAAAATTGTGCGAGCTCCCTTTTGTTCGGGAGCTCTACCCAACATACAACCTCAGGCACAATATAATCATAACTCCATCCAAGGGCCTCTGAATTGAAAAGGTATTTGATCTTTACAGTGGTCCATCTGTCCATATCCTTCAATATACATCCTTTACCGGAATTCATTCATTCACATTTAAATCTAAAATACGTAAAAATAAAACGCGACTTATACAAATTACAGAGTCCGGTCACAACCCTCTTATTTATACAATAGTCCAGCACTGACCATGCAATTCTTTTACATAAAATACTTTTGGCAAAGCGCATTGTCAAGGCCACATGCCTAATTTCACAATCATGGCCCTGGCCGGCGCCGTCTCTCAGACGCCCAGACTGGCAGGTCCTAATAACAAAGTGAGCAATGCCTAGTAAGTAGAAAATTTCTGCCAAGGGCGCTCCGCCAAGAGCACATGAAATGGCCTACATAAAAACATCAAATCATATCTATATAAATAATGTAATCCTATAGAATGTCCGTCAGCATGAGATGAGACTCCTCATGCCCACAACCCGAGTCTCGACCGACTCCCTCAAACCTATAACTCCAAGTGTTAAAACCAGCCAAGGGAAGGTCCCGCCGACTCCTTTCCAAAACAAAATCTCGTTTTGTAATCTTGCATTACTGGATCTAAAATGCCTACTTATTTCCTTACCAAGCACGGCAGGTGTATCTAGCCATAGATCTGGCCAGTTCTCACCATGACTTTCGCAGATGCCTATACAACATTTTTTACGGCTTTCACCGACGGTTTTATGTCTAAACCATATACCAGGGGGTGTCTATCCCTACTTGCTTCACCCATTCACACACGTACTTTTCATGCCATGCAACTATGAGTCTCAATTTGGACGCTAATATTTTACTAAGTCACCCATCGAACAATCGAACACGTTGTCGCATTTAACCATGTCCACGACATACATCGAACACCAACACGTTGTCGACACGCGGTTGAACACCAAACACAAAGAGTTTGACTCCCAACCAGTGCACTCACACCGACTCGACGGATGCACCGAGATGAAATGCAATCATGCCATTTTACGCATGTCATGCTACGAACATTTATAAATCTCTGATAATTTATATTTCCTACATATAATTTCCATTCATTACAATTTTCATGTTAATACATCACGCAAGCACATATAAACATGATTTTACACACAACAACATATTATTTATTTTTTTCCAACATTACACAACACACAAAATGGCCAAAATCTCGTACCCATATAAAATAGGATACCTCTTGGCCCCTTCATGGTTTGTCACCGAATTACTATGATACTAAAACACACCACAAAACCCGAAGACATAAGTCCCAGGATTGAAACCAAACTCATCACGCCCACAGATCGCCAAAACAATTCCTGCATTCAAATCATGACTTGCTCAAAAAACAATTCCAAAATTCACCGACTCTCTTAAATGTGGGGCCTCCAAATTCAAATTTCGATCGTCCGAAAATAGTCTCAAAACCAAAATTCCTTCACTCAAGATACCTTGATCGAAATTTACGGCCTTCACGCCTACAAACCCAAGCCATTCAATGACCTTTAGACTAGAAATAACACAAGTAGGAAAATTCCTTACCTCGTGGAGTTTGACGAAACTCCAAGATTTTGGTTCCCACGCGTAGCTCTCGATGCTTGGACCGACTTTATCTTTTGCTTCGACGAAAACCTATAGTCCGATTTCCGTAGATCTTAGAGAGAAGCTAAAGAAAGAAAAAATCTCTCCTCTCATTCTCCCTGCCAAAAAATGGCATTCGCTTTTGACTTTATGCTTTCTATTTTTTTCCTTTTCTTTTCTTTCTTTTCTTTTTTTTTATTTTTTTCTTTTCCTCTTATTTTTTTCTCTTTGTTTTATCTTTCCCATTATTTCTTCCCACTTGACACTTGGCTCAATATGAGCCATTCAAGTGCACTACATGTCACATGTCACCCGACATCCGCGACCTAAAAACGTGGGAATTCCGACCGTCTCAAAATCCAACGAAATCTCTACCAGAATTGGGGATTTCAAGAAGACAAATTCAATCGCAGTCCATTTCACATCCGAGATCTAGAAAATTTTTTAGGTTTCCCTGAACCACTATGGCAATTTATTATTATTAATATCATTTTGTCATTTTTTAAAAATTTCTAATTTTCCAAGGTTGTAAAGTTCTTTTGATACAACTCTTTTTCTGAGACGATCTTATCATGGTATTACTATTCTATTCTTGTATGTTGATGATATGATTATTACAGGTGATGATGATATGCAGGGTATTCAGATCTAGCACTTCTTGGTCACAATTTGAAATGAACATTCGCCCTCTACTACTCGGGTTCAGTTCTTCTCCGCATAAGGCTGGTTATCTTAGCCTGTGCCAAGCATACTCCACCCATCTCCTCGAGCCATATCACTAATAGCAAGATAATCAACAAACCAATTGAGTATAACCGTCGCCTCAATCCTCATGATGGAAAATCACTTATCCTGAGATGTTACCTCTTCACAAACAAATTTTTGTTGAGTCTCAATCTATCTCACTATTACTCGCCTATTTCTATGCGTGATATGCGTAGTCAATTCAATTCAGTCGCCTTAGATCTCCCATTATGTCACGTTTCCTGGATTCTTGATATTTGAAAGGCACCATATTTGATGGTCTTCATTTTTCTTCCCATTCCTCTTTAACCCTTCAGGCATATTAAGATGCAGATTGGGCAGGTTATCCCATTGATCGTCGATCTACTACATGATATTATTTTCTTCTGGGTGATTCTCTTATCTCTTGGAGAAGCAAGAAACAAACAGTTGTTCCTCGTTCCAAAGATCAATCGCAATATAGAGCACCTCACATTACTATAATCGAACTTATTTGTCACGCGGTTAACGTGAGGATCTTGGTGTTGATCGCTCCACCGCAACCAAACCACACCGGGTGGATAATCGGCGTTATTCACTGTTTCATAATGACGTCTTCCATGAACGTACTAAACATATTGAGATTTATTATCACTTCATCACATCACTTGGGTTTAGGGCACATCATACTTTTTAACTGCTTCCCTCCTCGTGACCAAGAATGGATATCTTCACCAAACCCCTTTCTCAAGGAACTTTTTGAGCTTTAGCTTCCAAACTCAAAACGGTTTCTCTTAAACCACCATGAGTTTAAGAGGGGATGTTAGATTATATGTATATGGAAATTGTATATTTTCCTTTTTAAGATTTGTATAGCTTAGCTTATATAAGTCTTCGCCTCAGACATGTAATAATATAATTTTTCACATATAAAAAGACTCATGTCTTTCTTCATCCATGAACATGGTGTCTCGTCGTAGTAATTCCAACTTTCTAGTGCTGAAAAAGGATCACTCATAATAGAGCACTTGAGAGAGAGCAAGAGAATTTCATCCCCGTTAAGCCCAAAAAACTTGGACGAAAAGAAGAACAAAACAAAGAATTGTTCAACATAAATGGAGATTAAACACTTGTTGACTTCATTGCATCTTGGAATGATCCTACACCTCCTTCTCAAAAGCAAGAAAAAGAAAGCATTAACTGAGATTTATGATACCCAGAAACCATGTAATCAAAGATCGCAAATATGATCAAAATATAGAGATCCACATCTCATCACATGTGAAAGGTGTAGGAGGAGGAGGAAGAAGAGGAAAGAGAGAGAGTGAGAGATGAGAGAGAGGGGTGGGGATCAAATTGATATTTTTTTTAAAAAAATAAAAATTTTGAGGACCAATTAGATAGTCACATATGGTAAGAGAGGAGAGAGGGGATGGGGATCAAATTGATTTAAAAAAATAATAATAATAACAAATTTTAGGGACCAATTAGATAGTGACATCACGGGGAATGAGGAGATAGAGGGTGGGGATCGATTTTTTAAAAATAAAATAAAAATTTTGGGTGTCTATTAGATAATGACACGTGACATTTTTTTACCTATTGTTGGTGATTTTTGTGAATGTCACTTCAACATACATAATAACAATTAGAAAAATGTGAGGGCGTGTCAGGAAATTAAAGTGTTTACAAACTAATACTACACCGAAAATCAAACTTCCGATCGTGACGGCAATCAGGTGCGTTTGTTCCCTTTGAAAGTTTCCACACCCAAGTAAAATGCCACAATAAATAAATCAAGAAAATAAAATAAAGTCAAGGAATTCATAGAGAATTGTTATATTTCACTAGGAATTTTAATGAAGGAATTACTATGAAAATGTTAGAGGAAATTGTTGTATTTCACTAGGAAAACTGAAATGACAAAGTTTTGCATAAATAAAATAAGCTTCAAAATTTCATCTGGAATGATTAAACTGCTAGCAGTGATTCATTATTGTTGATTGGTTGGTTGTTGGTGCCTTCCTCGTGAGATCTCTCCTTCTTTTATAGGAGTCCTTGAATAACTGCCCAAGTTCTTCACTTCCTCACTTTTTCTCCACTACTCCCACTTTTTCAAGTAACTGTCCACGTCTCCTTTAGGAAGGTTTGCTCCCCAAGTTTTCTCTACCACCTTAAATAACTGCACACATCTTCTTACCATGTTCTGACTTTGAGAAAAAAGTCTCATTTGACTTCATAAACATTTAAAAATTTTCAGAAATATCCTTGGACTTTTATATGGGCTTACTGAAATGGATCTAAACCCGTCTCTCTTGGATTTTTACTCACGGATTTGAGCTCAAGCCTAAATAAATACAATTTGTGGATTATACCAAATTTTAATTTGGGTGCAAACAATTGCCCATTGCATACATTACGGTCTCAGGACAGATGTGTATTAAAACTCAAAAAAATATTTTTCTTAGGCTTATCTCCAACATGAGACCCAAAGTGTAGCTCTTGGCCTACATCGGATTCTCTACCTACAAAGATCATCTTCTTCCTTTCTGATTTATGCTCTGCCATTTCTCATTTTTGAGCCTACGCTGCTAGAGGTCCGATGTTCGTTGGCTCTTATCCTGGTAGGTACCTTAATTGATGAAAAGATCGCAACTTTTTATGATTTTCTTGACAATGTGACTCTTGATTGTGAATTTCTTCTTGAAGGAGAATATTTTTTGATGGAATTTCAAAGTTTTCCTTGATGCAAAAGAAATCAAAACCTTCTTTGATATCATTCGAAACTCTCCTAAATGTAGATTTTCGAAAAATGATATTGATTGAACTCTTGAAAAATTATTTTGATGTCATTTGGTTGTTCTAAAAATTTTATTGAGTGTAGAACTTGAAAATAATCTTGAATGCACTCTTGAAAAAATTCTTCTAAAGAAAATTGAATACTTTGAAAATTTTCTTAAGTGCAAATTTTGAAAATAATCTTAACTGCACCATCGAAAAAAATTCTTTTGATATCGTTCGGCTATTTCGAAACATTTCTCAAGTGTAGATTTTGAAAATAATCTAGATTACACCCTCAAAAAAAATTCTTTTGATGTCGTTCGACTATTTCAAAAATTTTCCTACATTCATATTGAAATTTGTTGTCCTCTATTAACACCAACTCCAAAGGGTAGGTGCATGATGCCCATCGAGCCTTTAGTAGAAGGAAGTGGCTCATCATAGACTTAATGTTGTGCAGCTGGTTTGGTGTAAAAACAAACATTTTGGAAAGCTACTGTTCTGGCAACACTAGGACATCCACCAATTATATTCACCGGATTATCAAACTACACATGTGAGTGGTGAAATTCACCAGCTTCATAAGAATCTCCAGGCACTACCCTCCTTAAGTTCATCAAACAATTACCTTGTAGCTCTACAAGCAACTCCCAAGATTGTCTCTAAGAGCTTCACTTGGGATTGAGATCGTTGTTCCAACTCTTACACAATGGCCTTGGTTTGTTGAACCTGCTTGGTCATAGTCTTAGCCTACCTGACCATTGGTGCTTCAAGTCATTGTGAGATAGTCAAGCTCTGGTTCTTCAGTTCTTCTATCAAAATCTGAAAATAATCAAAATGCATTAGAAAATTGGTTTTCTTTCGCCTTGTTTCTACCATTGTCGAATAATTCCATCCTATGTTGCTTCTACAGCATTAGATCCTGAGTCTTGAGATTCTACAAATATCTTACTCTAAAAAATTTGATGGCATCTTCAGCAAAGATGAGAGACCTAGTGGGCGTGCCAAAAATATGTTGGTGATTTTTGTGAATGTCACTTTAACATACATAATAAGAATTAGAAAAATGAGTATGTGTGCCAGGAAATTAAAGTATTTTCAAACTAATATTATGCCAAAAATCAAACCTCTAATCAAATGAAAAATTATGTTCCCTAGTTCCCTGACGCTTCCCATAATCTAAGTAAAAATGGCACAATAAATAAACTGAAGAAAATAAAATGAAAGCTGGAGGAATTGCTAGAAAATTGTTGTATTTCACTAGGAAAACTGAAATGAAGAAATTGTTGTAGGAATTGCTAGAGAAATTGTTGTATTTCCCTAAGAAAACTGAAATGACAAAGTACTACATAAATAAATGAAGCTTAAAAATTTCTACTGGAATGACTAAACTGCTAAAAGTGATTCATTATTGTTAATTGATTGGTTGTTAGTGCCTTCCTCGTGAGAGCTCTCCTCATTTTATAGGAGTCCTTGAATAGTTACTCGTCGTATTCCCAACCCCCGCCTTCTAGGCGAAGAGTAGGATGCACGGACCGAGACTCCTTTTAACCTGCTTTTTTGTCACAGGCCCAATTTATATATATTTTACAAAGAAATAAAACTTATAAATATACATATAAAAACAATCACCGAGGGTGTGTCTATAATATTCTGCATGATATATCCGAAGTCTCATTTACTTGCCCTGGAGGCCAATTTCACTATTACAAATTCCTACATTTACATATACAAAAACAAACTAAAACCTACTTAGGTGGGCTTCCTATCGCCGTGTTGGTCTCCCGGGCGATATGGAATGTCGTGAATGTCCCTCTCTTCAAGACCTACACGGATAAAACACCCGTGCTAAGTTTATAGCTTAGTGGGAAAACATATAACATATATGACCACTTGCAATGATCCCACTCTTAGAAGAGTAAATATTTAAAGGAAGGTGTTTTTCCTTACATATCATATGCATCTTTCGTATCATTTGTATATTTCATGCATTTTTCATGTGTCATGTTTCATATTATCTTATATCATCTTGTATAATTTTTTTTCTTATGGTTGTATATTCCAAAGACGTGGATAAGGGAGATAACTGTATATACCTGAAGGTATCATCACCATATGAAACAATGTCCTATGCCTGTACCATATGACCCAAACGAGGTCGTATATACCTGAAGGTATCATCACTGTACGAGTCAGTGAGCTATGCCTGTATTATGTGACCCAAACGGGGCCGCTGTAATGACCCAAACGGGGCCCTCTTTAATGACCCAAATGGGGCCAACTTATAACTTGTAATCCCTCAAGGCAATGCCTACTTGTCCATTCACTTTGAAATATATGCAGGAAATCAAGCTTATTAGGTTTTTATTTGAGTTAGAGATATCATACTAGTCATTTAAATGTTTTTAGTACTGTTCATGTGTTCATATTTCATATATCAATCCTTCTTTTATTTATTTACTTCAAATACTTTACACCGAAATATTTCATACAAGCAACATTTCAATTTAATGAATTTTCTAGATCCAATGGGGTCCAAATTTGAATACACTTATTTCAAGGAGATTTGTTCCCCTAGAAGTTTAGTTTACCCAAAAATTTGAATCACTCAATTTGGATGAGTAAAACTCAACTTATGGCCTAAATACCCAAAACACCAAAACTGTATCAGAAACTGCCGAAAACAGGGTTTCACATTGGCGAATTTTCTGGGTCCAAATTTGAATACACTTATTTCAAGGATATTTGTTCTCCTAGAAGTCTAGTTTACCTAGATATTTGAATCACTCAATTTGGATGAGTGAAACTTAACTTATGGCCTAAATACCCAAAATTATACCAAAACAAAACTATATTTAAACCCATTCGAAAAACATGGTTTTGTTTTACGAATTTTATGGGTCCAATGGGGTCCAAATTTGAATACATTTATTTCAAGGATATTTGTTTTCCTAGAAGTCTAGTTTACTTAGAAATTTGAATCACTAAATTTGGATGAGTTATGGACAAGTTATGGCTAAGATAAAAACGTGGGTTTTGGAAAAATTTTGACAACATCTTCCCTAAAACCCCAACATTTCCTTTATACAAACATTCCTCAATTGAGGACCACAACCAACTCAAACAACTTCAAAACAAACATAAACTGAACTAAAACAATTAAAATCACACTTATACAAGTAGTTTGATGAAACCTAAACGAATGCTCAAAGAAGTTGGGATGAGTTCCTAACCTTAATCTTTCTTCAAACTTGCTTTCCTCCTCTCCTTCCTTCCTTTGGCTGAACAAATAACCCAAAGATGACTTCTCCTTCAACAACCGGCTCTCTCTCTCTCTCTCTCTCTCTCTCTCTCTCTCTCTTCTCTCTCTCTCTCTCTCTCTCTCTCTCCCTCTCTCTCCTTCCACCGAGCAAATGGTCATTCAACATACCATTTGGTCTTATCCCTACTTCGGTGTGTAAGGTCTTGTTTTGGCCTTGCATTTTTGTTATTCTTTCCCATTGCTTCCTAAAAGCCTCTATCTCTTCATTTGCACTTCAAATTATCTCTATTATTCTATTTTGGGCATATAAACTTCTTATCTTATTCCTCCTTGGGTCTTTATTTTACAATTTACCCTTTTGCCCTGATTCTTGAATTTAATTTTAGGTTACATCATTTTCACACTTAATACTATAAATTCGGAAAATTTCAAATTTAACATATATTATAAATTCTAAACTTGTTATAAAACGACATGTATATTTCTGGTATTGCACTACCCAAGTTCTCAACTTCCCATGTTTTCTCTAATACCTACTTCCTCAAGTTTTGCCTATGTTTTAGGAGACTCACTCTCAAGTTTTCCACCACCTTAAATAACTAATTCATATATCTTCCCATGTTCGAATTTAAGAAAAGTCTCGCTTACTAAACATTTTTAAAATCTTTATAAATACTCTTAGACTTTTATATGGGCTTACTCAAATGGATTTAAGCCCATTTCTCTTGGATTTTTACATTGCATAGGCCTAAATACATTTGTGAATTATGCCAAATTTTAATTTGGGTGCAAAAACCTACTTAACTGGTTAAATTTTACTAAGGACAATTTTGGGAAGAGGCATCATAAATTTGGGATTATGCCCAATTAATCAAAATGGCAGACTATTTAAAGAAGAAAGGTGAAAGTTGGGATTATTCCTTATATTTATTGTTTCTATTGTTGTGATGCCCCAAACCCGGGGTCCGTTGGACAACCGCCAACTCGACGTGAATACATGTAGCTGGCTGAGTATCTCAACAATGCCATAAATGAGTGTCTCTGCTCCGACTCAAACATAAGTAAAAAACGGTCACGCCGGGCCCATACATCCATACTACCAAAATATAAACACCATATTACAATAGTTTCAAGATAACTACACTCCTATACAAACATGTATCAATCATAATGTTCTTCATACATCTTTACAAAAATATATAACTTCAGTTTTTCACATGTCGCCTTCTCTCTCAAAGTGGTATCTTCTAGTTGAGTCGCCTGCCTTCCCCCGACACTCCCAAAGATTTGAAAGGCGGATCCCATGATCGGTGAGCAACAAGAGTTGTATTTTTCTACAAGGGCTACCCCACCTAAATGCATGCAATGGCACACAACAACCATACTCATTCCATACAAATTTTAAATTTTTACACATGAATGACGAGTATCATGCAACAGATGGCACTCCCCATGACATACCCTTCGAGTCCTCGATCGACTTCACACATGCCATACCAAGTGTGAAAATAGTCATCGGGGTTCCACCCAAGGACTCACCATTGACCAACCTCCAATACACATTTGAATTATTGTCAAATTTTGTGTGTTTATTTATTTATTTATGGGCCACGTCTTTTTGGGGTCACACCACAGGATATACTCACACCTTCCGACATTTTTACAAACTTTCATCGCCGGAGATCATGTCTAACCGCATGTGAATTTGGGAATTTCAGGGATCTACCCCAACTTGCTTGGCCCAACACACATGATTTTTATTATTATTTATTTCTTTGTTTCCAATTATGGACCGTGGGTCTCGACCTTGGACGTTGTCCCATTTCCAAGCCCATCACACCCATTCACTAAGAATGGTGAATTCAACATCACAATTTTCCCGCACCCGATTAGATGCGATGCTACATGTCTATGAATGCAATCATGCTAATTCATATTCACTCATGGTTCATACGCAATTTTATTTGATATAATTCAAACAATCATGTTAACACATCAATTTAGTACGATCAACAATCTCATTTCCATTATATCAAACATGTTGTTCATATCAAATAATAACATGCAAGCAATTTCACATGGACAATTTCAAATTCCAAATAGTTCCGACTGCTTAAATGCCCAAATTCACGGATCGCCCATGATACCCCCATCGAAGATTCGGCCCCATTTCTCGATCGAAATACACTACCGTTTCTACCACAACTCCCAAGCCCATTCTTTCGCTTAGACAAGAATAATCACAAGTAGAGAAGACCCCCTACCGGAGCTTGTCGAAACCCACAATCCCGGCACTCCACGCCTAGCCCTTGCAAAGGTGGATCAACTTTACCTCGCCTCCCTCGTCTGGATTCTCGACCTGACCGATCACGAGAAAATCTAGAGCAGGCGCGAGCCTCTCTCTAACTCCTTTGCTTCTCTTTCTCTTCTCTTCTCTTTCTTTTTCTCCTCCCCTTTCTCCCCCCAAACTGTCAGTCATGGAGATGTCCTCTCACACATGTCACACTCTTAGTAGCCCTCGATTTCCCTTATCACCTTATCCATTCACTGATTTCCACCTAACCATGTGTTGCCACACATGTCTCTATGGGTCCCACTTGAGCCTTTATCGACTCCATCCTGCCACTGAACACGCAGGGTACACCGTGGAGCCACTCATCACATGGGTGTCCCGTACTACTCGATGCCTCAAAAACGCCAAATTCTCGACCGGTGCCCCAAAATTCGACGAAATTACGCGATTCGACGTGGTAGCTAGATTTTGCTTTGGTGATGATTCTAACAAGAAAAGTCTGCTTTCGCTTCGCTTACATCTAGAAAATTCCCGAATTTCAATCTAAATTACTGCTTTGACTCTTTCTCAGAAATTTGAATTTTCGGTTTTACAATCGCTGCTTAAACTTTGTAATCAATTTATTTCTTAATTCATGGACCATCAAAGGTCCAACTTAATGTATTTACAAACCTCCAGCTTTAAAGAAAATTGTCTAATCATTTCCAAATTGTGCTTTCAAGATTTTTATTCACATTTTCAAAATTCAAATTCAAATTAATTTTTAAACCTCAATTTTAAAATCACTTCCTGGTTGTTACATCACCCATCATTGCATGTCACACTTCTGTCACAGTACTTCCCTCCCACATTACCCGCATAATTCCAAATTTCTGAAGTTTTCACTATAAAAATTCAAATTTAAAATTTAAAATTCTAATTCTAATTCTAATTTCAATTGATTTGTTCTCCCATATTCCAAAATTCAAATTCAAAGTTATCACTTTTCAAAATTCAAATATTCAAAATCCAAAATTCAAATTCTAATTTCCCCAAAAATTCAAAATTCACTCTTAAAATTTTAATTTTGGCTTATAAAATTCACAATTCAAATATCACGCTTCAAAATTCACAAATTAAAATGTACTTAATTCAAAATTAAAATCAAACTCCTTTTCTAAAATCCATTTGTCAAAATTTCAATTTCAATCATTTTTCTAAAGCTTCTCAAATTAAAAATCAATTCTTCAAAATTCTGTATTTCAACTTTAGTTTTTAAAATTCTCAATAACACGATTAATTGTATAATTTTAATAAATATAATATAGTGGTTAACTCTGCACAACATAATGTATCTAGTGAGGGTCCACATTCATTATATCCCCTCAAAGTAATTAAGCTAACTATATTATGTTTTCTTATCTATATGTGATTATTTCGTATTTGCTCTTATATTAACCTTATTTTCTATTAATAATGCTCTTAATTCATCGCCAACGTATGTTTTCATTCACTTTGATTTTTATATTTCATACTGGAGAATGCTTACTTTTTACTCGTCGCTATCAAGCCGTATCTAGCTGATCCATTAATCAATTGTCAGCGCTTATTTCCTTAGCTGATAGTAGATATTCAACCTCTCGGGTTTAGAGAAGTCTTATGGGTTTCTTTTCATACATTTTCGAGCAGTAACCTAATCCATCGACTTAGACTCA